>JACVVK020000006.1:3767500-3927500 GCA_018292915.2 Batillaria attramentaria | reverse complement strand
AAGTTTGACATGTAATGTGCACAGTTCCAGCAAAGATCTTGGAAACAAGGTCTTTGGATCCAGCATCTCACATGCTGACAGGAGGTTTTATGCGAAGGACTCAGGTACTGTTGCGGCATGGTAATCGCTCAGTATTTGAATTTTCGCCGGTTCGCGCAGCCTGCAGACGGCAGTGTATTGCGTTCAGAGCTCTACTAATCATGAAGATAGACTATTTCGGGTGCACTCACAAGCACACCTGTTTCAAAACATAAGCTGGCAGTGTCATAGGAGTTCACTTATAATTTGTAAGCTTGTATATGCTCTATTCAGGGCCCTCTGCTTGCTTACCCGACGAAAATGAAAAACAAAACCAACCTAACTATATTTACACAAACAAAACCTTTCTAAACACGAATCCGTTGCAAAAGATACCGGACAATGAGCTTTACCGACAAGGATACAGCGAAAGATAGAGAAAGAGAGGGAGAGAGGATGCTTTCATTTCATTTCAAAAGCCATGTAACATTAGGATTATCGATCATGAAGCAAACTGAACCGCCTAAACAAGCTGTAAAGATAGCTGGTTCCGTATTAAATAAACAAAGTGCCTAAAAGTAGCTCCGAACACATGGATTCCAAATTCCTTAGGAAGATCAACAGATCTATAGAATTACTAGTATTTTCCCGCAATATCTGCTACAGTAGTTTGTGCGTGTCTTTTAGTTTTTCAATATCACTTCAATCGTCTCAGTCTTGCCAAGTCATAGAGAGGGGACCGTTGTATTCGTGGAGATGGTTATCTTGGGATCCTTACATCCAGTACAGATTACTTTTAGATTTCTAGATCCTTCAACTACTATTTCTCTGTAAAAAATATATCATCAGTGATCACGTTCGCGCTTTGGCACTAGCTGCGGATCCACAACGACTGAAGCTGAAAGCAGGCAAGAAAATGCTCTAGGAGACGGCAACGTGAAAAGACAAGCGATTTTCTTGGAAACTGATGTCACACGACCTGCCGGCACAGTCACGGTTGTACGCCTACCTTTCTGATGGGGCAGCTCTACCACGATAGGTCCGAAGCGGCTGTTGCACGTGAGAGTTCGACTGGTCCGACTCGACTTGGGCATGGCTGCAGGTCCTAACAGTTCCATGCACAAAGAGTATATCCAACTGTGCGTTGACATACCACGCCTGATTTGCCAGCGGTACCGCAGAAAGTTGTCAATGAACTGCACGGATGAGCCGTCTCATCGCTGTGCATGTTGCGAGAATAGGATGGTTACTCTGTAGCTCTTCGCGCGCCGCTGTTCCCAGCACATCTGACGTCACTGACTTGTCATTGTGGAGTCAGAAAATGACAGGATGCGTTTTCTGTCTTCGATTGGTAGTACGGTTGTTTCTCCGGGAGGGAGCACAAGTAGTGCTGTTTCAAGGAGAACTGCGGTATGATGCGGATAATTTGAATCCATCCTAGGCATGTGCACTGACGAATCACGTTCCCTGACGCTTTTTTTGTGTGTGTGTGTCTTTGTGACGTCAAATTACATGACCCATGTTTCTAATGACCTCTCTCTCTCTCTCTCTCTCTCTCTCTCCCTCTCTCTTCTTCCTCGCGCATATCAAATCGTACATCGATTAAGCTTATATATCTACTGTGTGGGATGGGTGCGGTGTGCTACACAGACGGAAACAGGCTAAATCCATTTTTCAAACGGGCTGTAAAAATGGTTTTACCGGGACCTATCCCGACTAATGATAAAATGAAGAAACTTGGTATACTTCCTCTTCAACAACAGCTCATATACAATAAGTGTGTCCTAATGCACAAAATCCTTCATGATTCAGCTCCACCGTGCTTGTCATCCCTTTTTATTTCACAGATTGAACGTAGTCGGACCTAGAGGAACGGTATTCTGACTTTACCCCTACCTCGTATTGACCTCTACAAAACCAGTCTCACTTCTGCTGGAGCATCGCTGTGGAACTCACTTCCGGTGCCTTTAAAAACAGTAACTTCTTCCAAAACGTTTAAAGAATTATTACGGCGGCATTTGTTTGGCTGTCTATAATGTTATAACTAGTCAATAAAGGCTTTACATGACGCGTACTGTATCACTGAACAGACTGGGCTCGTAAGCTCCGGTGTATTGATGTTCCAGACACGCCCACTAGGCCCGGTGCATGTGTCTGTACATGCGCACTTTCTTTATATGTAGGTTCCTTACACTGTTTGTTGTTTAACGTTTGTTTTTCTACTTACTACTATTCGTTTGCTGTTTAACCTTTCTGTTTTTCTACTTACTACTATTTGTATGTTGTTTCACTTTTTGCTTTTCTACTTTGTACTTTTCAAGTTTAGCAGTAGCAACGGCAAGTTTGTAAACTGACGCACCTTCTCTGTCAAAACTTTTACCGTTGAAAAATAAAGTTTCATCATCATCTCTCTCTCTCTCTCTTGCGCGCGCACACACACACACACACACACACACACACACACACACACACACACACACACACACACACACACACACACACACGCACGCACGCACGCACGCACGCACGCACGCACGCACAGTACCCTTCTAAACAAACTGAAACGACAATCAGTAGGAGAAATGTGAATGTGGGTCACTGATTATATGCATCTTTACAAATAAGCAAATAAAAGCGACATAAAAGGGACAGAAACCACTTAACTTTCACAAAGGACGGCACGGGTCAACGTTTCGTTTCGTTTGTTTGTTTGTGTCCTGAGGAAGGCGAAAGCCGAAACGTTGACCCGTGCCGTCCTTTGTGAAGTTAAGTGGTTTCTGTCCCTTTTATGTCGCTTTTATTTGCTTAACTTGTAACCACTTCGCAGTCATTGCCGTTTCCTTTTCTATTTCAGCATCTTTACAGTTTTGTCAGAACACTATAAGCAACCCAGGCTGATGTGTGAGCATTAAAAAAAAAAATAAAAAAACTTTTAAAAAGCCCAGGCTTTGAAACAATTTACTCGTGTGCCTTTACAAACTCATTTCACTGACGGGAACACGATCTCCGTATAATAGCAGCCTACAGTCTGCCAGGAATTGTTGTTTTTAGCTCGCCGCGGGAAGGGCGTTGTTGATAAACAGGCGTTTATACAGCTTTCTCATCTTCTGTATTTCAGCCGCCGGCGTTGTTTTGTGTTCTGTCGTGCACGATCGACAATACGTATGACAAAGACGTGCTAGGAAAGAGACTGAGGGATCTGAAAGAGAAACCGGCGTAAATGTCAAAGGTGCAGCACTGATCTACAAAGACTGAACCGCTGAAATACAAGGTCACTTTCCTATGGAGTCCTTGCGCGTCACGTCATCGAAACGTGCGTGGCGGACAGCCCCGTGCTTTTCCAATGAGGAACGTTTTGTTTGTCCGCCAGCTGTCCATCAGGTCATATCTATTGGCCTGGCCAGCACGTGTACCACATGATATACGAAGTGAAAGAGCTCTATAGTTTGTTTGTTTGTTTGTTTGTTTGTTTGTTTGTTTGTTTGTTTGTTATGCGATGGTGTAAATGGCGTACTCGTTCTTATTGAGCGTCGTATTTGTTAGGCTCTTTTAAAAATTAAAAATAAAAAGAACATTAGCTGCTACGCTTCGTTTGTTCGTCCCAGATGTTTCTTCCGTTTTGGGGTCGCTCAAGATAAATATGTTTCTGAACTATTCTCATATCGAGCGGTTTTAGGCCGAATGACATTTTAGTCTACACGACATGTCATTTTTAAATGTTCAAGGGTGGTTTCGTGCAAACCAGGACACAATGTATGTAACGAAATGTCTAATTTCGTTAACCAAATTATTCAGAAGTCTAAAATTGTCAGAAGTTAGTTAAATTCCGAGGACGGAAAAACACAATAAAAGTGTATAATTTTCAACCGAACTGAGTCAGCCTTTAGTTGTCCAAAAAAAAAAAAAAAAAAAAAAACCTCGACCAAAATGTTGCGTTTCGTTTGTGCAAAGTTCCTGGTGCTTACCTTGCGTTTTCCACCAATAAATTTCCACTGTTGGGGTGATTGTATATATACAGGTGTTTAAAGGGGCTATTACTACCATTTTTATGCTCACTGGTCGTTCTGAGCTGTTTTCGTGGTATCTACAATCACACCACTTAGACATCTGGACAGTGACAGCGTCTGGAACTGAGAAGCACCGACACTCCGGTGATGACGCGGCGACCACACTGAGCGCTCAAGTAGCGTAAAAACAGTCGTGAAATATGACAGTTCGACCGCTCGAGCAAAGTGTTAAAAAAATTATAGCACTAAAAGTTTTACTGATCATCAAGATAGAGTATTTCGAGCGTACAAGCACACTCACGGGCGAATGGGTGGCTGGGTGAGTGTTTAGGAATTTAACGTCCTTTTCCACCACATAGGGTGATATCAAAGACGGGGCAACGATGAAAATGCCAGCACAAGTATTAGGCCCCAGCCGGGATCGAACTCACGACCCGAGTATTAGAAGTCCAACGCTCTACCATTCGACCACCCCGGCTCCCCTCATTCACGGGCGAAACTGTTCCAAAACATAAGTTGGCTTAGCAAAGATGGAACTAGCCCGTTTAAAATACGTCGCGTAACCACAGACCTTAGAAACAGACTGGCGTAACGTTGTCTTTCAAAAATTCGTCCTGTATATTGTCCATGAGGGGACATAATTATGGTAAGAAAGTAATCGGACATTTCGAAAATAATCGGTCTATGATCCCGATGTCCGACGCGGGCATGGAGCCCTGCCGGCGAAAGTTTTGGTTTGAAGGGTGAGGAGATTTTGTTAAAGGTCTCAAGACGTTAGTCAGGCATACAGTAACGTTGTGGAAACCCTAATAATAATAATAATAATAATAATAATAAATTGCTTTTATATCAGTAGCGCAGTATCCCAGCAGATGCTGGCTCAGAGCGCTCTACAATTACACGCACACACAGAAACACACACACACACACACACACACACACACACACACACACACACACACACACACACACACACACACACACACATCACTTTCATAAAATACAGCTGGGATCTCGATAAAATGAGCCGGGGGGGGGGGTGGAGGGAGGTAGTATTTACAGATGGATAGAGTTGTGCTAGCAACAATATAAAGACCATTTCGCAGCTAATTAACTAAGAGGGAGAGAAGGCTGACTGGAAGAAGTGGGGTTTTAGTTTGCTTTTTTTTTAAACTGTGAAAGATGGAGACTCCGGTGCGCTTAGTCCGTGCCGCGTCACAATCAGTCACTTGGGACACAATATAGCATCTGAACTTGAACCGGCCACTGTGATGACTCTGGTTGGCGTGTATGTTGTTCTACGTACGTAGAAGCGGACCGCGTCCTGAGCAGACCACGTTATTTGGTTGCGGTCTGAAGATCAACTAAACAGCGCAGGTTGATGGCTATTTTTAGCGAATTTGTCGATCGGCGAGTATGGCCGGAAGCGTTCGGAAAAAGGAACTCATATTTTTCTACTATTACAAGCCGCAAAGTCACAAAAACGGTCGCAATGGCCAAAGGGAACGCTTACTCACTTTGGCAAACAGTCTTAGAGCTTCAAGTTGTCAGTAAGCGGTTTTTCATCTCAGCATCCGCCATGAATATAGAAACTCAGTTGCACACGTGGCAAAGTCAGAGCCCTGCTTGTACGTGCATCCAACTCCCTTTGTGATAATATAACAGCGAAAACGGACCTGTTACCAATGTCCATCAGGTCTGTCTATTGCTGTTATCATAATGTGTTGACGCAGTAATTTTCCAGTTTTCAAAAAATCATTATTTTAATGCCCATTGACTATCGCTGTACAGCCAGCCGGGCAGGCCGTAGTGTAATTAACTTCCACAGTCTCCATGGACACGTGATAATGAGATAAGTTTGTCTATTCAGTGCTGGTTCCTTCTGTACTTTTCCTTTCAATCTCTTTGGGACGACGCAAAAATTGTACCACTACCAAGCATAATGTGTGTCTAAGCCCCAGTACAGAAAACAGTACGGTCGAGATAAACCAGCTTATATCGATGTGAGGCAATTGACCTGTTACAACGTACTATCTTGAACTAGCCCTCAAATAAATCAAACAACAATTGAACCATGTTATATTTCACGCAACACGAAAGTTACTCACGTAAGTCCTTCCTGGATGGAAAATCGTGCACTGTAGTTTCCCACTCGGTCGTCCGCCAGAGGTCGCTGACAAAATGACACTGACAACAGATTGACGTGTACCGGTGCACCACCTTGTCCAAGCTTGTCAATTTTCCTGTCGGCGTCTGGTGCCGCAGATTGCACTACGTGACGTCACAGTGGACAACCTCGATCTGAAAGAAATGCAAGGTCAGGGGATTCAACATTACCTCCCAGATGGGACAAGCGACGAGGGGTGACGGTGGGTGCAGTGATGTCAAGAGAATGCTGAGGGAAAGGGGGTGGGTCGAGGTACATGCAGTCAGATAAGATTACCTACTAGTACTTTTTTGTGAGGAGGGGACAGCTGACTGAGGAACTCTGGTTCTCCTGCTCTTATCATTCTGACCTTCTTTTGTTTTTGGTCTGTTCCAAAGTCGCTGCCCTCCACCCCGCCCGTTTCTTGTCGGCCTGTGGGTGGGTGGGTGGGTGGGTGGCTTGGTGTGCGTGCGTGCACGCTCGCACACATTCTGATGATGCAACATTGCAAACGCAGCAAAATGTTCGGCCACTTTCTCAACGAAGCACGCATTTCATCAATAATAGTATCACACTCAGTTATGACGTCTACAACAGTAATTAGAAACACGCGATTAATTCTCTAACTGAGGGCCGGGACTGCTTGTACTGCCACGGCGTAGCGGCCCTATCAGCCGTTCGCCCTTTCTTGCTGATTTGTCAGTTTGAGTGACCCACCAGCACATGTACCGTAACTGGATATTATCTATGTACATACGTATAACTTCATAAGCCCTGACACCAGCTGCGTAGCTCGTAAGGCGAGAGTCCTCGATGATTGCAAGGACATTTCATCGTCACCAAGCAATGCGGGCCGTATGGTGGCCTCACAAGTTTCAGAATACATGGACAAACACATGTAAATACGGGAGAGGTCACTTCTTGAGGGAGACCAGGAGATGGGGAAGAGAGGGCGGTGGTAACGGACGCTTCAAAACGGCTATGGTGACCTCAGACGTTTTAGAGAACATGGACACGCACATGTCAATACTAGAAGGGCGACTACATAGTTCTGGAGAGATGTATTATAGACGATGGCCAAAGGGAGAGTGTACATGCATGCGGCACGTGCAAATTACGTATGATATAGGAGTAAAGACGACTGGGAGTAAGGGGGTGGGTGTGTGTTTGGGGGTTTAACGTTATATTCCACCACATAGGGTGATATCAAAGACGGGGCAACGATGAAAAAGCCAGCACAAATATTTGGCCCCAGCCGGGATACGAACTCACGACCGGAGCATTACAAGTCTAACGCTCTACCATTCGACCACGCCGGCTACGACTGGGGGTAAAGTCTTTTCACACACACACACACACACACACACACACACACACACACACACACACACACACACACACACACACACACACCTCTATCTACTCTTTTGTATGTAGAGCTCAACACATTCATCAATAAACTAAGCGAAAGCAGTCGGCTGGTGTCAGCCACGGTTTTCAATCATTATTTCTTCTGCTTGAAACGTATACAATGGGTTAGAAGGTAGCAATAATAACAACTTAATGGGAAAATGATAAATGAGGTTGTTTGAAAGTTTTCTTTGAGTCAGTTTTCAGCTAGGAGCTGGCGGGGATAGGGAGGAGGAGGGGTGGGGGCTAGAAAGACGAGAGTGCACACACAAGATCGATAATATCCGGGCTTGTCACAGCTGCGGTAAATATTTCCCCAGACGTTACAATTTTGATCGTGTGACGGCCTCTCAAAACATACCAAATCCCAGTACTGTATGTGGCTTCATGAAACCGGGATTGGATCAAGCATGACTCTTCGTCATAGATGTTCGTCTTGGACGATTCCGGTTACCCCCCCCCCCCCCACACACACACACACACACACACACATACCTCCACATTCTCATTAAAAATCTTTCACAGTAACAATTAAGGTTTAATCATGCACTTGATTACAATATTTATCTCCCTTAGATTCTCTCTTCCCCCCCCCCTCAGCCCCCATGTAAAAAACGTTGATGACTGCAAACTGGGAACATACTTAATATTTTTTACACCACAAACATAATATAAACCCTTTTAACAATTTTTGGATTTTTTTTTTTTTTTTTTTTACATTTTAAAGACAATTTTTTCTTAATGTCTTGAATGCCAACCGCTGACGTTATTCAAAGTATACTGCATTTTATATTCGCAATAGTATTTCTCTTCTGAAGGCGATGCCTCTGACATTCAACAGCTTCAAAACATGGGGCCTCTGAGGAAGGATAAGAAAAACAAAAACATCATCAGGTTTCCTTGGGGACAGACCGTGCGTCATACTGCGGGGCCAAACTCAGCGCGCCTGTAAGTGCACTACCTCAATAACCCCCCCTCCCCCCATCCCATTCAGCACAACATTCCTGGGTAGGTATAATTACACACAGGGTGATGAGTGAAGAACTTGGTGGCCTGGGATGATAAAACTATCAAACAACTGTCCACTCACGTCTCTCTTGTTCCGGCTGGGTCAAGCTGATCCACCCGGCTGCTGGTAATTAAGACTGACAGTTCTTGTCACTGCTTACGCTTGTAATCAGTTTTTGCCTCGGCAAGAATGGTGGTTTGTTAGCAGGCAAGGATCGTTGCTGTTGTTGACGCTGTTTTTGTCGTAGCTGCTCAGTTCCCCGTCAGGTCGTGTAGCTGATATTCAATTGCTGTTGTTGTTCAGGTGCACAGGCGTTTATAGTGTTGGAATTTCCTTAACTTTGCAATCTGCCCAAACGGCAGATGTTGCGTGAACGACGGCGATACTAGCTTTATCACAACAGGATCACTTGTTCTCGGTTTCCTCCCTGGAACCTAGTTCAGTATTGCGACTGATTTATCTGGATCACACTGCAACTTTTCGCTTCGACTTGCAAGCACTCAGTGACTGACCACAACAGTGAGCTATTACTATTAGTATTATACACTTCAGCAGGCAATACGACACACTCAGTCCAGCTTGGCTTCGAGTTTCGGCTGATTATAAGAAAATTCTTAATTAATACCACGCCGTACGAGAAAATTTGGAGTCAGTCGCGTCCTGGGCTGTTACAGCGCGGGGTAAACTGAATGGAGCTGTGGAAGAGAAAAGTGTGCATGGGATGGCTATCAAAGTGGGTAGGTGTGTACCTGTACCTGCTGAAAGATAACCCTTAGCTGACTGATGTTGACACCGGGGTATAGTTCAAGGTGCGAGCACGCTTTCGAAAGATGCACGCACAGTTGGGAAAGAGACTAGCCGTACCCGGCCACAGTCAAAACGAAACTACATTGTACCTCGAATTCCTCTCTTTGTCGATGACTAAACGTTCAAGGGACCACCCCACTATCTGCTCAGTAAAGATACCGTCATTTGGAAAAAGAGAATAAGCGCCATTGATTTGATAGGCGCTTAGACCTTTTTTCCAGACTAAATCCTAACACTGACCTAGCTTCTACCCTGTTCCCAGAATGAATTTTTCAGTGGTTTCCTTTTCAAGCTCCGTCTAGCTCATTCTTTTCTTTACGCAGTGCTTGTCAAGTACTTTTCCATAGTCGTTCCTTACAATGCCACCGTTGCACCGGGGCCTGTCGGCATAATTATTGTTTAGCGGGTTTAACTGGATCGATGGTTCACTTTGAAGCGAATAAATTGGTCTGACTGAGTGCACCCGCGACACCCTGCTGTGACAACTGACATAGAGTATTACATACATATGAATGAGGACAGCAGAGCATATCGAATCGCAGTGCGAGTTATATGACCTACTAAAATGAATGGTGCGGAGAAACTGCATCGTGCATCATGGGAAATCTTCGAATCGGATAATTTCTCGGAAACTTTACACTGTTTTTCTTGTGGACTTTCGGCAGCTCTAACGTCATCTGGGTCAGTAAAGGGCATAAGAGTCTCAGTGTCAAATCCATGGCACTTATGCCCTTAATTTCAGATGTCGGTAGAATTTCATTTTCAGTGAGTTTGTTTGTTTTGTTGTTGTTGTTGTTGTCTTTTGTTTGTTTGTTGTTTATTGTTGTTGTTGTCTTTTCTTTGTTTGTTGTTGTTGTCTTTTCTTTGTTTGTTTGTGGTTCTTGTCTTTTCTTTGTCTGTTGTTGTTGTTGTTGTCTTTAACATACCATCACTGACTAACCTGGTTTGCTATAAGGCTGAGATAAACCGCAGCTGTAAGAGTTTCTTGACGTGAGGGCACATATGAAACTAGGTAACATCCGCAGAGATAAGTGCATATACTATAGAAGTGAATAAGTCATTCCATATCTATTGACCCAGTGCTCCCACCCTCAAACATAACCCCCTCCAATCTTCTACCCCTTCCCTTTTCGAATAAAGGTCACTCCTTTCCACAACACTGACTGAGGCTTTTTAGGTTACTGTCCGTGATGTTGCTTCCGATCAGTCAGAGAAAATGTAGAAGCGTAAACGTCGATTTGTGTGTCCGACGCTAGACACGTTGCTTACTATACAGTGACATCAGTACATGTCAGCACCAGCATTCCAGTTCCTGTTTAGGAAATGTTCTAATTGTCACGTAATCGGTTATCATAGTAGGATGTTAAAGACTGAGGCAACTGACCTGATGACTTAAAAATGAACAGAAAAGCAACCAAGCGCGCGCGCGCGCACACACACACACACACACACACACACACACACACACACACACACACACACACACACACACACACACACACACACCACGCACACGCACACGCACGCACAAAACGAACAAAACACGGAACAAAAGCGAAATGAAACAAAACGCAGTTCGCTGGTGCTCAGTCCGGCTATTCACACCGGCACACACACACACACACACACACACACACACATACACTGGCACACACACACACACACACACACACACACACACACACACCGTACACACACACACACACACACACACACGCACACACACACACACACACACTGAGTCTGACCCCGGCATGGCCGGGGCTCAGTGTTGAATACCAACAGATCAATACATCTTATCTACCTTGCTGGAGCTCATACATATATACATGCATTTACACTGGCCTTATTTAGTTTCGCCGCAACAGCCATGAAGCCAAACAAAAGCGTTTGAAAGGGGAAGTTCGATCTGTTTGCCAAAGTACGTATGCAAGCATGTGCGGTGTGATATCGGGTAACTCAGTCGCTGATTGGTTGATCTGAAACAGAAATCCCCGGCCCGGGCCGTAGCAGGATGTTAGACTGACAACTACGTGCCCTATAACTCACCCCTTGAAGGAAGTTAACATACTGTAGTGTATTCAAGAAAAAATACACATACAAGTTAAGAGTGTCGACCGGCCGTGATTACGGGCCACGGTTTCATGAGAACCTCACTGAGCTCGCATTGCTACGTTAGTACAACTTGAAGACTACAAAGGTCTTTGGTCGTTACTATAGTTCGCCCTTTTGGGGGGGGGGGGGGGGGGTAGGGTTAGGGCCGGGTGTAACACTGACGTGGGATGTACCGAACAACTCAGTCCTCATACTCCGCCGGAAGCACTTCCCTGAGGCTACACACCGGTATTAGCTTCCGGGGCATGTAGTAATTCGGCTAAATATAGTAGAAAATCTTTGCCCCTTTTAAAATTTGTGTGCAGAGTAAACAATGGCAATCTGGTGCTTTTTGTTGGCTTTGTAAACAAGTTTCATGCCAGGTAATAGTAAAATTAGGGAAAAATGAGGCTGGCTTGTGGACTATTTGTATTCATGCGCGGCTGGCACAGGAGCCAGCAGACGACCGTGGAATGAGGGGGTATGTGGTGGCTGCCAACATTGCCAAAAAACGGAACATTGGAATTTGTTTAAATTTCCTCTACGCATGAGTCTATGGCTGCCTGATTTTTGTGAATTTTTTGGTGAATTTTAAAGCATTTCTAGGGTGTCATCTGCAGCGTTATGTGTAAGAGGAATATATAGCGTTTTCCTCCAGATTTGCATCTGTGTAACGTAGCCTGAAGCTGGATATACTCCCTCTCATCCCCGTACCAGGGGCCGTAACGCTACCTAGTGTAGCGTTACGGCCCCTGGTACGGGGATGACTCCCTCTAAGCCACATGCTGGGCAAACGATTTGTTTCATTAGTGGAGTGTTTCCAGCTTGGGGTGAAATCTGGCGTGTCACAGTGAGGGTGGAATATGTCTGGCTTAGACGAGAGGAAGCACATCAAGCACATCAAGCTTTAAGCGGGAAGTGCCCCGAACTGATATACGGCCGGAGCTGGGGAGTACATGCCGCGTGTTATCAGTACCGGCCGGTTAGGGTTAAGGTTACTTAGTTCAGTTGCAACGGTGCAGTTTCAATGCTGAGTAGACGGCCGTACTGCCGGCATAAGAAGAAATTTACACTAAGTGCAAATTGCTCTAGAGGGCAAACCATAACAAATCAGTTCACCTCAGGTATGTTGGTATGGTATGGTATGGTATGGTATGGTAGACTTCTTCTCGGTATCCATCTCCACTTAAATGGTTCATGGCGCCGCAGGGCTGGAGGACGAAGCAGTGAAAGCCTGCTGCCGCTAAGCGCTACTTTATGTGCAAACCTCCACCCTGCCGGCTATTCACTCTGATGCGTGCGACAGTATTTCTGTTTTCCATGCCATGGGCCGGCCACAGCCTACTCTTCTTCGAAAGATTGACGTGGGATTTTTAGCGTGCACACTGGATATTTCCGCGTGCGTGTGTACATGGGGGCGGGACAGGCACCGTAAACAAGTCTGCACGATATTTTGACTCGATCTGGAAAGGAAAAATCCATCCAAATTCCTGCCCACCAGAGATTCGAACCATGCGGCTCAGGATCCGAAGTCGGTTACCTTAACCACTAGACCAAATTCCCGTATGGTACCTCTTACAGAACTGTATGTCAGCCGACCGAATTCAGTGTTATAAACTATGTACACATTTTTATTCTTCCTGTCTTTCCTTTTTTCTTTCTTTTTTTTTTCCATCAGATATGAACTTAACAAAATAACTGATGAAAACGTGTACTTTGAAATCACAGGTCGGCGGAAGTGCTGTTAGTGCGTTGAGATGATAACCCCTCCCACTATCAGTGTCGGCAAGGACAAATGTACCACTGGTACGTTACGTTTTCCTAGTCTGCTAGATTGTACAAATACTGCACTAATTGTGACCCCTATATTTTGACGTTCAGCCAGGATGAATTTTGTCCTATTACAATTCCCACAGATATCAAACCCTGAACACGCCAAGCTTCTTACTCAAGGGGGAATATATATAACTACAACTCCCGCGGTCATAAGGAACTTGAAATTAATCAGGCTATAACCGAAAATATTTTTCTTTCGGCGTAAAAAATTACAGGCCAAACTCATTTCCACCAAAAGGACAAAGCATTAATATGTGATTCATGATGGCTCATAGGCCGAGGAGTGAATGGTCGAGAGCCGGGTGACAATCTTTCAGGCGTACACAGAATTCAGATGCGATCAGAGACCATCAGGAAGACACAACAAGAGTATTTGAATGCCAGACAGACCGAACCCAGTTCAGTCATATCAGTCACCTGTTTCCAAAAGGAAACAGGTTTCAGTCGTGAATTATTGTCTGCAAGCAGTATGCGACTGAAACTAAACATGCCAAATCGAACCCAGCTCAGCCATATCACCTCTGCCCTAAAAGAAAGTTGTTCCGTGTCCTGGCTGCAAAGTAATATGCGAGTGAGTGAGTGAGTTTTTAGGGCTTAAAGCCGCGCAAGCCAAAGTAATATGCGACGCCGGAAACTAAATACACTTACACAAACATACTGATCACGTTCACGCTAAAAACCAGTGTGCCACCAGTCAAACTCGACAGCAAAATACACTTACACAAACATACTGATCACGTTCACGCTAAAAACCAGTGTGCCACCAGTCAAACTCGACAGCAAAACACACTTACACAAACATACTGATCACGTTCACGCTAAAAACCAGTGTGCCACCAGTCAAACTCGACAGCAAAATACACTTACACAAACATACTGATCACGTTCACGCTAAAAACCAGTGTGCCACCAGTCAAACTCGACAGCAAAATACACTTACACAAACATACTGATCACGTTCACGCTAAAAACCAGTGTGCCACCAGTCATACTCGACAGCAAAATACACTTACACAAACATACTGATCACGTTCACGCTAAAAACCAGTGTGCCACCAGTCAAACTCGACAGCAAAATACACTTACACAAACATACTGATCACGTTCACGCTAAAAACCAGTGTGCCACCAGTCAAACTCGACAGCAAAACACACTTACACAAACATACTGATCACGTTCACGCTAAAAACCAGTGTGCCACCAGTCAAACTCGACAGCAAAACACACTTACACAAACATACTGATCACGTTCACGCTAAAAACCAGTGTGCCACCAGTCAAACTCGACAGCAAAACACACTACACAGAAACTAAACAGTGGAATTCACTTCCTCGAGGAATGGAGGAGGAACCGACGAAACAAAATCTTGAACTGATTACGTCAAGGGCTCCTGCTTCAGTCGATACCAGTTTCTGCTGAACAAGCAGTTCACAAGCGCTCTGGCAACAGCTGTCAAATCGGTTGCCGCGATGTGGTCTTTCTGCACTCGGCTCTCGTTCACATGGTCACACGTTCACGTCCATGATTTATTCATTATAGGACCGGGAGTAAAAATGGAAGCGCCGGATTGAATGTGCCCGTGTGTACGATATCCAAAGAATGAAACTCTGTGTGTGTGTGTGTGTGTGTGTGTGTGTGTGTGTGTGTGTGTGTGTGTGTGTGTGTGTGACCTGATGCGACTAAGTAACTCGTTTTGTTTTACTGTACTCATAGAAGTAATTCACTGACAATTAACAGAAACAGAAGTACTTCGTCAGCTCTAAGCTTGCCGACACACGTAATGAAACATTAAATGAAGTACCAAGTACATGGCGGTCTGCACAGAAAATGCATGGAGGGATACATGAAGATACTTGAAAGCACTTTAGGTTTCTGAAGCAAGCTATCACTAATTAATGGTTCGTTCACTTGGAGCAGCTCTTCAGTGCTAATAGAGGAGGGTTGTCATGGCCTGTCCTGCAAATGTATTTAATTTTGAAAATGGACTTTAGAATAGTCATTTTCATTTTCGTTCACGCGACCGGATGGGGGGGGGGGGGGGTGGAGATGAAAGTTTGGATGAAATTGATTTTGCCTTTGGTAAATCAGTGGGGACTAGTCGGTTCACAATGTTTTTATCGTGGGAAAGGATTGGATAACCAACGTCCACACACGAACGTCTGACCGGTAGAACTGATCTTTTTTTTTTTTAATGCACTTTACGCAAATTCATTGAAAAATATACTATGAAGTTTACAAATCTCTTCCAAGCGTGAATGCCCGATGGCTCTGTCGACAAAGTTCGGTTCTCGACGATTACAGTGGCATCCACCTTTCAAAATCAGATGATATTGCAAAATGCAGTACGACAGGGCGACCTAAACTCGGAGGAAAACGCGAGCGCTGCAGTGAGTACGCTTTCGCTTCATCGATCCTTCGTCTGTTTCTTTGCACGCGACAGCCAATCGCTGCGCCGCACGTCTCAAGTTTCCAGGGAGAACTCATGTAACCTACACAAGCACAGCTGCGGCGTTGCGTTTTGACACAAATATTTGAGAAAAATCAAAATTGGTCGTTGAGATAATGCTAACCTATGCATAAACCCGACTCGCCTGGTGGCGTAAACAAGCTAAAGCACAGCTGGCGTGTTTTGAGTGAGGGTGCGGTTTTAGAGCTGAGCCGCGTCTTTCCCAGATAAAAGCTTGCATACGTCTTTCGTGTTGGAAAACACTGAACAGTTGGACGGGCAGAATAGCCTTAGGTTTTTTCTTCCAGTTACATAACATTCATTACGCGTGTTTGAGGTTTAAATTGCAGTCAGTGGTCCTCGTACGGGGAAAGCATCTGCGTGGTACATTGTATTTTGTAGCCAGTGGAATTTGTAGACCTTTCGAACTCCTTGTTCACCTCGATAAGTGAACACTCTATAAGGTTGTAACCTCTAGCGAGTGTTCACTTAGGCAGGCTTTTCTGCCTGCTCAGTATCATTAAAGTTCTATTTGTGACTCGGGCTGCCGCTGCCTCAGCACTGCCCATGCCTGGATCTGGCGCCATGAAGCTGCAGTGAAGTATTACATGTAAACAAACCTGTCTGGCAAGCTTCATTCAGCCGCACACACTTTAAACGATTTGTTTCATGAAAAATGCAATTTTGATGTGCCGTGATCAATGCGTGTCTCAACCTTTGATCGATGTGTCCCATCACAAATGAGTCCATAATCAACGAACCGATTTTATTGCATTCTCTCTATCTCTCTCACACACACACTAATACATGATGATGCAGTGCTGTCACTCACTCACACACACACACACACACACACACACACACACACACACACACACACACACAGAGCGAATCGTGCATACACAAATCCAGACAACGCTGCTATGACAAAGATAGATTTTATTTTCCTCCTCTATTATCCAAGAAATAGGCAATAAATAACCAAACTGAATCCAGAGGAAAAGAAAGAAAGAAAAAGTTTTAGAGAGGATTTTTTTTAAAAACGTTTTCCTTTTTCCAACTTCATAACCTGTACAGTTTTATTTTCAAGTCCTACACCAAAATTATATTACACCAGAACAGACTGAGAAGGAGAGACAGGCAGACAGAGGCAGAAACAGAGAGCGAGGAAGAGGAGTGAAAGACAAAGAAAAGCGCCGGACACACCCCAAAATATCTTGGCAATGAAAATGGCTTCATCAATAACACCACATAGTATCATTTTTCGGACAGATGAAAACAGGAAAAAAAAAAAAAAAACCCAAAAAACAAGCATTTTATGGTGTCGCAACTGGTTGGGGGAGGTGACGAACAGGCAAACACTGACTGTCCAGGGCAAGTGCCAATCAAACGCATGATGCATACCAAGCACAAATGAATGAACGAGTGAAAAGGACTATGACAGTTTTTCCCCCGATGAAACAGTATTTTCTCTTCTTGGCATGGGTGAAGACAACAAGAAGCATTATAATATTAACAATAATACCAGTTAGTGGACCTGATGTACAATATAGCAGATGACACATATACCCAAACTGAATAATTCAATAACATGGGTGGAAGGAACACAGCACTGATTTTTTTAAGGCAATCATGTTGACTGAGAACAAAAAAATCATCTTGCACCAAGCCCCAAATAAAGAGAAAGGAAAGACTCGAATTGTAATCAGTCTGCAAATTTCCAACCTAACACCTAAAAAGATCACACACAGAAAAGAAAAGACCCCCCCCCCCCCCCAAAAAAAAAAAAAAAAACCAAAACAAAAACAACAATGTTATCCATGAACGATTTACATTTTTCTGTCGCTGAAGTTTCCCTTTGATTGTTGGAGAGCATACACTTTAAATACAGGATGAAGTGAATAAAATCCACCACCTCAAAAAGCTATAAATCTGAAGCCGACACTTTCATCAGAATGGCCAAGAGCTAGATGCAGAAAATCTCAATGAGCAATATTTACACGAGAGAAAAAAAAAAAAAAAAAAACACAAAAAACGAATATGTTACAACACTGTCTCAGTAAACTTGGCAACAAAGAATGCAGTCTTCACTAATCAAGTTCATAAATAACCCTGGGAACCCACTCTATCGATACAACTTTAACAAGCAGTCCCTAGCATGAACAGCACACATCCTCGGCTGCACCGACACACAAAAATGGAAGTCACCTCAAATAATGCAACTTCGCTCTCTTTGCAAGTATGCCTGTGCATGCATGTTCGATCTGTGAGAAATGATTGAAGTTTGGGTTAGAATCAAAAAAGAAATACTCGCTTAAGTTCGGCTGCAAAAGAACATGACTGAAAAGCAAATCTGCGCATCCCCCTCGATCGTTTCCAAGCATAAAATTATGTCCCAAATCAAAAGCCATTCATAACAATTTTTATCTACAACAGACAATTAGGGAACTGGAGTGAAGAGTCTACAACTGATGCTACACTGATGAAAATCAATCATGTGAATTGGTTTTCATGTGATTACATGTTTGTACCACCTCAGCCCAACAATGAAAACAATGAGATATGGTACTACTTATGGTAAAAAGAAAGAATTCCCCTTTCCTCTGTGAAACAGCTCCTGTTTTTTTTGTGGTATTAACACTTCAAAACCAAACCAACAAACAGGGACTGCAGAATGGCGATTACAGAAAAAGAGGCAAAAGTGGCAGATGAGGAAAAAAACAACAGGCACACACACACACCAAAAGAAGCCAAAATATGCACACTTTCTCAGAAAAAGCACACAACACACAACGCAGTTCTCTTATCACCTTTTTCAAACCCATTTACACACATCTAACTTCTGACTGTACATAATAAGGCATAACACACGGGATTGACAGAATCAGGGGGCGGAGGACGATGAAAAAGACAGACAGCTAGTAGACACTTTTCCCCAGTTTGGTTACAAGTGTGCCTTATTCACTTACAATAGGAGGAATATCCATTGTCAAAAACCAACACACCCTCAAGATCACATACCTCAACAAGCTGGCCACAGAAAGTCTTTGACCTATCAGTACACAAGAATCTTCCTTAAATGGCTAAGTACAACCATACTGAGGCATAGGAATTATCACACAATAATCATGTAACGTGATCATTCATGAATGTAACATGCTATTCTTGTCACCAGCACAGAAAGCGTGCGCATAACACATGGATGTCACAGAGCCTTCGCTAGTATGAATAACATCGTAATTTTCTCATCGCACGGACAACAGGTCTACAAGATGAAGTACCACTACCAGTGTTCTAAATGAGAACAGTTACAAACTTCTGTCTTGAGGCTAGCCTACTTGAACATTTACAACAAAGAGTGCTGCTTTGTTGTTTGTTTGGTTTTTTTGGTTTGTTTGTTTTCCCTAAGTACTGTCATTTGTGATCAATAACTTCCCACAACATTAGTTATTCAGGTCTTCAGCATTAGCACAGAGCAAAACTCACTGAAAGAACACATATCTCAGCTGATCCAAGCAGGAACACCCCACAATACTTTCTAGATCACAACAAAGAAACAGACAGAAGGACAACCTTGGGATATTGATAACTGTATCCAACTAGATTCCCTACATCATACATTGAAGCTAGACTCAATTATCCCACTTGTCACCATTTTGCACCAAAGCTCTCTACCCTGAAGTAGAAATGATTCTGGTACACGTATCTCACAGCCTGATCTTGAAGATTCATGCATTCAGTTATATAAATGATCATTACTGTACTTGTCTAATAACATGAACACTGCATTCAAATATGTCAACCTATTTGCCCTAAGCCATGTACAGAATGGCAATGGAATGTATTGTCCATCCAACACCCAGCTGGAACTAAGCTAACTCACAGCTTCAAAAAAGGGGCTAGTCAGTCTCACAAAGAGCTACATAATTCTGTACTACATGGGCAATCAGCACTACTGATACACTGTACTGATACGGATTTGATACGGTCTAAGCACTTAGGCCCTTTCACCATTTGACAATGGAGCAGCAAAACTCAAGTGTGAATGCAGTCATTCATTACATAACACCGACTGGGCAGGGGAGAGGTTCACTTCTTGAAAGGAGACAGCTGTGCCGTATTTCTTAAAATTTGTACCATGCTGAATCACATCATACCCTCTTTGACTCTGCACAACAAACTTACCAAGATTTACCAGAGAATACATGCAGGCATTGTGAACTATGAACAATCACTACAGCTCACTGCTTCTCGTCTGAAATTCACACTTCTACTTAGCTGTTCTTGGAGGTTTCACACCCTGGTTTCCAGTCCCTAAAGCTGACCAGGGTATGGCTGTACTGCCGTTTGCTGAATACACCTTCATGATAATGTAGAAATCTTTTCTATACTACGAACCTACCGCTACAAGAAGATAAAGAATATACCTGCATACACTGAAATAGATTTTTCCCCCCATGTCTCATGACTAAGGCATCTACAAGGAGAAAACTTTGAGCTACGTACCAATCACGTGACAAAACATTAATTGAAATGTTTACTCAGCTCTATGAGGTGCTTTTATATGAGCAAACAGCAGTCTGGGGGAACAATTCAGCCATAGGAAGGACAATCGCATGTGTGTTAGTTTTCACAATGACCCGGTCTACGATGTGACACTCGTGTTTTGTGTACACGTACATGACCCAGTTGAAGTCAGCAGGAGGTAGGGGGAACAAGTACGACTGGACAGAACATCCCCTTGTCACAAAAATACACAGAGGAAAAAAATACAATTCAACCGCGTCAAAGTATTTATCATGAAACATTCAATGATCAATTACATTTACAACTATGTACAAAGATTCACACTGGAGTCTGTTTAACAGCATACAAGTATACAATCATCTGTTTATGCCATAGAATGAATACACAAAAATATGATTCTTGCACCATCACCAGTCTTACTCTTGTGATTTTCTCTAGCAAGCAAATCTCTTTTTCCCTCACACACACACACACACACACACAATGTCCATGCAAAAGGCTACTGGCAATTTTACTTCCAAAACTAAAGTGAAACGACGACACTTGAGGTTGAACACTTTCCCAAGCGTTTAGCAAAACCAAACATAGTCCAATGTAAATATACAGCCCATCAAAAAAAAAAAATACTTATCATCTGCGGCTCTTTCTTCTTGCCAAGACTGGACCAGGTCTAGAGTAAAAATATCTCATTATCATGCAGCTGACACAGAGAGCTAAACCATGCACTACACGGAGAGAAAGACATGTACGGCACTCACTTCTCTCGAAGAGGAGCCTGAAAAATCACTTCACCCAAAGCTTGCACAGCACAGCACTGCACTGCCTCCCTTTAACTTTACATCATCATGATGTACTTTTCTGAGCTTGCTTGCATAAGCTTGAAAAACTCTACCTAATATATGCCGTAAGTGCATAACACAATAACTGTGTGTTCCTGATGAAAAGCAATGGGTTGCCTCTCCACCAGTGTCACAGGTAATATCTTCCATATCCAACCATCCCAATCCAGCGGCTAAAGCTGGTCTTTTTCATGTCAATGCACACTGCCCTTTTGCACAGAGCTTAAGGTTTCCAAATTGAAGACTTAGGAGGTTTGCCAACATTCAATGTCACGAATGTGGTGATCAGTGTCAGTCAGCAAGTCTCATATAAATGCAAGAAAAGCACATCACAGCTTAGGTTTCCTGCAGATTCATGAATATGCATGGCAATGGCGATGGCAATTCTACACTATCCCCACTGCAGACAGTGTGAATTCACACTAAATTCACACTTTGCAGACTATTATCTTTGGTTTTTGTTGTCAGTCACCTCGAAAATTTTCCTCTATCACAAAATAAACTATCACAACACACGCTTCAACAACACACAAGCTCAGACCAAAATACGTTCATAATACTAATACACACTTAAGTGATAATGGAAATAAACACGCTAACACACGCAACCCAAACACAAATGAAAAATAATGAGAGAAACCAAACAAAAACAACAACAACAAAAACAACAACAACGAAAAACCCTCGCAAGAAAATCAATGCTATGTAAACAGTTAATGAATACCATTCATATTTCCCATCATGACAAGTGGTTTTTTCCTTTTTATCTGTTTTTGACAACAAATCATTATGCTATATACACAAATACAAAGGGAGTAAATAAAAAATTTAAACAAAAGCGCAAGTCAATTCATGATTTAAAAAAAAAAAAAAAACAGGAAAAGAAAAGACATTGCATAATACAAGTACCCAATGGAAAAGCAACTTCATTTAGCTACTGAAGTTGGCACAGCCATGCTGAAAAGGTTTTTGCAGTCTCGACATACTTAAAACACCACCTTGATAATGCCCAGAAACTAATTACCAACAAAACCACCTATTCACTGACTCGTTTAGTATGATACATGGCTCAAAGTGTCTCTAAGCCCATCCCCTACCCACCCAATTATCACGTCAGCTGCTTGACGTCGTAGGGGACAGATTCAAACTGATCGCAGTGTGGTTTTGAAACTGAACCTCTTTTGCGTGGCCTTATGTTGTGTATTGTATTGTTCTTAGTTTTATCTCATAATCTGACAACACATGGTTGTCTCTAACTTTCCCCCACTTAAAAGCATTAACAGATTTGGTAAGCTCGCCACAGCAATAGAGATCCTATCCACAGATCTCACCACCCTCCTTCCCCACACAACCCTGCAGTTTTATCACTATCAGACATGGCTGACCTTTCATGCGGGCATCCTACAGTGACAAAGACAAAAAAGAAAAAGGTACTGCAGACTCATAAAATTGCAAGAAGTCCACTCACAGGTAAAATTATTCAAAGTACTTTCATTTAAGACAATAAAACTGAACACCAACATTTTTCTGGTATTTTTTTCCCGTTTTTTTTTTTTCCTTCTTTTTTTCCCCCTTCTATGGATGGGCAAGAGCAAAAGAAATATTAAAAATGTCAACCTGCTGTTTCCCGTCACCAAAATTAACCGCAGTCACTAATCAAATTTTTCCTTCTGATTTACCTAAAATGAATTAAGAAGAATCAAACAAGAATAATACGTCAGTAAAACGCCTAAAATAATGAGAGGCAAATCGCGTAAGAGACTCACTAAGTGAAATTCTGATGACAGAATTACAGAAACAAGAAATCAAAGAACCGACACATTTAGTGTTTGGCAAGATCAATCACCATGCTGATGCTACATAAAAAAAAAAATGTATTCAGCAATGATACTGTCTGCAGACTGGAAACCTGCTTGCACACACAGGCCAAAGTCCACCTGAGCGTAAGATCTCACACACCAAAAAAAATGCATGCTCAACTGCTTTCATTTTCGCGATCACCAGTTCTTCCTTTCCCAAAACAAGTTTTCCTTGTAGTACCTATAGCAAGAAAACCCCCCAAAACTGTTCAGCCTTATTTACTACGGTTAGCATCAACCAGCACGAGATGATGCAACAGGACCAAACCGTGATATGTTGATGTCACGTTGTGAGCGTGCAGGTAGCTGTTGCATTTTCCGGGGAAACTTGCAGCCATGTGCAGGACCCCGTCCTGACCTCGAACGCAGCAAGCGGTCGTGGCCGCCAGCACCGAATCCCTCACCACAGCCCAGATATATGGAAGCCATTGATTCAAACAAACCATCTCTGAGTAGTGTCTGTACTTGCAAACTGAGTTCCAGTGGAATCTGTATTTTTAACCGATGCCTTCTGCATTACGCTGCCCCACCCTTCCCTCTCGGCTGTCCCCTGCGCCAACTGACCGATTCGTCGGTGTCTCAGGGGGGACAACTATCACCTCCACATCAGGAGGCTTCATCTTTCCTTGACTCAGACTTCCGTTAAAGCACTGACATATTCAGCACCAACAGGAATTCAATCCAAATGATCCGTTTGCAGCATACAGAGGCATCGCCTGATTTAGTCTGACTAGTTCCAGGTAAATGCTGAGAGTCACTTGGCAGAAACCTTCACATCCCCTCGGTCACTCCGCCTCCGGTCAAACCGCGGCTGCCTACTGTCTCGGTTTTCCTTAGCACGCCTCCCACCCTGAAAGCGCTGCTCCCTGGGTTCAAAGTCTTTGCGTGGGGGCTCCTTGCTGGGGGGCCGGGCGCTGGCACATGCAGACTTGGCGGGGGCGGGGGATGCAGAGACGGAGGCCGGGGTCTGAGTCTGGCTCTGTTCACGCAGAGTGGTTTGTGCGGTTGAGCGGGCAGCAGTGGTGGAGGAGGGTTGGGAGGTGGCCTCTGTCTCTGTCTTTGGTTTGTCAGCAGCAGCAGCTTCCGCCGTCTGTCGCCGCACCATCTGGGCATAGCTGAGACGGGCAGGGGCTTCCTGCTGCAAGAAACAAGACAAATTCTCTGAGACCTCACAAAGAATGAATCGAAAAGACTTCTAGCACAGACATTGTAAACAGATGACAAGACCCATCAATTACACATTTCTCATGTTAAAGGCATGCCATATGCAGATTTGGGATGCTCATAAATTCAGAAGAAAAACAACCCAATACTACATTTTTTAAAAGTCCCCTTTAGTTTTTCTTGCTACACTCTACTGCATCTTCAGTGTTAGTGACATCTGATGTATGAAAGCAAGTGATTCGTGGTGATGACATCTTCAACTCAGGGACTGAACGAAAGGTACTTACACTGACTGGGGCTGGTGAGGATTTTGGAGGGGCAGTGCTGACTGTCGCTTGTTTAGCCGCTACAGGAGCTTCAGCAGCAGACTTCAGGGGGGCAGGTGATGCTCCGTGACTGGAGGCTTTTGTGACCCTGTGATAGGAAGAGAAGTGTGATCAATGAGATTGTTCTATGCAACATACTTGATTCCAATCACAACCTGAAAAAAATTCACAAGCATCAGAAGCAGAAAAATGTTGATTCCTGCAAGTATGTATTCCTCATGGTGTCCAGCAACTCAAACATTTCTAAGAAACATCTGATTTTTTTCTCGAAATCAGGCTGTATACTGCTAACAGAAGATTGCAAGCTGGAATCAGGTCCGAAAACAGCATCACGTTACTATTGTTAATCTTTCAGTAGATTCCCGAGTGCCACATCAAAGAATGAGACTAAGAGAAACACTGCTAGACACCAAATCTGAGACAAGCCTTACTTAGGATGGGCAGATGATTCAGCTGTAGCAGTGACGGACGAAGCCTGTGGGGTGCTGACTGGTGCAGCAGACACCTCCCCCACCTCCTTAACAGCAGATGTAGTAGAGGATGCTGATGCAGACACCACAGCAGCTGCAGTGAGCGGGGCAGTTGTCGCTGGGGTGGTGTTGATGGCCTGTGGTGAGGAGTTGGTTTCTGGAGCTGATGTAGGGGTGGCTGCCACAGACGGTGTCGAGACCGGAACAGCAGTTGGGGTAGGTGTTGGTGTACTAGAGACTGCAGGAGCAGCTGAAGCCTTGACCTCTTTTTCAGGACGTGACCGTGCTGTGCCCTTTACGACATCTGACAGCTTGTTACCCTCAGGAGCGTCGCTCGATGAAGAGTTACCCTGCATGACAGTGACAATCTAGAGTAACAGCTAATGAGTGGATTTTTCCTTCTTTAAAAAAAAATTTTTTTTTTTTTGGTAACCGCATTCAAGACACAGCCAGCAAGTAGTAAACCATACCCAAAATCAATGATAGTCTCACAAAATTATCTCCCTTCAGCCAATCGCCTCAGCTTACACAGCCATTTTCTGTGGGCTTTCACATACACACTGACACCAATACTGGCCTCCTGCATGAGAAAAATGTTTAATATGGATGGCATAGCCTGCAGGCATCACATGGGGCATTAAAAACTAGAGAGGCAGAAGCCTCCATGGCTCCCTTGTGACACAGGTCAAGGTCATTCACAAAAGTATGTTTGTAGAGCTCTTATCACTATCCAGTATCATGCAAAGTGATGTGTCCGGCGCTCTGAGTTCCTGGCAATATTACAATTTTCCCCGAAACAGTTTGTACAGCCTTGACCTTTGGTCAAAGTCATTCAAAAGAGATCTTATCAATGTCTATCATCATGCCAAGTTTGATGCCTCTAGCATTTGTAGTTCCTCCGGAAACAGTAATGTTAAAATTCACAACAGACAGCTTTAATGACCTTGACCTTCAGTCAAGGTCATTCAGAAAGGTAGGTCTCATTGCTGTCTATCATCATGCCTCGTTTGGTGCCTCTACTGTTTGTTGTTTTGGAGAAAATGCCAAGGTTAAAGTTTCCCAAAAAACGCTTGCATGACCTTGACTAAAAGTCACTGAACACAGGTATGTCTGTAAAGGTGCTGCCAATGTCAATCATCGCACATAGTTTGATGCTTCTGATTCTTCTAGATACTGAGAAAATGCAAATGTAAAATTTCCGAACAGACTGTTTCAATGACCTTGACCTTCAGTCAAGGTCATTTAAGATGGTATGTGTGCATAGGTCTTATCACTGTCTATCAGCATGCCAGGTTTGGCACCTCTGCTGTTCATTGTTTCTAAGAAAATGCCAATGTTAAGGTTTCACAAAAATAGCTTGTACGGCCTTGACCTTGACAGAAGGTCACTGACTACATGTATATCTGTAAAGTTCTTATCAATGTCTATCATCATGCAAAGTTTAAAACCTCTGGCATTTGTAGATTACGAGAAAATGCCAATGTAAAATTTTCAAACAGAGAGCTTTAGTGACCTTGACCTTGGGTCAAGGTTATTCAAAATGATATGTTTTGAAAGGTCTTGTGCTAGTCTATCAGCATGCCAAGTTTGGTGCCTCTACTGTTTGTAGATTCTGAGAAAATGACAACGTTAAAGTTTTCTGGACACACACACACACACACACAGAGACAGACAGACAGACAGACAGACGACAGAGGGTTAATACATAGACTCCCATTGTTGCACAAGGGAGCCAAAAAACCACCATGTTACCTCACACACTCTTGTAAGTTGTATACCCCCCTCCCTCCCCAAATCAACTATATGGAGTAGCAGATACCACCCTAGACAAAGCAACTCTTACCACTTGACCAGGCAGTGGAGGGAAAGACGTTGGCTCTAGTTCAAACAATGGTTCATGCGAAGGTTTCCCATCCCTGTTAGGATGATTTGGGTTGGATCTCTGCAACAAAAATGGCAGGGTAAAAGGGGGGCAAAACTCCGAAAAAACAATATCCAAGAGCATGGTGTATTCACCCCCCAAAAGCATCAAAGTTCAGTTGGCCCACTCATGACAAAATCAACGGGTCAAGTTTCCTATTTGAAAATGAGATAAACTGAGTGTAACTGGCGATGAATGAAATAAACATGAGGCAGGAATGCCCACCGCTAGCTTAACCCAATGCGCACCGTGACCCCCAGCTTGGAAATTGAATGGGTCAGTTCCAGACTTGATGCACAAACTGGCACAGAGCGCATGTCAAAAATAAACCTTCTAAGAGTACTTTGTAGGAGCAAGCTCCCTTTTACTAGACAAACAAACAGTAAGGATAAAGGTTTGAAATACAGTAACTGAAGCAAAGAATGTACACACACATACGTCAGAAGGAAAAAAATGCACTCACAGAGTTTTTAGCACCATCGTCGTTCCGTCTTGACCTTCGGTAGTTATTCCTCCTGCAAACAAGAGTTCACACATTCCGTAACGAATCTCACCACTACATCAAGACCATGCCAGAACTGAGTTGAGTAAACCATACATAAAACAAGCGTTTTCAAAACATCAGTTGCCCAAAAGAAATTACGGCTTCTCCGATCCCACAATCATCCGTGTAACATGAAAAAGTGAAATGATTCATCAAGGGCGAGTATTCTGGGTCTTCAGACACGCTATGTTTTAAGAATGGTGTCTTTACAAGTACTCTATAGGGTCACCTAATAATCCGGAACTTGTTGCTTCCTGATTCTGCAAATCCGGAAAGCTTAATTTCTGACATCGGAAAATTTAATTCTTGAAAGTTCTCAATCCTGATAATTGGCACCCCTGCAATTAATCCCCCAGATTTCTCAGTGGCGCATCTAGCCCAAAACTTACTTGTTGGATGAGATCGGCTCTGGTTTGCTGCTGGCTGGGGAGGCACTGGGTCCGTCCTCCGTGGACAGCTGAGTGGAGTTCAGCCCGTGGGCTGGGTGTGGGTGTGGGTGCGCGTGAGTGTGGGAATGAGGTAGAGCGCTGCTTCCGGAAGACCCCTCGCTGCGGCTCCTGGAGTATGGCACCGGTTGTGACATGGCCTCCGCGTGGTTGTTACTGTTGCGGGGACTGACACGAGGTGTGGACATACTGCCTGTGGAGTTGTGTGGGCGGTCGGGCAGTGGTCGGGCGTCAGGCACTCCCTTGTCTGAGCTAAGAGATGGGCGGTGAGGCTTGGGAGGCCTAAAGAGCAGAAGTGAAACGTATGTCACTAGGTATTGCCTCTTTCAACTTCAAATCATTTAGATTTACTCTTTCTTACACACTGCCTGAAAAAAGAGAAAAAAACGGTATGTGTTATGAAGTCTAGAAGAAGAGGAAATGGCGGCGATGTCAAGCATTTCTCAAGACCAACAACTGGGGTTCAGATTCTCACATTTTTTCATTTTTCCCTCATGAAATGGCAGAAAAATCACAAACATAAAATAAAATAAATAAAAAATAAAAAAAGGGACGGAAATCGGCCTAGAGGCCAAAAAAAAAAAAAAAAGGGGGGGGGGGGGGGGGGGGGGATGAGAAGATATTACATGTATGTGATAAACTATCCTGCTTGCGGCACCCCCATGAATGATTAAAATAAATCAAAATAAATAAAACATGGTACTGTCGATCTCAGTCATAAAGCACTGACCGATGAAATCATTCAGCAGTCTAAACTGAAATGTAAGAACCTGAAAGTAGACTGTGACCTTACCTGCTATTATTGCGAATGGGATACATGTTCCGGGAATTATTAGTTGATGGTTTTATACTAGTTGCTTGATAGCCATTCATTGCCAGCATCTGCAGGGAGGAAATAAGAGTTCAGGTACATCACAAAATTGATTTTAAAATAAATCAAGCCCCAGTGCCCACTCTTAAAGCAGCCAGTTTTAACTCTTACCAGTTTGCGCAATGGGCCATCGTTTCAAAAAGAACGATGAGCCAGTGTTTATCTATGCAGCACTGACATTTACACAAACAGTGATGTTTTTTAGTTTGAACGCCTTTCTTTGTTATATTTACTCAATAGAGTGATTTTTTTTTTGGTTACAAATGACGTTTAAAAAAATACATATGATTTTGTAAAACTTCCCGCATTTCCGACCGAGTTTTTCCCCACACGACCTTTGTGCTGATGCCATTTCCCTCAGCCAGACGCACGTTTCCGTAGCGAATATTTTTTATCAGTATCTTGTGAAATATGAGTTCCTCGGAGTCCTCAAGTGAAGAGTTTTACTCGGAGAGCGAGTTTTCTTCATCAGAAGACCAGGATTGTAGTTCTAACGATTCTGATCAGGAGAATTTCGACGCAAATCAGCAACCACCACGTGTTGACTCCAACAGGCCAGTGAACAATCAATTCAAAATCAAACAATAGCCTGCTTGTCAAGTGATTATGTATTTGGTATCACTGAAGAGCACATTAAATTACCCTTATTTTGATGTGCATATAATTATAGTTTGGATGATTGGTTTTGGTTCTGTGGCGAGTTTCTGTGTAAGTGCCCAATATCAATAAACAGAAAAAAAAAACCCTGTGCATTTTTTTAAAACCCCACTGTAACTGTATCCGTGCATGGAATTACACTAACTTGGGTTCATTTGATGCAAAAATGAATGCAGTTTACAAGTAGCAGATTTTTTTTCAAATACCTAAATATAACCAAAAAAGTTATTCTAAGTAATAGTTAAGTGTTGCGGAAAAGAGTTGTTACTCGGCCATCAAATTAAGTCGTTTAAACCTTTGCAGCAATTAACTTACTCTTTTTATCACATTGTAATTGATTTCATTGTAAAGTGCATTCAATTACCTTTAATTTGATGTATATACTAATACAGTTAAAAGTATTGCTTTTGATGTTACGGCAGTTTTCATACACACACCGCGTGACAACTTTTTATGGGCCCAAAAAACTGCGAACTGGTAAGAGTTAAGATACAGGCTGATGGAATGTCTTCCGTTTCACACCAAAACTAATGCACAGAGAAAATCAACACTGCTTTCATTAAAGTTCTAGTATTACATGTACTTGGTATACAAAAGCATCATAAAAAAAACAAAAAACAGTTCTCTAACACATTAAGATTGCTATCCAATATTCCTAGTACCTAAACTATTTCTTTAAAAAAAAACAAAATACATACTGCTCCAGGGTCAAACAAGGCATGGGATGGCGTGTGTGTGCTCCACTGGGGCATCACAGCTGGGACGTAGTTCAACTGAAATGGCTGCAAATTTGTGAAAACATCCCGTTTGAACATACAAAAACAGACAGTTTTCACGTTCACTGCTAAGGAACGGATGCAGGAGCATGGGGTAAGGTGAGTGAGGGATGAGGGGAAACGGATAAAACACAGTTTTGTCAGAACACTAGAACCATAATGCTGATCACATTCTGATCACCTTCATGGTTCTTTTCTAACATCCTCATCAATGACTGAAGAGTTCCAAGTGCAGAGAGATCTATGCAAGGAAACCTACTGTAGCACTCTCTGGGGCACAGAGCCTTTCAGTGGAAAGTACCTCTGTGCACGGTGGGGAAATGGCGCTCACTGCGCTACCGTGACGGGCCTAAATTGTCTCAGTGCTCTCAAACACAAGGTCGCGCACTATGTCATCCTTGACCAGCTTTGAACCCAGAGGGATCCTCAATGGCGCAAGTGATGGCAGGCTGTCTTCAGAGTGAAAGTAGGCGTGTTTCGGAATCAGAGACATACATAACATGTCTCTGTCTGAATGGACAGATCTATTCAGTCCTAGAGCACGGGTGTGTATGCTTTTGTAATCGTCTCTTATTCCACCACAAGGCAGGTACGTGATCGTCTGCACCGTGCAATAATACTTGCCTGTAGAGTGCAACACCTTGGCCTGTCAAGAGTGCAACCCCTTTGCCGTTCACTCACATCCTGTTGGATCAGTTTACCAGTACTACCACGTAAACAGTGCCATCAAAGCGCAACAATAATTGTCCGCTGGCAAAGATTTTGCCCAAACCAAAAGTGGTCGGATATTCAAGACTTCGTTTCAAATTGATTCATATGACACAAGTCTTCGCTTTTCTAAAAAAAAATTCGCCATTTTTGAAAATGGCGCTGGCTGTAAGCAGTCACATTTTCACGCCCCGCCGAAAAGGGACTGCACTCTGGAGTCTACTACTGTAGAACCAAGAGTTGTTTCCCCCTACCACACAACCGGACAGCCTCTGCCGCCCATAAACTGAACCCAGACCATGGTACTACTACTGCTCATAGTCCTAGAACAAGACCGTTGAATTCCAGGCTATCACTACAACCTACATTATTTTGCAAAGGCACTGGACTACTGGGAAAGATGTAGATTATAACACGTCTGCTATTCTGACATAGAGAACATGTAAAGATGCAAAGGCCAACTTCCATGCAAGTGAAGGTAGCCTTCATATGTAATGATATATATGCAAGATGTAAAGGCTACCTTCACTTGCACTGAAGTAAATCTGAAACTGCATATGAACGCTAACAAAAAAGTTGCATTTCAACTTTGCATTTTATTGCCGTTTGTTCCATTACTGCAGTAAAGGCATAATGAAGAGGACGTGATGGAAAAGACAGAGAGGACACTAAGGAACACCTACCGGCACCTGTGTTATCTGCTGACTGTTGACGAAGGGCGGCATGGGCTGAATCAGTTGGTATGGAGCAGCCTGCTGTTGACGCATGAAGTTTTGCTGCTCCGGCTGCTGCCGATTCACTCCCTTGGCTGGCACGTACGGGGCGGGGGCTGCTGTTGTCCGCATCAGCGGCTTGGCCTTAATACGAGCCTGAAACCAAAAGCGGAAGCAATTTCAACTTTCCAATGTAGATGAAACTGAAAGACATATCAGGCAAAGGTCGGGCACAGATTCCAATTATCAATGCAAACAAGTTACACAGGAATAAAAACTGTTTCTGTGAGGTCTACTATCGCAAGCCCTCCCTAAAACAACAGGGAATGAGGGGAAGGGATTATAGCTGTTCATTCTCTGGACACCAAGTCAGTAACTCCATGCTTGAAAAGTGTTTGCAAAGCGCTAGTAGAGCAAATGCACCAAGACAGAGAACGCTTCTAACTTTGAAAAAAGAGAAATGCATGCCAAGCAGTGGTTCAACAGTCACAGCTTGAACAATATTACAGCACAGGTAAGTGCCTGTACAGAATCACCATGTTTATGACTACAAACTTTCACTGCACTTGGCAACAAGCACTCCTAATGCCGCGACGACAAAGGGCTCAGCTCACCATGATAGGCTTGTCCTGGAAAGTCTTCCTTTCTGTCCTAAGATAGTTATAAGCAGTGAAGGCGTCCTCGTCCGACTCAAATGTGATGTACCAGTATGAGTTATGGGCAAACTCACAGCTCACAACCTTGGGACAGTTTTCCCCATTGAAAAGTGCCTTCACCTCCTGCAACAACACAAAAACAACAAATGTTACATGACAAGCAGAGAATGCTGCCTTGGCTGACCTCTACGTTCAGTTTTACTACAGAGGGCAAAAAGCCACAAAGGCCATGCTAGTCTCATCAAACCTGCAAAAAGGAAAGCACCAAAAAGTCTTTAGCAATTAAGAGGCCTCTACTTTCCAGGGGCTTTTTTTATGTTTCAAAGTACTAACACCAACTTTGTCCAAGGAAATTGGTCAATGCCCATGACCAAAATCAGTAAAGCTGAAAAGAATACCAAGCTACATTTACTATGCAATGAAGAAAGTGTACACTGGCAGAGAGCTTGGATTCACCAAAAATGCCCTGGCTTTTAACAGCAAAACAAATTCAAACTAAAGGCAGATTGCAGGAGTGAACGTTACTTGTACATGAGTAGAACAAGACATCAACAGTGTCAAAAGAAACTACACTTGCCTCAACTGGTGTAGTGTCAGGGATCTCACGGAGCATGAGAACACTGCGACTGTGCTTGGGTCGAACCTTCTCTCCTTTCTCGTCCACTTGTACCTGCTTAGATGCTGCAAAACAGGAACAAAAATAAAACTTAAGCTGATCATGATATTCTTCTGACAAGGGGGGTGAGGGAGGAGCAAATTTTCAACTCTGACACGACGTTGGCACATCATTCACAGAATCATACCAATCCCATTCCTACAGCCATCCCCCAGCAGAGGACAAGGCAAAAAACAAAAACAAAAAAAAAACACCTAACAAAACAAAACCAAAAAACTGTCCTGCATCCTGTAAACAAGAATGGTCAATCTCAATTCTTTTTGTAAAGGTGAAGAAAAATGTATGGATAGCTTTTGATTGATGTGTTTGGATGTTCCTTTTCTGAAAACAGACTGTTCCCGCTATATATTCACAACACTGAAGCTAGTGTAAGGTATGAATGTGCCACATGAAACAACGATCACACTGAGGGTAAGTGAAAGTTTGAAATCCTGTATGAAAACATCTGCCTGACAAACAATATGGAGTATTACACGGAAGGAAATGCACACTTGAAGTTGAAAGGCTGTTTGATATTTCCCCCGAGACAGTCTATAGATGGTTTCAAGTCCCCTATAAAACTGGTATCGGCAGTGAGGCAACAAGGCAGGCAGGCTGGCTGCCTGACGTAACCAGCAGCTGGGACTTGGGCATGCATCACAATTTAAGACCTGCCGCTGTGATAAACTTCAAAGAAAGACTGTAAGATAGTCAAGTTTAACAGCAGCAGTCACTAACACCTGTTTATTGTACGCATGAAACACGTATGAAGATGTTTTTCAGTTTTGCATCCATTTACAAGCTGTTTCCTTGTGCATAAAAAATGTTCAGCACTGTAGTTGCCCTGAAGAAGTGAAATTGAAAATGCCTGTTTAAAAAAAAAACAAAAAAACTTCAAATTTTTAAAAATCTACTGTCAACACTGAAACTGCTGAACATCCTTTAATTTAAAGAGCTGGACCTTGGTTCAGAAACTTCAAGAATTTATTAGTGATGTCTGATGCTGTAGCAGCAATCCACAGTGTTAGTGTCCTAATTGCAGACAAATTACTGTGTGTCACATTGTCAAACATCACTCCGCATCTTATCCCCCACCCCCTTTCACACTGGACACCCTGCCCCCTCCCCCACAGCAAGTGACAAATCCCTCCCCTTCCATAACGCTCCGGTAGATCTACTACTGCCGAATCAGACCCCTCTCCCTTTCCGATTGATTTCTTTCAGCAGGAAAAACCCCAGAAGTGCAAGTGCACATGAATTCCCTCCCACTTTCCTGTCTCCGCCCACGCCGTGTGCCGTTTCGGCCCCATCACTCGCACAAATCAATATCGCCCTGCTAGGCCGCCATTGTGGCGGGATCAATACGGAGCCCTTATCAATCCATCATGATGTTGACCAGTTGCAGTTTATAAACCAGTGCTGGGCGGACGCTGCCGCGCACTAACCAAGCGATCACGGTGTCAATGCGAACCCCCTAACCCTCCCCGCTTTTCCCCGTGTTTGATTGCTGTCAGATTTAGCCGTTATTGTCGGCAACATCAGCCTCCATATTCTGCTGACAGATGAAAACTGCTGCCTCCAGCGCCAGGAGGTGAAAGATTCGCTGAGACAGATACGTCTTCTGCGTGGGGTTAAAGACATGAGCACAGATCCGATCGTTCCTGCTCAGTAGAGACTGGATGGTCACTGCAAGGACTAGCCACCTGTGTCCTATGGGTGTGCATTAAGCCAATGTGGCAGTGGGGGCTGATACGTACACTTAATTAAGCGCAGCGATTCTGCAATTAGTTTTCATGATGGAGGTCTACCGGCGACTTCAAGTACAATGCCCGCCGTGGTCGAAAGCGTACTAACAAGTGATGGAAACTGTCACTGTAGGCGTACATGAGCACAGACCAGTCCACCTTTTCACGGGTTGTGAGGGGATTGCACAATACCTAGACAGACTACCCACAGACCTCATTCCTGCCCAAGATCCTCGGGGAATGGTTTAAAACCGAGGCAGTGGCGGCCAAGTACTGGAGTGTGAAGAGTTCAGCGACACCTCACCTCTAACACCCTCCCCCTCCATTGGACCCAAAGCGCAAACCTTCACAGTTGCCAAAATAATCATCTGGGTGATAAAGGGCAACCCAATGAAGAAGTAGCAGTACACTTACACTGATAGTGATACCACCATCACAGCACGCCATGCCTTTTGGATATACTTCTGCCACACTAAACATTGCCCCCTTTTTTTTCCATCTGAAGCATAAAATAATGAACTGGCTGTCCAGTAAAAAAAAAGGGGAACCAGCATTCACTTGCAACAAAGCCACAAGCTTCATGTTTTTTTCATGAGTGCTGAAAAGGCCAGATGTTCAAAAAGCACTGGCATTACCCTTTTCAAGCCTCATAAACTCTGGTAATTTATTCACTTACATAACCAGCTGCATTATAAAAAAAAAAAAACAAAAAAAAAAAAAACGACTGAAGCATAACTGACATGTTTTCTTTGTTGTATCAGCATGTTTCTTTCTTCTTCTTCTGATGGGGAAGACATGGTTAGCTCTGTTGGAAAGGTGAGGGGGGATAGGGGGATGGGGGGGTGGTGGTGATGGTTTAGGATTAGCCGAGGTGGTGGTTATTTTTAGCACAGTGCATGAAGTGCACACACACACACAGACAATTCATTTAAAAAAAAAAAAAGGTGAAAATTAAATGCTGACCAACATTTCACTCTGTCCCGTCACTTCTGAAGCCCTCACCTGGTGGCCATCAAAGTGAAAACAATCTGACCCTAGTTCCCCCAAAACATACATTTTTTTCACATTTAAAAACTGAATCTGACTGTGCAAAACTCACTTCGTAAAACCTCTACAATGAGCTCGATGTCATGGGTCAACTTCTGCACCATGTTGAAGTTGGCAACGGTTGCTATGGGAACATACTGGTCACTGTCCATCTGCGACTGCAAATACTGGTCATGAACCAGGTTTTCCCTGGAAGAAACCAAAGAAATCCAGCATGAGTTAGGATCAAGTATTTTAATTAGGCAAGGTCTAACAATCAAATGATCACACTGCACCAACACTAGTCGATGCTAGTGTGTGGCTGGCAATGGCGGCATCCTCAGTCATGCTCAAATATACAGCTGAAGTGAATTCTGCAAGTTTTTCTTTTCAACATACAAGTTTCCTTTGAATGAACACGCTTGATCAAAACGGTCACTAAGATGCTGTCCATTTACTATTTAACCCCCCCCCCCCCCCCCTTACTCAGTATGAACCTGCCAGCTGCCAAGAACTGATTCTCCTAAATAAACTGGTACGCATGATCATCCTCCTTCAGAACAGCAAAACACTGAGATGCACTCTCTAAGTAAGGGCAGTGCTTTACTTCTGATTCGATCGTGGAAAAAGGAGCGGATACAAAAACACAAATACATACCTTGAGAAGTAGTACTCCAACTGTGCTCTGAGGCTGTTGCGCAGAGTGTTGGGTGACATAGGTCGCTCTGCGGAAACGTTCGGTGCCGGTGTGCTATCACCGAGGCTGGGTGTAGGAGCTGGAACACCGACGCATGAAAACATACAAAATGAATGGTCAGGTCTGCAAAACCAAAACAGTATTTAATGGCAGCAAAATCTGTGAGGTGCTCTACACTACACCATCCTGCATGTGATGTGTCAATCTGGTGTGTGACATGTATTTGTGTTACATGGGGAATACCTTCGTCACCCTGGTATTTTTTTGGTGGAGACACATAACACCTGTAATGACCACAGTGCGTAACATTACAGTTTAGGCACCACTGCAGGACTGGTTACTCACGTACACAAAAAGACAGCTCACAGCCAGTGGTGTACGCAAATAGTTAACGGGATTTTCAAGGCAAATGTCCCAACTGTGGTCTCATCATGCTTCAACAAAGATAAACTTGCAAAGATGGGAAATGATCAGGTCGGATTTGTTTACTTTTGTGCATATGGAATACACAGGCTTTTGTGTTTCTCCATACTGGTCTCAGTCCACCCCCAAATTCCCTTCTGTGTTTCCTGGAGAAACTTGTGAACACAAGGATTTTGATTTTTTATAACTAAAAAAACTAGTAACAGAACTCTGAAGCGTTGGATAAAGCAAGCTATCTTGCTTCCTGGGTGGGGGGGGGGGGGGGGGGCTATTGCATCATCCATCAAAATCAGTCTTCCTGTCATTTTCCCACTCCCAGATCCCATTGTTACTCATCGCTCCTCAAATCCCACTGAACAATTCCCAAGAATACCATAAACAGCAGCGATTGGCCAAAACTCCCTGCTGAAAACAGCCCAGGAAAAACCCTTCAAGGATTGGGACTGGGAGTGAGAAGAGCATACGATGAGCAACAGCATGACACAATACAGGGGAAGTGGCATGGGGAGAAATCACAGAGCACCTAAACAGAGCAGGACAACAACGTGACTTATTAACTGTAACCTCGCCACTCCCTTGAGGAACAATGCTGGCTGGATGACAAGCTAATGTTCACAATGCAGTCTCAATGTAAACAGATTATGTCAGACAGATCATCTGTGTCACTGTCCATCTAATTGTTTCACTATATGTTTTTGTGCACCACCACTTGTTTGGACAGTCTGCTACAACTGCGCGAAGGAAGTGTATCCTCTTAAACATGCCATTCAAACATCCCATCACATTTCCCTCAGGGAAGGCAATAAAATACACCTCTTTCACTAGTCTAGTGTATCTGCTTGCTTTTTTAGTGCATGTGCATTAAACATTTGCATGATTTGTTTTTGTTCTCGTAGTTGACTGTTGTGCTAGTCTCTGAAAGAGGAACGGTGAAGGATAAATGCTTTTGGGTTTTTGTTGTTGTTTTGTTTTAAAAAAAACAACACAACCTGGGACTGATCATTGCAAACTTACAAATCCCATTTGCCATCGGCAACTGGACTGGCACCTCAGTCACCGGAGGCATCACGACGTCTTCAGGTGCTGCAGATGCCGCCGCTTCCGCCTCCGCCACCACTGGGGCTGCTGCCCCTTCTCCCATGGCAGGGTCTGGTGAGAACACCGGGGGAGGGCCTGGCTCCGAGGTGGAGTCCAAGGCGAGGGCTGGTGGGCTGGCGGAGACAGGTGAATCTCCAGAGGAGAACCCACCCGCCACATCATCTTGCTTCAAGTCCCCATTGGTTAAAAATTCTGTAGGGTGGAGAAAAACACCACTACTTGAATAGCCAGTTGTGGCCTTCAAACAACATGCCATGACAGTGCAGATGGTATGTTAGACATGTGCATGCAGTGCTCAACACATACCCGAGCCTAAACATGAAACTAACACAGGCATATTGAGCAAATTTTGCTGTCTCCACGAGTAAAACTTGAAGCACAACACTCACCTTCATTGCCATCCCAGTCCTTGTCTGCCGGTGGAGCCGCTACTTTTGAGCTAGTAAAGATGTTAGCATTGGGGTTCAACCCTTTGGTGTTCGTCACCTGAAACACACACAAACAAACAAACAACCCTATGAAATGAAACAGTCAGCACAATATCTCCTGAGTAACCTTACAGCATGACAAAGTTCTTCTATAGACCGGCCATACCGTCATACTCGAACCATGTGGTGGTGGTGTGTCCGTGTACCGGTATTGAGAGATAGGGGACATGCAAAGGCACAAGTGAAGCAGACAGACACAACACTGCAGCATCTGGGTCACCCCAGACTGTGTATGACGTTTGCTGGGAGATAACGGCCGCAAGTAATGAAGTACAGTGAGAGGGCGAGTCGCGATGTGTCAGCAGGGAGACCACGAATAGACTGGGACAACCAATACAGTTTAAATGTGTATTGCAGATCAGAGATTACATGGGCAGCGATTGCACATCCGCTTAGTACTGTAATTGTTACCGCCAGTGTGCAGTAACTGAATACAACTTATCCGTAAATTAACTCAAGAGACGTACAGCTTTTCACCCCCCCTCTCCCCCTACAACTCTCTCTCACGGTCACCCCCCCCCCCCCCAATCCCTCCGTTTATTCATGCAAGTCTCTTAACATTTCAACCTTACTGCTCCGCAATGCAGTGTGCTACACCTGACTTTCACAATATACACAAGATCACGCCATACCCAATATACCTATACTGCTGACATGGCCTCCCTTTTCAGACTAAAGATCTGTCATTTGCATTCTGACCTCAGTGAATGACATGCCAAGCATTTTTATTTTATATTGTTCTTTTTTCCTCCTGCGGTGTGTGACCCACGTCGTCTAGAGAAAGCCCTACTTCTGCACTATTTTTGACCATACATCCACAGTTGTTAGCCCTACAGGTACACAAACTGTACTGTGCGTGAAGCACTTCAAGCCAGGGCCCGTAGGTACACTCCTGTGATGTTGGTCAACTCAGATGGCCTCTACTGATCCCGCTAAATCCTGCCACACGATGACAAGAAGACCTAAGGGTCATGTCACTGTCGGTCAGCGAGACCTCTTGGACTTTCCTCACCCCCCCCCCCCCCCCCCCGACTCTCTAGCGATTACACGCAACGCGAATCAGTTGTGTGTGTGTGTGTGTGTGTGAAGAAGTTCTGTCATAACGCATGACAGGATGAGCACTGGCTGGCTGGCTGAGGGAAGCCGTTCCGAGTTCCGCTTTAGCTGTCAATCGCCCCCAACAAAAAGCCCCCAGCAGGGAGGGGGCAGTGTTGACGGAAGGCCCAGCTGGACTCAACCATGCGGAAACGCATCATATCCCGCTAGGCTGTTTCTCTCTGGTCACCAAGGCATCCTCATCAGCATAGTGTAGCTGGGAACAAAGGTTGTGTATGTGTGCGTGTCACTGTGTGTATGTGACTGCATAAAGCACACTTCACTGACAATGAACGCGCACCGACCATGGCTGCACAAACCGGAACAGCCTGAGAAAACACCGACAGTGAGACCGACGTTATTAGGTTGTGGTATTTTCTGACTGGGCTGAATACTCTGCGTTTAGGCCACTCACAGAGCAACACATTATTAACCAACTCAATATCTTTTTTAACTTGACTCAATTCTCTTTTTTTTTTTTCGGGGGGGGGGGGGGGGGGGGGTGTTCCAGTGACATTCATGACAGAGCCTGTCGGGGGCCTTTGGCAGCAACAGTATTTCCCATGCACTGTCACTACTGACAGGGGCATACATAAATAATTCATCAGTGAAATCTATCCCAGTGTTCTACTGTTTCACGGATGACATCACACTGCAGTAAAAACTGCTGCTCGGTGCCATTTTCATGGACTGTCCCTGAACAGGACAAAGAAAGAAACTGTATCAAACACGTATCTGTCTGACACTTCCATCTTACTGCCTAGCGGCCTCTCTTGCGTCTGCTCCCGAGACCAGACACAAAATTCGTAACACATCAGGTGTATTGTAAGTTTCCAGAGCAACATCATTCAACAACACACCCATACATACACTGGCAAACGTTGAGAGCTCCGGTCTGGTTCTTTGTTCTGATGGGCAGTCGTGACACAAACTGACCTTTCACTTCATCCATAATTTACGTCTTCAGTAATTCAAACTGGTGCAGTCACACAGTCAGCAAGATACCGAGGGAATTCCAGCAGGGGTCTACGTTTGTGAGGAAGACATGCAGCGTGAGCCATGCAGTCTAACTGCCATAATGGTGAGGCCGGTGCAAAATGACCATCCGTGTCCAGGGACTATTACATGGCCATTAGACTAAATGACGGGACTGGATAGCATTTGCCCAAATGCATCAGCATTGAACTGAACTACAACAGCAGTGTGTGACAGTGTACTTGCAGTGTGTGTGTGTGTGTGTGTGTGTGTGTGAGAGAGGAGAGAGAGAGAAAGAGAGAGGGGGGGGGGGGGAGAGACCTTTCCAACATTCTGTAAAAGACGGTCCATAACTGTACAAATTCGTACAAAAGAAAACTTGTCTGGTTCCTCCCATTAGTCAAATCATTTATTCGTACATCTTTTCGTCTGGTCTTGCCCTTTGATGTTAGAGCAAGTGAATGAAAAAGACGTCACATATCCCCCCCCCCCCAAAAAAAAGTGTTTGTCAACAGATGGACACAGATCACCACAACAGCTCCTGCACACTCAACAAAATAAAACAGTAAAATGTACTGTCAGCAACAGCTGGCATATCTGAAGTACCTGTGAAACTATTGTGAAACCATCATTTTCATGACCTGACAGCTGGTGGTTGCATATATTTTACTGTAAACGCTATAACGGGTCGGTAAAACAGGGAAAGAGAAATGCACACGGTTTGCATGACACTAAGCAATTTGCCCGCAGCTGGACATAAAACGTGTGAACCAGGTGGCGCACTTCAGCGAACACGACGCGCACTATGCATAGGTGTACCACTGCAGAGCTGAACGTTAGTTCCAGATGGGAGTCCAAACCGTAAGGCTGACACCAGCAAGTATCAATAGTTACCAACAGGCACTGAGAGAGACAGCAGCTAGGTTCCTGCCAGACTGGTACCGGGCTGTGGAGACAGTTGGAAGAGGCAAGACTATACAGACTGTATGTACCGTGCTGGCCGGCGAAACGCCCACTCAAAGCGTACAATATTGCGACCAAAATCTCTTGACTTGTTCGCCGCTATGTGTGTGTGTGTGTGTGTGTGTGTGTGTGTGTGTGTGTGTGTGTGTGTGTGTGTGTGTGTGCGCGCGTGCGTGCGTGCGCGCGAACTATTTTACTTAGCTAGTTACTTCCAGTACGGCAAGTTTCCAACTGACACACATTACTGTCAAAACTTGAACCGCTGGAAAAGGTTTCCTCATCTCTCTCTCTCTTCTGTGTAGATACACAGAATTAACGTAACCGATCTTTAGGCCCTGGGTTTCGATACTGACACCGGTAATGCTGGCCTTCAACAACTTTATCACCATCACCCGCCGGCTCAGGTCCAGTGAGCCAGGTTATGATTCATTCGCGGCAATGCAATGACTGTGTGAAACTCCTTATCTGATCAGGCATGACTCGACACGACGGCTGCGGCGATGAATTCGTTTTATCACCTCCAGCTTACACGCTCTGTGACAAAAGGGGGGAATGTTTCACTTCGACAATGGGGGGGGGGGGGGGGGGGGGAGTCGACCACGACGTGGTGACAAAGGGTTGCAGGTGACACAGGAACACTGGTCTTAAACTGTGCACTCTCACCTGACCGTTACCTAGGACGCTCGGCCAAATACTAAAATACTGATCTACTCATCTAGAGGCACCGACGTTTCTCGTTTCTACTGGAAGAAACTGATCGTGACAATGTCAAGTGTAGTATTACTATTATTTCTCTTGTTCGCAGGTCAGGACATTAAACGAAACACAATGCTTCTGAAAGTCACTAATAATATCGAATCCGGCAACTTGCTGGGGCAGCCCGATCTCTACTTCACGAACATTCGACAGCACGCTGAACACGGCCATGGGAGAGACCTTGTGGCTGTGCTGAACGACATTCCTGTGCAGACACTGCATCACGAGCAAACAGTTGTCAATTATCGCCACTCGACACAACTCGGCCCGACTCACCCTGTGCAAGCAAACTGCACTCAAAGCAAACAAAAGCTAGAAATTAGCAGCCAGACAGACCTGCAGTGTTCTCGTCTCTTCTAACAAAAAGAATCTCTTCTGTGTGTGTGTGTGTGAGAGAGAGAGAGAGAGAGGGGGGGGGGGAGGGGGGGCAAGAGAGATTCCAACGTCTTCAGCACACACAATTTTAACACGGAAAGGCAAACTAAACGTCTCCCCTGAAAATATGCTGCAGTAATTTACTGAGCGAAGGGAACACCTGATGCTCCGACAATCTCTCAGTTTCAACGCCAAGAGCTCTGCTTGATCACTGCGGAGACCTTGGTCACAGATGAAAAGCCACCCCCGTGCTGGCGGTGATCTAAGATAACCGACAGTCTGTGCCATTAGCGGTAAAAGTGGCAGTACGGACAAGATTCAGGCAGAGATTAACGACAGGCTCCTCGTCCAGAGTGGCGTACTGGACGGACCTTATCACAGACGGCCTTTCCCCTCGTCGTTCTGCTGTGTACAGGGGGACCAAATGTCATACATGCAATCAACCACCCACGCAACGAAAAAAAAAAAGTTAAGTATACCAGCGCCGGCCGACATGGCTCAGACCTTTATTTTGTTCGGTGGGCGTCATAATCAACATCGTTTCGCACCAAGCGGAGAAATTCACGAGTTCTGATGACCGTGGCAGTGCACTCGCACCTCACACGCACGGTGCAGACGGACATGTAACTGCAAAATCCAAACATATGGCGCGCAAATTTGCCCTTAAACCTGGCGCGGAGATGGCAGCTTCTCCTTCGGCAAACCGGCCCTGGTGTCGGTGCAGCACAACCTGCACTAGAAACGTAATCAGCGTGTTTCCATGCTGCCGGTTCAGGACTGACAGACAAGTGGTGGGGCATAATTAATTACCGAACGAACCGTTAAACCGTGATGGCAATAACTGAATAAATCAATACTGACAAGAGAAACCAAAGGGAAGTGATTGATGCAGAGCCCTAACACAGGCATGCAAATTTCAAGATAACAGAGACTTAGGGGAAAAAAGGCACATTGTTCCTGACCTAAACTAGAGAACCCTTCCCTTCTTCTATTGCTACCTTCGCCTATTTATCTTCCGGACAGCAACAAATGTTATACGCCTGTTTCTTTACGCTAGCCCCTTGCTGAAAACACACACACACACACACACACACACACACACACACACACACACACACACAGAAACCACCCTTGCGCAATTATGAAGTGCCAGCATAAATCACAAGAAATCTGTCCCACGGACACAAATAGTGGACGTGAGGGGATTTTAGCTGGCAAGCGTTGTTGCTCCCAGCGTGTCGTTAACGTGACATTTCCCCATGACCAAAACATGGCCCCCCACCACCCAGAGGACCCTTCCAGATGGTTCGCTGAAAAACTGAAGACAATGGCACCATGGTGAGGCTGCAACCCCGACAATGCTGTGCTCGGTTCTACGGGACAGTGTCGAGCAGGTGGCGGCGCGATTCAGACGCCCACAACATATCAACACACTCAAGAGAGGAAGTAGAATACCTTCAGGAAAACGGAAACAAGCTGCTAAGCTGCACGCGCCTGTTGATGAATGACACATGATAAATGACTACGCGGACATGTTTACACACACATACTGAAAGCAGCAATACACTCTCGCTATTCAGCATCAACATACCTTCTTCAACTGGCCTCTCTTGACGCAGAGAACGCAGGAGTTGGCCGAATAGTAGTACACATCGCCGGGCAGCATGTGAACTTCAGACGCCCAGGTAGCTACCTCCCGTTAAACACAAACGGCTTGAGAGCAACCGATGGTGTGCAGGTCAGAAGCCGAGAGCGGGGGGATTCGAACCCAGGAGGCTTGGAGACGACTGGGCCACAGCGTGGCTTCACCTGGCACTATCTGCCGAACAAGGTGGCCGTGCGACAGGAGGAGCTGGAAGTCAGCTGGGGGCTACCATATGGTAGCTGAGAGATGCGTGCCCGTGTCGCGCCAGTCCCGCCAGAGAGGTGAAATGACATGACCAGCAGAAGGAGAGAGACAGACAAGCCTCGGCCCTCGGCACGGCTCGGCTTCACCCGGGACTCGGCCCCGCAACCAAAGCGCACGAGGTTCAGGGCCAAGTGGTCCAAGGGAGGGAAGCGGCCCCCGGAGGTGGTTGCAGGTACGAAGCTTGTGGCTGTACCAGACGGGCTAGAGTCGGCGGCGGCGGCAGCGAGCCCCCCAGATTGACAACCACACAGATAAATATTAGCACAGGCCCTCGCGTGTCGGGCGCGCGGTCCTCATAATGAATGACTGTCGTAGGCAGCAACACTGTGTGCTGTTGCCACATCTAAAGCTGCTAGGCCTTCCACTCGTGTCGCGGAGTCTAGCTGCTAGCTAGCTCTCGCTACCATGCTGTGTGTGTCTGAACGTGTGCGTGTGCGGCTGGCGCGCGCACTTTCTCCTTCCCCAACCAAGTACTAACGTTACTGTCTGTAGAGACAACGGTGACAGTCCTCTGTACAACTGACTCGTCACACAAACAGTTCACCACCTCTCCTCCTTTCTTGTGTTGGCAACACGAATATTACAAGGGTGAACCCGCTCGCTTAGATAAACAGAAACAGAATGAAGTACATGCATGTAATCAACAACTGAAATTCTGAAATAACCTGCTGGGATTTTCCCAAGCAAAATTTGTCGTTTCGATTTCCCATCACACTTTTAAGATCCTAGTTTCAGCAGGATAAACCCAATGAAAATGATTCAACCTTAAACCTGTGGCCTCGCGTGTCATTATTTCCTCGTCATGCTACCGGCCCTGCCTCCCCCGCCTCCTCAGCGATGTGTGCACGGTTCAAATCCGCCCTCCCGACCAATCGCTCGCTTGGCATTAACCGGAGGTAGCACCTCGACCGTGCCTGCAATATCAATCCATTCACTGCAATGCCTACTCCACCACGTACTTGTCAACCTACGCCGCCTTGCGGATAATCCACTTCAGCAAGCCTAACTGCTGCTATAAACAGAAAGAGGGGGGATGGGGCGCCGGAGGGGAGGGGCGCTGTCTCCGTGATCGAAGACGTGGATGGATGGCGTTTCTGTTCGCCTCAATGCTGTAGATCTGTGCCGTGTGAGCAGTCTGCGATGCCGACGCCGATGCCCGAACCAAGGCGAGGGTCGGTCACCTGACTACTGACGCAACCACCCAATCTGCCTCCCACGCAAGGAACGGCCGACGCTAAAAGAGTGACACGCTGTCAAGGATGCTATCCCCTCCGATTCCGCTGCCGAAGCGCACAGGCTTCCCTTTTGTCGCTGACCGAAGCCAGCAACGGGTCAAGGCAAACATCTACGCAATCAGGGCACGTCAATACATCACGAGAGTTTGACAGACACCCCCCCCCCCCAAAAAAAAAAAGAAGAAAAAAAAGACCAACATTTTTTTTAAAAATGATCATGCCCCAGTCCCCTAACCATCAGTCTGATGGTGTTCATTATATACATTCAACAATACACTCCCAGCACCACCACTGAAATAACTGATGAGTTTACAATCTGTTAACTCCTGTATCAATCTGAGAGGGGTCAGGTGCAAGCTGCTGCTCTCTAATAAGCTACACAGAAATAGCCAGGGATGTGTGAAGGTTAGGTCGACTGGTGGCCTTTTCCTCAATACACCCCACAACCCCCAAAGTTGAGTCCAGCAGACTGTGCTTTTCAACAACAAAAAAAAACCCTCAGTTTCAGTGACCGCACTGAGTACAATGTATTTTCTTCTTCTCCGTCCGTCCGTCCGTGTGTGTGTGTGTGTGTGTGTGTGTGTGTGTGTGTGTGTGTGTGTGTGTGTGTGTGTGTGTGTGTGTGTGTGTGTGTGTGTGGTTTAACTGTAGTGAGATGTGGGTGGTGGTTAACTTTACACACATATATATATGCAAAAACAGGTAAATTAAAAACGTTTACTTCTGGGGGCCATGCAAACTGAAAAAAAAACTTACTAAAAATAAAAGGTAACAATCATTGTCAGTACACGCAGAGCACCACAATAATGTAAACTGAGTGTTTTGTGGTTCCTTTTTGCTGGTTATGTCCCTCTAATTACCATGTTCATGATGTTGGCAGAATATCTTGTTTAGTTTGGTTTTCACAAAGTCTACAACTGCCACAACACTGGCTGTAGTAACACAAGCTCATGTTGAAAACAGGAAGAGGAATTATAAATGTCTTATCACTGATCACTGTTGCAAAACAAGGCCTTGTGTATGCGTAACATTCATACATCCCACGTCCGTGTGCTTATTAATATTATGGGCCAATCACGCCTAACACCATATGGTGGTCATGTAGTCCTAAGTCGTGTACATCCGCACAGCAGTGGTGTTGATTTATGTGATAATCATGACAGCGGCGGTCCATTTTCACGACAGCCGCCAGATTCCACGATACCGCTATGCCAACCTGGGACCTCCGGCAATCACTGGCAGACGACAATATATTGCACACAGGACCTTCACCAAATAACACCATCAACCCTGCATCATTTATAAAGCAGTACTTTAGTGCCGCAAACCTCTGAGGGAAACCTCAATTGATTTTTTCCCCCGGCATCCCTATGCTTTTTTGTAACGGTTTTAAACGATGTGGACTGCTGTTGTGGTTTGAGCTGAATCTCACGAGCTTGACTTATAGTACTGAAAGTGTCTGAGATGCAGTAAGTATCAAGGTACAGTGTACCAAACTTCTGAACAGTGTCCCTAGCTTATTGGGATTTTTTGTTTTGTTTTTTTTTTTGTTTGGGTTGGGGGGTCTGTTGAAAATGGGAAAGGGGGGGCTGAACTGAATGATTCAGGTCTCATAGTCACACTGTCTCAGACAAGTTTAACACTAGTAACACTAAGCTGCAATACAACTACAAGTCATAGTTTGCAGAAATTTCTGCAAAACATTCTAACATAAAGTACGGTGTCAGCAACTACTCAGTTTCACCAGTGTATGTCTGTCCACTGTTTGTAAAATGTGCGTGAGTGTCGTTGAGTGATTGGCGCATTGAGTTTATGCCAAAGAAATGCGCCCTACAAATGCCATTTATTATTATTATTATGGTCAAATACACTACAAGTATGGATTAACAGAGGGCATTGGGAAATGAAAGTACCAAGTGAAAACACAGCCTTTAACTGTGAGTCTCTGTTACTGCCTCGGTCAATGATGGCAAATAATTTGAAAATGAAACACCGTGCTGTGCATTCAGAAAAGATAAATCAAAATTTACTGTGCAGATAGACACAAATAGGTTGAAACAGATGGTAATTGGAACATCACACTCGCAGGCTGTAAACATAATCCCATGTTTATTTCCCCTGCTTTGGGTGACAAAGGACAAACTACAAAACCATATGGTGCAGATTTTCCTTGCAGATGTTCATTTCCCCTGCTTTGGGTGACAAAGGACAAACTAAAAAACCATATTGTGCAGATTTTCCTTGCAGATGTTCATTTCCCCTGCTTTGGGTGACAAAGGACAAACTACAAAACCATATAGTGCAGATTTTCTTGCAAAGGGTGAAATTGAAACTCAGGACTTAACGCAAGTTCAGTCAGTAATGTAGTCATCTGCAGAATGTAAACAAGAAAATAAACAGATAAGAGGTTTTCTTTGTTTGTTTCTTGGTTATTTTTCTTTTATCTGTTCATATCAAAACACAGTTATGGTGTTAACGAGGCCCTGCTGCATATTAACAAGCACAGGAAGGAACCCTACTCCTTGCATCCACCTATGGGTTGCTGACAGAGTTTGCTCCCTTGAAGTTGCATTCACCTGCCGGTAGCAAGGACACCATCTGATGCCCCCCCCCCTCCCCCCCGTTGACCTCCAGCAGCAGTCAAAACTAAATTGATCTGAACTTTGACTGACTTTTCTAGTGATACTGCGATCAGAATTTTAATGGCTAAAGAAATCTGCATCATTAAGGCCAGGTTCTCGGGAAAGGGTGATTTTTCTGTTTCCAGTCTGATCAGGGTTGTTAAGGTACAGACTTCTGTTTGGTATCAACTCTTATTCATTTGCCCTTTCCTCTGACTCTGTAAGTCTGCAAGAAGTGATATTTAAATAATCTGTGTTAATTCCAATGTCATTCTTTCAGCCTACAAATTTGAACAATGCAAAATGATGGGTTTGGCATTAGGTTTCCCCTCACTAGATGAATACTAATTACTAATACTATTCACACCTTTTTTGAAATTGTATGCCAAGGTTCACAACTGGTAGAAAAACAGTCTGTACCTTCGGTTTTGTCGAACGTCAGCAGAACAGGTTTCTTGCATTGTTGTGTAAACAGGGCTCCCTAAAAGCTACAGACCTAAAGGGTCCACTGACCCCCAGTTCAAAATTTTAGGGGGTCTTTGTACCTCCACTTTCAATTTTTAAAGGGTCAGAATCATTTCTCAAGTTTTTTGTGCATGGAATTATAAATTCAGTAAATACTGCTGAACAGGTGTGTGTGTGTGTGTGTGTGTGTGTGTGTGTGTGTGTGTGTGTGTGTGTGTGTGTGTTGTGTGCAAAACTGAATTTTATCAACTTCAAATCATATACTGATTTAAATGAAGTGGGTACAATTCAGTTTTGTACACTAACTCATATTCACTATCAGCTGAAGTCACTTTCTGTGCTTAGATTAAAAAAGCACTGCTACCATGTTCATTTTAGTTATTGAATCGTAGCTGTGCGACGCCGAAGTGCACCCGCTGCCGGGCGAGGGCTCGAGCCCCTCACAACTTTTCTACTGACGAAAAAGTCCATGGACTAGTCTTTAGAACTTTCACTTTTTTCGGTAGCATGATTCGTCACAGAGAAGGCGAATCCGATCGGTAACAAGAGCACTGACTCTAAAATCTTTCGTCCAGGGTTTCGAAATCGCACGTACGCTGGGTGTTTCAGTGCCCAGAAACGGAAAAAGATGGGGCACGTTCACTACGCGCGAGTGGCTGTAGTAGCCGCCGATCTGCAGCAGTAGACAGTTAACGCCTGCGAGAACCAAAAACAGAACCAAACTGAACGCGGCCAAGGCAAGGGAGAACACTCACTCGATCACAACAAGCCTATCTACAGGCGTACGCACGGTAGTGCGCCAAGCTAAGCACCGATCGCGTTCATAATGCTTCAATGTACCCCCTCAAATTTTTTTTAGGACGTAAATTTTTACTTCAGTGCGTAAATTACGCACAGACGCACAGTTTAGGGAGCCCTGGTGTAAATAAGTACACTATTTATAAATGTATACCAAAACCCCCATTCCACTAATGTACAGGACAACTCCAACAAACTAGCTGTTTACAATACCTGCCCAGGGTGAAAGATACATGTATGTGGTCAAGAGTACAGAGGTGAGTCGACTGCTCAAAATGGCTACCCATTCACATGAATGATGCTACAAATTTGTTTAAGAAGCATGCACAGTTGTCTACTTTGGCTCACTTGTTCAGTATAAATCAGAGTTTCAAACAGTGAGAATTGGATGTGGTACATTTACTTCTTGCGTTTAAAACTCTGGGTTTTTGGCGAAAAATCGATGATTGCAGTGGAAGAAAAACGTGACAGAAAGTACTTGCGATCGCTGAAGTGTTATTTTGAGAAACATGGAGAACGGTCAGTGAACCCATTTGCTGTCTCCAAATGCTCAAAACTGCCTTTATTTCAGTCGGCATACTGGCAGGTGTCAAATATTTTCTGATTTTTAGAAAAATGACTGAAAATGTAGGCACATTTGGACATAACGTCGTCGTAAACTTCCGATGATCAACGACAACCACCGAGGTCGAACGTACTTTTGTCCTGCGAAATACCTAACTTGCATAATCTCAACATTGTTTTTTCACTCTTTATTTTTCATGGAAGAACACTGATATATCTCGTGTTGTTGAAAAGAAACTTCGTGTTGATTTCGAAGACCCGACGGTGTGTTAATTTTACTGTTATGTTCATGCGAGAAAAAATCGATCGCTACACTCGGGTATGAGATAAATTCAACCAGCGGCCGTTTCAAACACAAGCTGGAAGCATGATTTCTTTGAGCCGATGACTTTGATTACCGTCACTGGAGGAGGCAGCCGATAATCCCGAGGGTAAGTGATTGGTATCACCAACACGTGGATGTTAATCCTTGTCGTGATTCTAATCGATACAGCCGTGAAGACATTTGTGGTTTAGGTTGTAAACGTTATGTTCATGACTGTTACAAAAGTTGTGTATTCAGCAACAAACAATGAACGCCTTAGGTATTTTTAGGTGGAAAGCTACTCGGAAAAAGATCCTTTGCGGGGAGTAAAGCTTTCTTATGTAAAATTTCAGATGTCTCTGGTTTGAACACAACTTTACTCACAAACGAAGGTCGTCAGCATTATGTTCAAACTCATGCGACGACAACTCTAGCACCAAACAAAAATAAAATATCCTGCTAAACATCTTTGGAATAATTTTTCTCCCTGGAGTCTTGAAAATTTCCATTCAAACACATTTTTGTGTGTTCATCTGTTTGTTTATTGAAGTTAACTTTACACACCGTACCCAGATTCATGCAGTTGTTATATATTATGTACAAACAACATCTTGGGCATTCCTTCATTTTTTTTAATGGCCAGAAATAGAGGACAGCGAAATTATGTGTTTTTATTCATGACTGTGTTGTTTTTTTCCAGGATCACACCAATAGAAAATGTGCAGGAGCTGTTTGTGTTTGAACACAACTTTATACACAGACAGTGGGTTTCAAGTTATGTTCAGTCAAAGGTTACATTTTTTTTCCTTTGCTGTACTGAAAAATGATATGTATTCACTATTTCCTATGCTGTGAGCCCCTTTTTGATTATAGCAGTTTGTATACATCATCCCTGTGTGTGTTTGAGTGAAAGCTGTTGCGCGAGTGTTTGTCAAGTTCCAGCAACTTGATAATGACAGTTAACAATTTTATTATGCTTTTAAATCATATTTTTGTGAAGAGAATGTGTAGCTTCGATTAAAGCACACTTCCTGGTAATATATTTTTTTGTTCCGTTTCCTCTTGTTTGATTTTGACAGTCTCAAATGAGTCTGTCACGACAGTGTAGTGTTATGTTCGAAGTTGCGTAAAGTTACATTCATGTAGCTTGAGATAGCAATTATCTATGGGATTAAGCATAAAATCTGTACCTCCCATTGAACCACACTTACTACAACTGATATGTTTTGTTCTTTTTCCTTCTGGTTGACTTTAGCTATCTGAAATTTGTCTGTCACAGTGTAATGTTGTGTTCAAGTGTGTCAAGTTATGTCAAGTTATGTTCAGACAGCTGGATATGGTAATAATTCATGTGTTAAAGCTGTTAGATACATTTTTGTGTGAGTAAGGTGTACTTACCATAAAAACAAAGTCACTGGTAATGTATTTTTTTGTACCTTTTCCTCCTGTGTGACTTTAAAAGTATTGAATGAGTCTGTCACGTTATAATGTTATGTATCACAGCATTTGATCACTTTATTCAGGGACACAGTGAAGTAGCAACTGTTATTTTTGTTTTTGCATGTATTTTAAGGGTTAGTCTTTAATTTTACTGGGAAACAATAATAACTGGAATAAAATGTTTATGTTTATGTAATGTTTAGCTTTTTAAAGGGTTTTATTGACATGTTCCGTCAAGCAGAAATCCAGAAACATTTGAATCCATTTTTGTTCACGTATCATTTATTATTGTTCATGTATTGCACTACATTATTATTGAGTAACCCAAACAATGTTCTTAAGAAGTTTTTATTGACCAAACAGTATCAGTACTCTGTCATAATGGTGCTCATTTCAGTTTAGCATGCTGCTTGATGTAAAGTTATGTTCACACCACTTTTTCATTGCATTTCTTTGCATCTGGTGAGTCTTTCCTTCTCTTTTGTGATATTGTTGAAGGTTAAGCCTTCAAAATAAAAACACAAAATGCAAACAACATCACTGGTTTGTTTTTGCCTGGAAATTTCAAGTCTGCAAAATTGTGACAGTGTTTAATGTTATGTACAAACTCACAACTTATTTTTTTCAAATACGGCCAATCGACAACTTGTATGAGAAAATCAGATACTGTGAAGATTGCTCATGACAAGACACACCAAATTCATATAAAATAGTTTATCACTTTGCTGAAAACTGGGTACTCATGTCACACTCACTCGACTCAACTCTGTACTCTTGACCATGTACATACATGTATAGATCTACCATTTTCAAAGACCGGACTTATCAGAAGTATTAGTACTAGCTATGTAAACCTGTGTCATGGAGGGGGACAAAAGCAGCCCATTCAAAATAAGTCACACTATGCTTACGCCTGACAGAACTTGCAGACTTTTTAAGTTTCAGTACCACCAATGTAATGGAATCCACTTTAGAAATAGCAGTACCAAAGACAGTGTTGTGTTTGCGCAAGTGCACAGACAGAAATGACCTTACTAACATTAAGTTAACTGATAAAGTTAACAATAAAGCAATGCTTGAAGTACAGGTATTAATGGAAAAGTTCTATTAGGGCACACAACCAACTTTCTTCACTTGAGATACACTTGGTACCTTTCCAGGGTGTCATATCCATGGGAACTATACCAGTGCATTTGGTGCATTACAGTATACACCCCTTAATTTTTGCACCCTGCAGATCTATTATACTTTTATAGTACTAGTATTAAATCTAGCAATACTCACAGCATTGGTGAAATCGGAAGCCTGCTGGTCCGATGTCATGTCAATACTGCTAGCCTGTAAAACAAATTGAAAAGAAATGTATACAGTGATTCCTGCCATCAACTGATCAAGCACCACAGACTCGAGACACACAAACCCATCTCATTCAGAAGAGCAGACACTATACTTCACAGATCAAGAGAGTTCTAAACAAAACGCAACTTGTTAGGTACTAGAACTTTACATACTGATACAGTCTACTGATGCAAGCCGAAGCTGCTATCCTGACCAAAAGAAAGCCGCATCGAAGAAGTTTGGAAAAGCTGGCTCTTTAATTGGGCACTGTGGAGCGCCACAGTCTTGTGCACACATGTGACACAGTTGTGATTTCGTGGGTTTCCGCCACTGTGGTGTCATCACAGCCTGTGGATTCCACGACAGATTCTAATTGGTTGTACACTACAGTACTACATCACTCGGCAAGCAAACATGACCGTGATGACAGACAGTGCATCCTCGATTACTTTGTCGTCTGAACAGACTTCAGCGTTTATAGACCTTATCGAAGGACACAAATGTCTTTGGGATGTCTAAGACAAATACCACAGAGACCGAATGGTTCGCCTCCGAGCTCAGCTTGCCACAGCGGACGCTATGGGCGCCAGATTGTATTGTAGCGTGATCGTGTGATCGCACCTCACCGTGCACTGCTGCCTTTGTTCAGTTTTGTAGTTAGTAGACACACCGATGTGCAATGACTGTCGTAGTGCAGGTGTGTTTCGCACGCTGCCTGTGTCCAGTTAAGAGCAGGCTTTACATCAGTCAGTGCTGCTGTAGCTCTCTATGCACTTAATTTGCCCATGAAAGATATGTAATCAACCAGTTCTGTACCAGGTATGGTGTTCAAAACTGGGTCTGGCTTGGAGAGAATGCCAGTGTTGATCAGAAGGGGCTATTCACTAATTCAGAGTACTACATGTACTAGTACTAATAGTAACACTACCAACATTTGTCCTTGACCTCAAAAACCACACAAAGATACATGTATTGTACACTGAACAAGACTCTGCACACTAGTGCCAGTGACAGAGAGAGAGCAGTGTTCAGGACTTACAGCTTTCAAAACTGAGGGTCACTCTGACCATCTCTGTCAAATTCAGAGGGTAATTTTGTAAAATTAGCGAAGTACGGCCTCAAAATCTCTGCATCAGATTCTGAAATATGTGCCTAAACGACGCACATGTGCGCAATAAGGAACACTGGAGTTGGTTACTTTTAACATGCTTAGTATTATAGTAAGGCACTTTTGCACAGCACTCTTCAAGAACTCCCATTTTCTTTAAATAAGCATGCACTGTTTGGATAGAAATTGGTAGCCACCATTTAACTAAACATTGTTTCAGTAACAAGCATGGGCTAGACCTGAACAGAGGTGACTTAGGCTATGCCAAAGTCTCAGCTGAATCCTGCCAATTAAATCCTGCTCCAAGAAGGATGCCAGTGATGTTAGTTGCTACAGCACACATTTACTCCCCAGGTAACTCCGAAAGCCTAAACCCTTTGGCCTTTTCAATTCGAAACAAAAAGAAGAAACAGAACAGCTTTACTTGACACTGTTATTAAGTGTTAACATGTTCAAATGGGAACATGAACAGAACCCTGCTTTTTCCAGGACACAAACTCAAAGTATTACATGTACTGATGCAAATGCACAACCATATGTGTGACTACCAGAACAGTAGTAGTTACTAACATGCAGGTGAAAGAGTGTAGATCATCCAGTCTGACAGTAAGGCTAGTGCAAACCCAATTACAACAAAACAATGCTCTTTCATCATGTGTTAAACTTAAAATTTCAAAAATTACTGTTAGAAAAATTACTTTTATGGCTAATTTATCAAACCAAACTATCTAAATGCACTGGATGTTAATATATTCACAGGTCACTCATGAAAACAATGAAAAACTGTTAAAACTCTGTAATCTTACAACCTCTCAACGGAAGCAATGTTCATCTAAAAGCACTGTACCTAAGTTCAAATAAAAAAAATCTTTAGCATGTCATGCCACCCACTTTTTGACTTGTGTTCTAAAACGTCGTACCTAAATACTTTCATGTTTCAGCATACTGGGAATCATTTTAAGAATTTACCTTAAACGCTGCTTTACTAGTCTAAAAGTCTATCTTACTATGGAAACCTCTGAGCACACTTTCAATGATTTTTCTGTTTTTCATGATCATAATTAATGCTTTCGAGGCCTTATAAACTAATAATCTGTCGCTAGTTATATTCCTTAGGAAGCACATAGAGGTGTTTTACATACTGACATGAATGATATGGTCAACTGTCAATGCAAAGTTATGATTTTCGCGAAAAAACGCCTGTTCTTCTAGTCTGAAGAGCCCGAGACTGGGGGCCGCCATATTTGTTCCGCACCAACATGCTCAGCAACAACTGCCGATCCGGTTTTCTGTAGTGTGGCAACATGCACTTTATTTTGTGGTCTACACGATTTCACCTAATTCCCATCATGACCTTCATTCGCTTTTCATGACAGACGAAATACTACACGGGTTAGCAAAGACTGCATTTTGATTTATCTGCCACACGCGCGTGCGAGTCCAATGACCTGACCCACGAATACGCCTGCCACATGCAATCATGTTCAATGTCAAGAAATAGGCTCCTACCCAAAATCTCATGTTGATGCACTCATTTTCAGTACCGGGGAAGTATTTGCATTAAAATAACGCTATATCAGCTTTGACAATCCCATACAAGTGCAAAAACCCGTAAGTCTCACTACACGTGTCTGATTTTCTGGGTGCGTGCAATCGGAACATGGCGGGCATAGAGAATGAACACGCTTTGAAGGAAAACGCAACCTGGCACATACCTTTTTCGAGCGTCTGCTTGGACACAACGGTGACTTAACCTTCGTAACAGAAACGTCACCGGTTTCTCCTACACAAGAAACATTAGAAAAAGGCTAAAAGTGTGTAATAGTGCTTCGAAAGCTGGCTGAAAAGGACACTTGCAGACAAGACAAGCTATCTAAAGCCTACCCTTCTCCACAGTACTAAAAGTCACATGGGCAACTCTGATCCAACATGGCAACCGTTCACATGACGTCGCAAAAAATACCGAAGGAGCTTTTTAATTTTGTTAGCAATCAGAGGAACCCACAGAAACACGAAAAAAAATATATTGGTTAAATACTTTTATTTTTGTGTAAGTTTGCGTTTACGAGTTCATGCGCCGGGACACAAGGCCGCATTACCGCCTCGTAGGAATATCCGTCGATGGCGCGAGTAAGGCGGTTCAGTGTGTCGCCGACACAATGCGCAATGCGGAACCGGCTTACGACACAGTCCGTCTGCTCGCGCCGACGATTTACACACGTCTACCGTAACGATTACATTCTGCTTCTTCGTTTAACTGAGCGGTTTTTTTCTTGCAGCACTACTGGCACAGCACTGATTGTGAGTAAATGTCACTGAATTAAACAATCCAGGCTGAGTGCGCCCACTAACCACGCCTCCTGCCGACTGGCGCGAAAGTTTCTGTGGGAACCACGCACGCGCTCGCCATTTATGGAGCAGAGAACATGTGGTATGTTCATGGAAATACACACCCGACCCAAGAGCAAAAAAAGTACTTAACATTGCGTAAGAGTAAAAAAGACAAAAAGTAGCCTTATGGCCATATGTATTTTGAACGTTCATTGTAAATTATCCTGTACATATGCTAGCTCGAACGCACTCCAGCAGTTGGAAAGCATCACCGCAGGGCTGATCTAGAGGCGCCGTAGCACGCGCGGAACGCGGCAGGCGAGAGTTGTACAGAAGCAGAGGTCGTGGCTTTGAAGTGCGAATTGTTCTCAAGCCGGCAACAGCGTGATACAGTGGATCATCGTTATACCAACACCGACCAGCATCGCAAGAACAAAGATCCGTTTGAATAAAGGTGTATGACTAAATGCTACTGAATGACGGTTCGAGACACGGATCCGTCAGTGTCACCGACTCGGTGCCGGTCGGAATTCATATAGGCGTTGATTAGGCCTACTGAGAACTGGCACCGGCTGGTGACTTTCAACTAGTTTTAAGTTCAGAGAAAGATTGACTGATCAGTCGCATCGAAAAAAAAAAAAAGTGCGGACGTGTTCAAATCACAGTGCCGTGCCTTTCCGTCAGTACAAGCACTGGTCAGACTGCACAGATTTTAGTCTAATTTTTCGAACACCTCCGGGGCAGCGTGCCCCCGGCGGACCGTGGCCTTCCTGGGAAATCGCGCCTTCCGCGCTTCCACTTTAAAATCATTGCATCTACTTTTTCTTATGACCATTGCAAGCCCTGTAGCAGTTGGATGTTGAAAATGAAACAAGAAGTTGCTCAGGCTAAACGATGTAGGTGTGTGTGCCGGCAGTGTATATTGTAAAATACTGTGGTAAAATTTAGTTCAATATCTGAGTTTGCCGGTCTAGTAAATTCAGTTTGCCGTGCCGTGAGAGGGGGGGGGGGGGGGCGCTTCAGTACGAACCCTGCTTGACTGAAATGGCTTAGTTAAATTCGTGAGAGCGTGATTCGTGATTTTCGTTTTAAATCAAGGCAGTTGCCGGTTGCACACGGTTGTGGCCGGATACTCAGTCACAGCGGCGGTAATGATGTTAAACTCGAAGGGCTAGAGCTTGAGTGCACCAAAAGTCAGTGCTCAGTTCATCATGTAGTACAAGCATTCTGTGCATATATGCATATATATGCTTTCGTGCAAATTACGGAGTCAGTCATAATAGCAAAATTTTCACTGACTGACTGAAACGACTGACTTCACTTGAAATCTGAATCGTTCCTAGACTGAGACGACTAGCATCAGTACATGTATATATATGGGTTATATTATACACCGTTGTAGTATTATGATTACTGAGTGTATAACTGGCAACCCGCCACAGACACTTATACAGAACTTCTGCCTCTCAGTGTGTTAGGCCTACGTAAATCGATTAGTATGCGTATGATATACAAGTGGCGCCTGCGGCGTAGTGCCCATTCAAGTCAGTTCAGCTTTTGCAATATTTTATATTTAGTACTGCCACACATCTACCAGTAACTTAAGGCGGGCCTAACTGAGAATGCCGAGAACGATAAACGCGGCAAGGGCCTAGTAATCTGTCTTACCTACATCATCATCAGTACTGTTGGAATGGCTGAGTGTCACTGTTAAATCCGCAACCGCACCGGATCTGAAAAGTCAGGTGCTATCACCTATGTACAGAGAAATATCATAGTCTATACTCACTTCGTCTTCGTTGTCCGCCTCATAGCCGGGATCTTCTGAGAAATCTGTCTCAGTTTCGGAGTAAAACATTCCCAAGCTTTCTCCCAATGCCATTATTTCTTCCACTGAGTCTCCACCTATCATAGTTTCCAGGTGAGTTACGACGCCAAAAAATTCCATGCTTTCTCCCAGTGCCATTGCTTCTTGTCAGTACTGAGTCTCCAGGTATTGTCGGATGACGAGCTTGAAACTGAGTACAGACCGCAGCCGAAGTGCAAAAATGACAACCTTCCTTGCAAAAGTCACAACCTTCCTTGTCCGTGAACGAACTGAACTCGAACTAAACTCCCTCCTGACTAAGCTCAGCCTGAATTTAAACTGAGGCGTCTCGGGAAGACCAACTGTCAGAAGCACTCACATCTGTCTTGTCACCTCATGTTTACCAACAAAAAAAGTCGTTAGTGTCGAGATCGTTACGACTTACAATTGGCAATCTTTGAACTCTTTGTTGATTGTGGCGGGTCCCGAGCCCTCTCACCATGTCTGAGACAAAAGCGGACGCATTGTTTCGATGCTCTAGGGGTACGCAAGGTGTGACCGAGCCTTGTCAAGGCGGAGGTCCGGTGACTGCTCCATTAGTGCTATTGTGTCATCATCGGCGGCAAAACACCCTGCCTCCCAGGCTTACGTCTGATGGACCGGACACATATGGCCAAACACAATGGGTGTCGGATAAGTTTTGCACACCTGTGCCTACCCGCCGAGTGTCGCGCTTCACAACTGAAAACTTTGACATTGCCTCCGGTCCGGTCTGTTCCTTTTAACACTGACTTTCTCTCCGGTCTCTCTCTTTCTGGTCAGGTGTTTTAATCCAGCGCGGTTACTACAACGTTACTGTTAGTGAATTCATTTAGGGACGCCGTCGAAATTTGTTTCGTTCAAGCTGTGTGGTAAAAAAAAATGTTATGGCCTACTATCGAAGGAAATAAATAAATTATATTATAAAATTTCAGTACCGGCGCATCAGGACTCATAAATAAAATATTATATGTACAAGGCGAGGTGAAACAAATGTTAGCAGCGACGCTCGCAACCCTGTTCCGGGTCCGTAGAGTTAGCGACGAGCCCGGAACAGGGTTGCGACGCTCGTCTGTAGTTAAAGTTCCCACAGACTTGCAGGTCCGTTAAAATAGTGCGAGGGAGCGTTACAAGATCCAAACTTGCCGAAATAATGAAACAGAAAACGTGTTTTTGGTATTTGCAAGAAATGTACTTTTTGAACAAAACGATTTACCGGGAAATAGCTTAATTACATGTAGCGAAATCAGGTGGATCGCGGTCACTGAACCCGGCGTGGCGCAACGTTGAGGGTCACAGCAAATCGTCACACGTTTCGCGACGAGCGCCGGCCGGCGTGGAAGGAGATCGCGGAGAACCCCTGAGGGTGGGGGGGGGGGGGGGGTCAGGGGATTATCCACTACAGGTACTCAGCAGATGTAACCTAAACAAAGGTAAAGACCCCCTCCCCCCCCCCATCCCACCCGACCCCGGTAAAAGTCGCGAAAGGCATGAAGACTTGTGATGACCACAAATAGCTGCGCAACGACTCAGTGGCCATGGCCCACCTAACATTGATATTTGACTTGTTTTTCTTACGGCATATTACGATTACTTAAAAAGAGCACACTTTTTACAGATACCAAAACACGTCTTCTGTTTCATTATTCCAGTGATTTTACATGTTTTCGCTATCCCTCGCACTGTTCGCCTTACCTCGCACTGTTTGGACGGACCGGGCTTGGCTGTACAACTTACTTTCTTACAAATACTTGTGGTTACAGTAGTCCTCGTTTAACGTCACTACCGTTTAAGGTCACAACTCGGATAAGATCAATCAGGTTGTTGGTCCCGGCCAAAAGCCTTCTTTGTACCATTTAGAATTCCTCGCTTAGCGTCACCTCGGATAAGGGAAAACCTCGGATTACGTCACCCTCGTTTTGGTTCCCAAATGAAAAAGACTACCGGTTAAGATGAAATCCATGTGATGAGAGTGGCTTCCCTTGGAAACACTGAACACCCGGATTTGCACTGCGAGGTGAAGACGAAACAGACGAATTTTTATTTCATTTTTATTCCATGAGATGATACCCAAAGACTGAAAATGGAAACTGGAAGGGGGGAGGGGCTTGTTTTTGATGAACTGACGATAATGATAGTTTACCGCAGATGAGTATACTTACAAACTGAAGATTTCTTATTTCGTTCAGGGTCCTTTTAGATCTAGAAATTGGTACAATCTTTGTGAAAGAGATAAGAGCTGCAATGCAGGGAGCAATGTGGTGATATGATGGTGGTGGTGATACTTATGTTGTTAGAGAGGGGGGGGGGGGGGGAGCGAGAGACCTGGTTAAATTCTAGGCTTAGTCGGAAGGCAAGTTGAAGTACTTTTGCAGTTCACGAAACATCAATGCAACCATCCCTCAACCATGTAACAGGGGCAAGATGTTTGGAGGGGGCTTGGCATCAGCGCCGGGGGGGGGGGGGGGGGGGGATCCACAGGGCTCGGAAAAAAAGGGGAGGGGGGGTATATGCATTTGCGTTCGTTTCTGCTTACGTGCGCGCGCGCGCGCGTGTGTGTGTGTGTGTGTGTGTGTGTGTAGAATTACATATTTTGGCGGAAAGTCTTTCGGTCTAAAATGTGAAAAAAATGACAAAATCGCCAAATATTGAGCTCCTCGGATAAGATCAAGTTTTTTACTGGTAGTTGATCTTATCAGAGGACTGTTTAGGGTGCCCCTCGGATAAGATCAAGAATTTTTTTGGTCCCGTGGGGGGTCACCTTAAGCGAGGAGTACTGTACTTTCTTCACCGGCCCGGCGATGTGTCAACATATAGATAAAATATTTGGCAAGGAAATTTAAAAAGGCTGCTACGACACTTGAAGTTAAATTAGCCTTCTATATAAGACACTTTCTTTATTCAATTTTATCGGGCGCGTCAACACATATTTAAAATTATTTTTGGCAGAATTAAGAAAGAAATTGTGTGTCAGTCGTACGAGTCTGGAGGGCTCCAAATGACTAGTGTTTACTCTTGTTTGGCTTGTATGAAGATTAGGTGGCTGCGTCGCCTTCGACTCAACCCAGACTCAGAACTCACAATATTTGTGTATAATCTACTTCCAGAAATGCAATCATTGTCTGTACTTGGTGGGGAGTTTGCTAATGTGGTGATGAAGAAGTCAGATAATCCTTTTTGGAAGGATGTGTTGAAACATTATAGGAAGCTTTGTTGTAAGTGCATTCCTACTGAAGTTAAAGAATTTATGTCAGAACACATACATTACAATCTACATATTGTTAGAGATAAAGGAGTCGTTTTTGTGAAAGAATGGGTGGATGCAAATATTATTAAAGTTAACCAACTAATGGACAATGAAGGTCAGTTCTTATCCTTTGTGGAATTTAAGAGAAAGTTTCCTATGATACTAAAAACAAATTTTCTCCTCTATGAGGGAGTTATTAGAGCCCTAAGGAAATATAGACAAAAATTTCAGTTCATGCTGGATGTTGATCATGTTTGTGATGCTGAGAATAAGGTTTGGCTTAGCATTCAGTCAGGTAATAAGGTTGTGAAGAACTTGTTGGTTGAGACTGGAACTCTCCCTTCTGCAGTGATCAAGTGGAACAACATGTACAATGGACTTAAATGGAGTAGTATTTTTCTTAAAAATTATTCCATTACCAGTGATACGCAGTTGAGATGGTTCCAGTCAAGACTATTACATAGACTCCTTCCAACCCGCCGTTTTCTTCACAAATGTAAGATTGTAGACTCCCCCCTGTGTACTTTCTGTCATCAAGAAGATGAAACCATTATTCATCTCCTCTGGCAGTGTGATGTCGTCCAGACCTTCTGGGGGCAACTTTTGTCTTTGTTGAAGTTACATTGTACTCACTGTGACAGACTCACATTATCTGAACAACTTGTTTTATTTGGATGGACAGATGCTGTAAAGACTGATAAAGTAACAGACTTCATTCTGCTGTTTGCAAAGTTTTTTTATCTATAAATGTAAATTACAAGACATTCAACCCTCTATAGACAACTTTAGTCATGTCCTGAAACTTAGATATAATATGGAGAAACTGGCTGCAGTTTCGAGGGGGTCTGCAACAAGCTTTACTATTGCATGGCTTCCGTATTCTGCACTTGTAAATACACGTCCAGCCAACTGAAAAAAGCTGGAAACACTAGGATTAGTCTTAGCATACAACAGCCAGTACAAGCAAGTAGGCTATACAAGTTGATTTTCTTTTATATATATACACGGTAATATTTCTGTGATGTCAAACTAAGATCCAGTGACAGGGACAATGTATACGTATCATGTGATGTGTGTGTGTGTGTGCTATGTGTATGTAAGTGCATACATGCTTATGTCTCTGAACAGTTCTCGTGTACCCACATGGTAATTATCTACATATAAATTCTGTTATAATTTTGAGTACAACGATTCATGTATAAACATACAATGTATGCATACATGTTGAAAATGTGAAAAAGAGAATTAAAAAAAAAAAAAAAATTTTTTGGCGAGGAAATTTAAAATATCACGTGTCAGGGGCGACGTTCAGTTTACAACTGCCATTGAGGTGACTGTAACAAATTCAGCCGATATATCTGTATCTATATTTATTAACAAACGTAATGGACTAGTTGGCGATTTTTTTTTTTTTATATTTTTTTTTGTTAAGGCAGATGTAGCGTAACATTTGAACAAACTGCCAGACATATAACTTCAGGTAACTAAGACTGATATTTATATACTAACATACCTGAGCTGTTTATTTGGCGATTAAAAAAAAATAGGGCTGCCGGCATTGACGTTTTATTGGCAAACTTCTAGCACAGCCGCTTCGGACCCGACAACTCCGTCTCACGACCGATAGGAAACAGACTGACGCGCCACCAAATGTCAGGTGGGAAAAATGCCGGGACGAAGTGTCATTTCAAATTTTAAGTACAAATGCAAGATTTGAAGTTCACTAATTGAATCAAAATCCTGAATCTGAAATTCCAAATCTGAAACAACACCCTCGAAACGTCTCTCCAGCAGAGTGTTCTGTGCCGACCTCAGGATCAAGAGCGGCCGGAGGGTACCCTGCTCGGGGTATTGGCAGCGGGTGGGGGTGGTGGAGGTGGGACGGCGGGAGTGTGCTGGCCTGCTGGGGCTATTGTAAAAATGGCTAAAACGAGTGTTTTTGCTGACACTTTCTAGTCAGTAAGGTTCAGTTGGTATAGTTCGCCCGGGGGGGGGGGGGGGGGGGGGGCAAATGTATACCAGTCGTCCACTGCGAGGGGCGATTGTATACCCGCTGCGCGAGTCGGGGTGCGATTGTATACTAGTAGGAATGGGTCGCTCGTGGTGAAGTCACGTGACCGCGGAATCCATTCTACGACTTTGATTTAAGCGACGCATTATAAGAAATTTAGAATAATAATTATGGTTCATACGATGATTGAAATTTATAAGCATTAAGTTTAATATCCGCCGTTTGAATTGCGACAGCCGGTTTCGTTTTCGATCATGCTACTCGTTGTCGTGCACGACACATCAGTCAGGACGGTGTGCGACCAAAGACCCTACATTAATGTAGGGTCTTTGGTGCGACTATCGCACGGCTGCCGCAGTGTCATCTTCCAACCGGACCATGTCCAGTAAAAACCTAAGACTTGAACTTGAACTTGAAAAACATTGATGTTGTAGGCCTTTGGCCTGTTCATCAGTCAAAAAGCTCTTAGCAGCTAAAAGTTAAAAGCGGCTAGTAAAAAAGAGGCCAGTAAAAAAAAATGTACCTAGGAGGCTGGGTAATAGCAGATTGGGTCAAATTGAGTGGGGAGGGGCTCCCCGGCAGAAGCTGTCGAGTCTGCTTTTAAAGGAATTGACAGTGGGTGCTGTCACCACTGATTCAGGTAGTCTATTTCAGGTCTGAATCACTCTTTCAGGAAAGAAGTTACTTCTTATGTTCAAATTGCATCTTCGTTTGAAAAGTCTGAGGCTATTCCCTCTTGTATCAGAGTTTGTAACTAGCTCGAAACTAGGCGAATCCACGTCATAGAAACCATGGATGTACTTGAACACTGACCTCAATCATATCTCGTCTGTCCCGCCTATGTTCAAGGGAGGGCAGTCGGAGCTGGAGTAGACGCGATGGGTAGCTTTTATTCTTGAGTCTTGGGACCATCTTAGTGGCTCGTCTCTGAACATCTTCGATTTCACAGCAGAGCCCCTTCTGGTAGGGGTGCCAGGCTGACTGTCCAGGATTGGTCTGACAAGTCCCTTGAAGAGGAGCGTCAGGATTGGACCGTCCAGATGGTCAAAACTTCTTCTGACTGATAATGCCCATGATACTTTGTTTGCTTTAGCTACAGCTTGATGTATATGATGTTTGAAGGAGACTGAGCTGGTTGTCAACGAACACTCCCAAATCTCTCGCTACTTCACTCTCCTTTAGTACACACGTCAGTTTGCTCCTTCCCACTACTGTCGGTGCTTTACACATGTGCTTTGCTCCTTCCCACTACTGTCGCCCTTTTTCAATTTCAACTAAGTCTTTTCCAAGCACTCTCCTTCCCATCATCCTCAACAGGTTTAATGGCCATTCGGATGGTATCCACATTCTTCAAATACTCGATCAATTCGCCCAAGAGCACTTTAAATCTTTTTCAACCCACGATTTTCCGCACTTTCACTCAGTTCGAATCAGTTGCCGGCTGTTGGTTAGTCTACAATCGCAACCGCACGCGCGCAGCGGGGATACAATCGCCCCTCCCAACGGACGACTGGTATACATTTGCCCACCTTGTGCATGACTGGTATACACCCCCCCCCCCCCCCAACGGGCGAACAATACCAATTTACTGAGCGTCAGTAAGTGAATCAGTCTCACATCTTAACAACAAAAACCCACAGTTTGTTCATTTCTTTCTTTGTGTGCCATGTGCTCACTTGAATGAAACGGAACAACCTGAAACAACTGATTTTGCGCCTTCTTGTCCATTGACATTGACACGCTTGTTTCCACAGGAAAACTGACTTGTGTAAAATGACCGAAATCGAGCGTCTGCCTACCCCTTCCAGCTCCCACCTCAGGAAAAATTTTGGCGTCTGTTCCCTCATACGGACCCCGCTCTTCCCATCCCCTAAAAGAAAAGCACTTTTGTGCAGAAAAAAAATGTTTTTCTGAAAAAAAGGAGTCGGTTTTTGTTGCCTTCTTCTTTTGGGGGTGGGGGGGGGGGGGGGTGGCATAACACATGACTGTCAAGTTTTCTGCACAAAACCGTATTTTTCTGCACTAGGAAAGACTGCTATTTTTTCAGGTTTCGCTAACCATACACGCATTTTCACAGTAAATCGTCTCATCGGACACATTCAAACCACGTTACACCCCGTGAACCAATCTTTTGCGCTATTCCGAGTCGGTTAATTGGTCAGTCCTCAGGCGCCAGTCAGTGTAGTACGTGTAGGTCGGTTGCCAAGGACATGAGGCCGTTTTCCTTTTCTTTTGTGTGTGTGTGTGCCGGGGGGAGGGGGGGGGGAGCAATCGTTTCGATACTATTCGTGCAGTTACAAACAAGCATGTCATAAGCAATCGGTGGTCTAGTGGTTAACAATCTATTACCAATGCGAGAGGTCAGGTTCCCACAAGTTAGGGGATCGAAAATTTTCTCATTAGTATGTAGCACCGTTCATTTGGGCCGATCGCCGGGGTTGTTTTCTGGGTACTGCAGCTTCCTACCCCTCTGCTTCGGGCATTTTCATCCCACAAAGTTTGAAATAATGCAATTCTGAATTCCAAAATTTAAACAGTTGAGCTGACTTTGCGCACTAGGTGATTATACATATAGTGCGTTGTGCTGTGTATGCGAGAAAATGCACGATTCATTGGAGTGTGCGTTTTGAGCTGAGCCGTTCGGTAGTATTATCTAATTACTTACTTACTTAGGCCCTTGGCTCCACGTGGAGCATAGGCCATCGACAACCCTTCGCCATCGCACTCTGTTCTGGGCTAGTCTTGCCACTCCAGTCCAGTTGGTCCCCTGCTTACATAGCTCTGCCTCAGTGTCCCGCCTCCAGCTGTTGCGAGGCCGGCCTCTCTTCCTTTTCCCCTGCGGGTTCCATGTCAGGGCTTGGCGTGTGGTGCTGGATGCTGGCTTCCTGAGGGTGTGTCCAATCCAGCCCCACTTCCTCCGCAGGATCTGCTTGGCCACTGGTTCCTGCCCCGCTCGCTCCCACAGCTCTTCATTCCGGATCTTCTCTGGCCATCGGATGTTGAAGATGCGCCTCAGACAGGTGTTGAGAAATGTCTGGATCTTCTGCTGCATCGTCTTCGTTGTCCTCCATGTTTCGCATCCGTAGAGCAGAACTGACTTCACGTTGGAGTTGAAGATGCGAAGTTTGGTTCTTATGCTGACAACTTTGGATGCCCAGACGTTCTTCAGCATGACCATTGCTGCCCTTGCCTTGCCGATTCTGGCTGTGACGTCTCGGTCTGTGCCTCCCTGTCCATCAACCACACTCCCCAGGTAGACAAAAGACTCCACCTCCCTGATGGGCTCTCCACCGACTGTGACTGGTGTGTTGGCAGTGGTGTTGATCTTCATCAGCTCGGTTTTCTTCCTGTTGATCTTGAGCCCTGTTCCGGCTGATGTGGCTTCCAGGCACGTAGTCTTGTCCTGCATCTGGCTGTGGCTGTGAGACAGGAGCGCCAGGTCGTCCGCGAAGTCGAGGTCATCCAGCTGCGTCCAGAGTGTCCACTGTATCCCGTTTTTCCTGCCTGCTGTAGTGGTCTTCATGATCCAGTCGATGACCAGGAGGAAGAGAAACGGGGACAACAGGCATCCCTGGCGGACTCCGGTCTTCACCTCGAAGCTTTCTGACAACTGGCCGGCATGGGCAATCCTGCAGCTCATGTCTTGGTAGGTGCACTGGATCAGGGAGATGATCTTCCCGGGAACTCCATAGTGCCTTAGCAGCTTCCACAGCGCCTCTCTGTCTACACTGTCGAAGGCCTTCTCATAGTCTATGAAGTTGATGTAGAGGGGGGAGTTCCACTCCAGTGACTGCTCCACAATGATGCGTAGGCTGGCAATCTGGTCAGCGCAGGACCTGTTCCTGCGAAAGCCTGCCTGCTGGTCTCGGAGCATGGGGTCGACTGCCTCTCTCATCCTCTCCAGTAGAATTCTGTTGAGAACCTTGCCTGGCACTGACAGGAGCATGATCCCTCGGTAGTTGCTGCAGTCCCTGAGGTCCCCTTTCTTTGGCAGCTTGATGACGATCCCTTCTTTCCACTGGGCTGGCACCTCTTCCTTCTCCCAGATCTTGCTGAACAGGCTGTGCAGCATGTTGACGGCTGTCTCTGTGTCTGCTTTAATGGCTTCTGCTGGTATCTCGTCCGGCCCTGCAGCTTTCCCATTTCTCAGTGTCATGATGGCTTTCCTGATCTCCGCCTTAGAGGGCTTGTCGCAGTTGATGGGTAGTTCTGTCTCAGCTGGTGGGATGTCTGGTGGTGTTTCAGGGATGGGGCGATTTAACAGCTCCCTGAAGTGTTCTGCCCATCGCTTCAGCTGTTCCTCAGTTGTTGTCAGTGGGTGCCCGTTCTTGTCCTTCACTGGTTTGTCTGTCTGCTGAAATTTGCCCGCGAGCTTCTTGGTCACCTGGTACAGGTCTTTTAGATTCCCTTGTCGGGCTGCTTCCTCTGCTTGACTGGCCAGGTTGTCGATGTAGTCCCTCTTGTCCTTCCTGGTGCTCCTCTTCACTTCTCTGTCAGCTGCTGTGTATTCCTCATGTGCCTTTGCCTTAGCTCTTCCTGTTCGGCTCGTGTTCAGTGCAGTTTTCTTCTCTTTCCTAACTTCCAGCTTCTGGATGGTATCAGCAGAGATCCATTCCTTATGTTGGGTCTTTCTCTTGCCAAGGACCTCTTCGCATGTGTCGTGCCAGAGTTTCTTGCTGTGTTCCCACTGTGTCTCGATGTCCATTTCACTGTCTTCTATCAGGTCTTGCAGTGGCTGGAACCTGTTGGAAAGGCTGATCCGGAATGCTGCTTGTGTCTCTGTGTTCCTGAGAAGTCCAACGTTGTACCTGGTCCGTGTGCTGTTGGCGTTGGTGTGCCTCTTAAGCCGAAGTCTCAATGTTGTTGCAAGAAGGTGGTGGTCTGATGATACATCGGCACCCCTCATCACGCGCACATCCCGCCACGATCTCCTGAACTTCCGGCTGATGCAGATGTGATCAATCTGGTTCTCCGTGATATGGTCCGGCGATCTCCATGTGGCCTTGTGGATGCGCTTGTGTGGGAAGATGCTGCCTCCTATCACTAGCTGGTTCAGGGCACAAAAGTCTGCAAAGCGCTCGCCATTTTCGTTCATCTGTCCCAGTCCGTGTGTTCCCATGGTGTCCTCATAGCCTGTGTTGTCTGATCCAATCTTGGCGTTGAAGTCTCCCATCAGTATGGTCATGTCCTTGGCTCCTCCTCTATCTATCACTGTCTGCAGTTGTTGGTAGAAGTCATCTTTTTTCTCCTCTTCCGCATCATTGGTGGGAGCGTAGCACTGGATGATGTTCAGCTTGATGTCTTTTTTCTTGGTGATGAATTTGGCTGTGATGATGCGGGAGTTGACAGGTTCCCAGCCGATGAGTGCCCGCTGTGCCTCCGGTGCCAGCATCAGGGCCACGCCCTCAGTGTGGGGGGCTCCATCCTCTGTGTGTCCTGAATACAGCAATTGCTCTCCCGATGAAAATCTCAGCTGTCCTGTCTGTAGCCACCTTGTCTCACTCAGTCCCAGTACTCCTATCTTGTAGTTCTTCATCTCTCTTGCTACTTGTATGGTCCTTCCTACTTCATACATAGTCCTGATGTTCCATGTGGCTACTCTCGTCGTTGTCCTGGGTGTTAGAAGGGGGGTCGGCCTTGCAGCTTCCTTTCGGCTTTCACTGCAATGCGTCATAGGTCTCCGGGATGGAGACCCTTCCTTGCCCAGGTGAATGTTTTGGTTTGTTGCTGTCGATGCTTCTGTAACGTTATGTTTTTTACAGGTAGGGCTGTTAACCCTACGCAAACCCGTTTAGCCTCTTGGAGAGGTGGTCCACATTCGTCTGACCTCTACCCTTCGACCTGTCCAGCTTGGGTGACCCTGCCAGGAGCACGTGCTCCCGCTGGCGTAGCTCTCTGGGTCATTGAGGTACACAAGCCACTACCCCACGACAAGGGTTGGACCATGTAGGGTAGTATTATCTAATACCCAGTATTAATATATGTATTTGCAGTAATTCACATTAAGGAGACCCATTCACCTCACATGCCAAAGCCCAAACTAAACCTAGAATGTTGCGCAACTGGGCCACAGATAAGCTGAGACAAATAAAAGACTGAACAAAGATAAGGAACTTCACTGATAGTAACGGACTGATGTTAGGCATGTCAGCATTTTGGTCATGGATGTGTCTTGTGTGCATAAGTAAACATGAATAACCTACAGTACACTACCGATAGGTTTAGGGAAGATCAGTGTGTGTAGTTCATAATAGACACTTGGCACTTTTTGTTCCATGACATTTCTTGATTTTTGTACAAGATTTTTTTTTGGTAGTGGTGATGGTGGAAATCGTGTTTTTACTGAAGGTTACGCAGTGTCAGGTAATGAAGTGTGCACCTTGCTGAAGAAGCTACCACTGAGGGTCAAATGTTATCTCTGATCACACACACACACACACACACACACAGAGCACAACAAAGATCAAGTTTCTTTGGTATTCATTTGTTTACTTATAAAAAAGGTTTGCATGTTGTGTTTGTCATACAGATGGGTGAAGCCAACAGACAGTATTCGAAATAGAAGACAACAACCTGCTACCTATCTGAGATTGTCCCAAAAGCAGCCGACGACTGCAAAGTCCATTTGATTTACTTGTTCTTTTGCCTACGAAACTCTGATCTTGGTGAAAGAGAAACTAATGTTGTCATGAGAGCTGAATAAAAATCAAAGATTGGAGAAGAAAGTACAGAGAAGCAAAATTTGCAAATCATACAGATCGACCTGGTCTAGATACATGTTATCTGTATTCGAAGCACATGCCAAAGAGGAAAAACGATGACTGCTGTAATCTCCGCCAAAGCCAATACTGTGTGCAGATGACTAGAAACCGTGAACCTGCAACAAAACAACAACCAAAAAAAGCTAGTACAGTAAATGTTGATTTGTACAGCATTTGCTAACTTTGCTCAATGACCACAACAGTAAAACTAACAGCATGAAGCTGGCACAGACATGCCCTTACAGTGCAAGGGAATTCACCATGAAGCAGTGTTTGGAAGTAGCAAGGAACTGTTTCACTTTAAGATGAAGACTTACATACATGTATTATTGTGTGTGTATATATATATATATATATATACATATGAGCAAGTTATGGTACATCAGGGATGACACTGGTGCCCGGACACAGGACTATGACCGATAGACTAGGCCATATGTCCGATGAAAAAACTGTCCAGCAGGACAGATGTCAGATTGTTTATTTCAAGAGGAGGTCATATGTCCGATTGCGTTTCTGTTGATCGCGGACAAACTAGTGACATTTTTCTGAGTGAGGGCTGCCGCCTTGCGCTACTCGGGGAGTTTGTGTTTATGTGGTTCCTGTTTTACAATGCTTTATTGACGCGCACCAGAATGTCCTATTGTTTCGTTCCAATTCAGGACAAATGCCCTATTCATCTGCCACCTTCCAGGACATTTGTCCTATAGGTTTCAAGAGTACTGCAATCAAACATACACACAACCAGATAAGCCATATGGCATTCAGTAAATGGTACACGTTTATGTGCTGAAAATTAGCCTGAAATGGTGAAATAAACCTACAAGAAGGAGAATGCCTGACACCCACCTTCACTTGGTCTGAGCCAGCAATACCAACGTCTACCAGAAAGGCCTTGGTGGCATCACGCTTGTCCCCCTGCAGCTGGATGACCTCCCCGTACTCTGGATGCTCCACCACTGTACCGTTACAGTTGAACTCCTGTGCAGACAAGCAAGTAACTTTATAAGTTTTGGAACCTAACCCCACAGTATAGGCACGTTGTAATGTAAATTACTTGGTTCTGGCTTCAACCAACTCACCACAAAGAACAGCACTTTACTTCTGCTGGAGATAAGAAAGCATTGTCAGTTCTGTTGGTCTTGAAGATGCCCTTTTCCCCTTCTAAAAATCCACACAGGACATGAATCAAGCAAGAAGACCTGCAGCTAATACAACATACATGTAGGTAAACAATAGTAACACTAACAGGTTCACTGCTATTGTATCCAAAACCCAGCAAGAACTAAGTTTTACTCAAGCATTTTCACAGAAACCCATGACTTCAGTACTCTGCAACAGGTTTTCTGTGCACCTCAAGAAATGTGGGATCTCTGTTGATTAGAATAACCCCCATTCCAACTAGCATCTAACTAATCACCTAACAGTAACACTGACGAACTTACTAACAGGCTAAATGCTCAAATCATGGTTTTTGCGTTGTGGGACTTACACACTGACTGAAGGTGTGTCCTTAGGTAACTGTAAATTATAAGTTTGACACCACCCACAGAAGACTGATCACTCGAGACAAATGTGAAACAAAAAACCAGCTGCAGTTTAGAGGAATGGCATTAACAGCAGGAAAATCATCTGCAGGTGTGTAAAAGATACAACATTACAGTGTACTACAATCTTTTTAAAAGGTTCCAATCTACATTAATCATTTGGTGGTTCAACTCTGAAGCGTTCTCTTACCACCAAATCCATCATACAATTATTACAATTTACATACTGTAATGATAGACTTTTCCAGCACCACTGCTACATGGAAGTAAAATATTTCTTATTATGATGACTTTTCGGCTTTAGCTATGTATTTGAGTTGCACATGTATACATCACAAATGATGTAAAAATTATGTGTTGGAAATGCACACCCAGTTTTGGTGATGTAACTAACTAACTGACTAAGTGACAAAATGACAATTCCGCCGTTACACTTACACTAGTTACAGCCTACGCATTCTATAAATTTATGACCACTGCATGGCATCCAGAAATCATTCAGAATTGTAAAAGTCCATTTTTTGGCAGATTCAGTTCAATACTGGCAGTCACTGATAAAAACAACTGTTTTAAGCGGTGTCTAAAAGTAATGCCATCATGTTTCCCTGCACACATTTATCGGATAAACTAACCTAGGAATGGATGCCCCAAAAATCTGATCTATCAGTTACACTTACAGTATTTGGAACAAAAGGTGGTAGGATGGACTGCATTTCTGAGATCTGGGAAAAATGTTCTGCAGCTCCATGTGAACTGTCAGTCAATTTGGCAGATTACCAATGGCTTTTGAGCAAATGTGTAGACCCAGGAAAACTAGAGAGGCAAAAGCCTCCATGGCTCCCTTGTGACAAGGGTCAAGGTCATTCACACAAGTGTATGTTTGTAAAGCTCCTATCACTATCTATCATCATGGCAAGTAAAGTGTCTCTGGCGTTCCGAGTTCCTGGCAATATTACAATTTTCCCCCAAACAGTTTATATGGCCTTGACCTTGGGTCAAGGTCATTAAAATGAGATCACCTCAATGTCTGTTATTATGCCAAGTTTGACGCCTCTAGTATTTGTAGTTCCTCTGAAAACGGTAATGTTAAAATTCACAACAGACAGCTTTAATGACCTTGACCTTCAGTCAAGGTCATTCAAAAAGGTAGGTCTCATTGCGGTCTATCATCATGCCTTGTTTGGTGCCTCAACTGTTTGTTGTTTCAGAGAAAATGCCAAGGTTAAAGTTTCCCCAAAACAGCCTGCATGGCCTTGACCTTGACTAAAAGTGATTGAACACAGGTATGTCAGTGAAGGTGTTGCCAATAACTATCATCATGCAAAGTTTGATGCTTCTGGTTCTTCTAGATTCCGAAAAAATGCAAATGCAAAAATTTCCAAACAGACTGCTTTAATGACCTTGACCTTGGGTCAAGGTCATTTAAAATGGTTTGTGTGCATAGGTCTTTTCACTGTCTATCAGAAGGCCAAGTTTGGCGCCTCTGCTGTTTGTTATTTCTGAGAAAATGCCAATGTTAAGGTTTCACATAAATAGCTTGTATGGCCTTGACCTTGACACAAGGCCATTGAATACATGTATATCTGTAAAGTTCTTATCAATGTCTATCATCATGCAAAGTTTCAAACCTCTGGTCTTTGTAGATTCCATGAAAATGCCAATGTAAAATTTTCAAACAGACAGCATTAGTGACCTTGACCTTGAGTCAAGGTCATTCAAAATGATATGTTTTGAAAGGTCTTATGGTTGTCTATCAGCATGCAAAGTTTGGTGTCTCTGCTGTTTGTAGTTTCTGAGAAAACAACAACGTTAAAGTTTTCTGGACACACACACACACACACACACACACACAGAGACAGACAGACAGACAGACAGACGACGGAGGGCTATTACATAGACTCCCATTGTTACACAAGGGAGCCAAAAACTGGATATGTTCCGAAAAGATTTCACTTCATTAATATGTAGGTGTTACCCCAAAGACCACCAGTACTCATGGTAACATGACCCCCAAAAGTAGGGTAGGTAGGTTGGAAAACTGTTCATATAAATTTTTTGTGTGGATAAAACTGACCACTGCTTTGAACTAAATTGAAGGTGAGCAACACTTTTGACTTTTGTGCAGCTTTGTCATTTTGACATTGGGCTAAGAGTTCTTCTTCTACAGTGGATGACACAAAGAGACTAAAGCCAATGGGAAGATCAAAATGTACGTCCCTGTTTTGTTTATGTTTTGAATTTGAATCTCCCTCAAAATAAGTTTAGGGTCTGTTGGGTTTTCATAAGCAAAGGGTTTTTTTTTTTTTGTGGCTTCTTTTGGTCTTATACACACAACAGTAAATTTGTTCTTCATGGTGTTTATTCATCACTTACCAAAAACTTGATTTTAGTAAAGGAAGTCCCAAGAAATTCATTATTCAGAGAGTAAACTTGGCACACGCAAATATTTCACTTTATCTTCTGTCTACTTAGAAAGTACTTCTAAAATTTTATATTTAATTTTATATGATGTGTGACATGATGGCATGGAAGAAGTGTCTGCATGTAAACTTACAAGCTGTGGAAGTTGGTAGGGGTGACGAAAAATGGTGAAATGCTGAAAACCCAAGTCACATTGTTGAAATTAATCAGCTTTGCTATTCTAATCACATTGAACTCTGGAAATACCTTTTTGCAAGCCTTGACAATTTTCTTTAGATCAAACTTGGGATGAATTCCTTGCACTGTGGTGAGAGTCTTCCGTCCGTTCCGCTGCTGGATACGGATGTGGATCAGACCCTCCTGGATTCCTGCTCCGGTACCAACATTGTCGTCAGTATCGGCAAAAGGATCTGGAAGACAAAAATGGAATTTTAGTAAAATTATAAGATCTGACAAATCCTGCACTGCTCTTTAGTTTTTACTAGTTTTAACGTTAACAAAGGCACCTTAAAGGCTTTCAGCATGAACCCTCTCAAGGATGCTTGCCTCTGTGGGGCTCTACTTCTGGAGGTAAGACTTCGCAGGTAAGAAGGCTGCTGGCAGCTCTTTGCTACATACTACATGTATGTATTTAGCACTAATGCTAGACATAATGGGTACTCCTAATGCCATTGTCTACTTAATCAACTGTTAAAGAAACATCCAAACATTCTCTGGGCTAATCCAATAATAGCAAGTGTGATAAATGACAGCAGGGGTACCCCTCCGCCAAAAATTCCACCTGGTACGGTAGTGATACATGGGCGAGTGGGTAAGGTGGGTATCTGGGGGTTTAACGTCCTTTTCCACCACATACAGGTGACATCAAAGATGGGGCAACGATGAAAAAGCCAGCACAAATATTTGGCCTCAGCCGAGATACGAACTCACGACCCGAGCATCGGAAGTCCAACGCTCTACCATTCGGCCACCCCAGCTCCCCTATACATGGGGCGAATGGTACTGGTAAGCCCCATGTCCTTACGGGCTAAAACTATAGTAAAAGCCATAGGACCTAAAACAAGCTAATGATGGTAAGCCCCATGGTGCTCCAAAAAACATATATATATCAAAATGTTCAAATAACTGACCTCTCAATGCTATCAGTGTCAATGCCAGTTATTTATTGGTATAACTATAACTGCTTTCATGATGATCCGGTGATTGTAGATCACCAGTCGCTAAACAGTAGACCAGTGAAATCAACTTCAATACGTTCAAGAAGTCAGCTGTTGCGTGTAGTGTTGATAGACATTGAAATCACCCTTAAAAGAGTTCTAAGTTTTCGTAAAAGTTAATTTCACATTCCGTAATATCCATCCTAGACCATATTTGAGTGACTGCTTTCTGATGTAACATACTCTTTCCCTCGGTCCACTACCCTTCCGAAATCAGCATGTGCCTTCAGCTGCGCAATGGCTTCGTGTGACGAAAGACGGTTTGGCGTGAGATCTATGAATCAAAATTACGAATTCTACACACGAAACATACCATATCCTTTTAGGTTTCCAAGCTCTGCCGTCATACAAGCGGATAAGTTTTGCTTCACACCAGAAACGGGAGACAGCAAAGTCTCAAATCGTGTATTAGCTTTCTTCGCAGTGGAGTTGAATGGCGTATGATGTCGGTGTCGAGAGTAACTTTAAATTAATAAAGAGGGGAAACTGAGACTTTGCGTTTGAGAAAACCAGTTTTGCTCATTATAAGAAAAAATAAGAAAAATAAAATGATGGCAGCGGTATGTTTCGGATGACTCTGATAACTGAATCAGTTGTAGATGGAAAGATATTCCCTTTTTACTTTGGTTAGAGAGTAGCTTGTAGCTGCCGATATTCTAACCAGCGAGTCGCGTGAGCCAAGTACAGTGTAATAGCATTAACTTTTTGGGATATTGTTTTAACTGTTTATATGGATTTTATGTACAACCAAAAGGTAACGTAGAAATCTTTTGTAAAATATCAGCATGATTATGATGGATTTTATATTTTATTTCCCAGATTTATGAAGAAACTGGGATACCAACATCTTCGTCGTTGGGCACTGCTGCTGGCAAGTGGAGAGAACCCAGTGAGGTCAGTGAGAGAGATCCCGGCAAGAGAACAACCGTTGTGGCCTCACCACTTCACTGCAAGCCAGGGATTGATCGTCGTTCTATCGTCATCACACAATGGACATTTACGACCCAGAGTCGCCAACCGAGTAAGTATTGTGCTACATAAATTATGGTTGCAGCACGGGCATTAGAGTTCTCCAAGCAGAGCTCTGCATGCATACAGGTGATTTCCAAGAAACGTTTGTCCTGCTGGGTTAGCCAACTGCGTCAGACTTTGGTGGAGTAGGTTTACCGTATGTATGTTTTACAAATGTGCTATACGGTGACGTCAGATGTGGGCCATTATATACTTTCCTAGCAGAGCATATTATTCACAATGAATAAATTTGTGTTGTAACTTCTATCACTATTTTAGAATGACAACCACACTGCACACAAGATGAATAGAAGTAGTTATCATACAGTCAGGCTGAGAACTCGACGGAATGAGAAGGTTGCTAAAAGTAAAACCTTTTCCAGGTTCACAAATGTATGCATCACCTGAGGTGGAGACATTTTCTCCTGGTTTTAACTTTCAGTCTCAACCAGGCCCGTGCAGTGATCATCACTGCCCTGGTGAAATTTTGCTGGTGTATTCTGCTGCTACTACTGAGTTGTGAACCTAGGTTTTAAGTAAGTGATCTGAACATACCTCCTGCAGTGGGCAGACACTAAGCTTTGGAAAGACTCTTTCCTTAGTAATTAGTATCAGTGGTCAGTGACGTTTGAATGCATTTTATGATACATGTAGCATAGTCACCTTTTTCCGTTTTTGTGTTTGAGCTTGAGGGTGTACATTCAGAATACAGCCGGGCAATTTCAGTTCGCTATTGCGATCACTTGTTTCACTACTGATAAAATGCTTGTAACCCTAATACTAGTAATAGGTCCTCTGGTTTTCTCGGTCCCTGTGCATTGTGACTACTTATGTCATGAACTTCGTGTAAAGTATCTTTCACTTTGTTAGTAATAGTATGTGAATTATCGTTTGACCTTTTGGGCTTAAAGTTAGGTGGCTGTCATTCTGGTCATCTGCTGATTCAATGATTCGAACTTTTACTTTGATTGTCCACCCCAGGACTGATAACCACTGTTACATAAGTCATGAAATGTGGAACTGTTGAACTTGTGAAAGGGCGAGATAGAACACATAAATTTGGTTAATGGAAGTCTTGCCTCTTGTCAGTCTTGGGCAGTAACTTTCCCTAAGCTTTTTCTGTAACTTGTATTTGTACATCCTTACATGTGCAAATGTTTTGGTATAGGTTTTTTTTTTATTTTTATTTTTTAAATTGTCGGTATCCTATTAAACATTACACATAGACAGCTCTGTCATTTGCGTCAAGTGATTGAAATCACTCAGTGTCATGAGTTGAACTTGGGTGTTCAAAATGTTGGTACAGTAGTTGGATTTTTGTTATTGTTTTGTTCAGTTTGGTTGCTCGTGTAGAATACTATAAGTTTTGAAATGTACACTGCGACTTCCTACAACTAGGTTTGAAATATATCACTGAGTGAAATGATAACCAAATGTCTTGAAGTTATGAAGGACAGTGAAGCTTTTCAGGGGTTCACTTTCAATTTCATAGGACTTGCTGTTTCCAGAGTGCAGGGAATGCATCTGGCACTGACTTTCAAGAGTTGAAACAGTGAGGTTATTTGTAATTTCTGTTACAAACCTAGAGCACAAGTGCAGGGGATGAGATAAGTCTGTAAAAGAAACACAGAGATAAAGGTGACAGAGAGATAGAGTTGTGTATGTGCCAGGGAGTTAAAAGTATACATATATATATATACGAGGAGCAAGTTTTAGCTGAAATCAGGTTTTGAGCTAGTGGCATTGAGAACCTTTTGCTCCTGCAAAGGCATTAGCTTTACCTAGGCAAGTCTCGTCTGTAGTCGTGCACCCTGTATAAATCCTAATGAAACACCCACACTAAGCCTAATCCACTGTACTTCACTGTTTGTGGCGAATTTGATTTTCTGTCACATGAAAAACATCTGTGGTTTGCCACACCATACTTAAAATTTCTATTTTCTAGTGGTTAATACAATGTAGTAAAAGATTGTTTTGTGATCAAGGCTTTCTCCACCCGCTAATTTATTGGTAATTCTGATCAGCAATCACCCAGTTCATGCAGTTATTTACAGTGTTGTTGCCAGATTGCAAAAGGAGTCACAAAGTTCAAATAAAATTCATAGGAAACTGTATGTTTAATTTTTATGAAACCCTTGATCCTTTCCAGGCTGGGGAACTGCTGGGGGGAAAAAGGCTGAAACCCAGGCCAGGGTGCAGGGGCAGCGCCCTGCTGGAGGGACCGGGGGGGGTAGAGAAAACAAATTTGAGCAGTTTTAAAGGCATTAGTAAGTTAGTGGCCTCTACTGCTAACACCCAGAGTAAAACCATGCACATGACATAAACAAAGGTCTGGCAGTTTCTTTGGCAGAAACTTGGAGGTTCTTGGGGGGCTGAAAGGAGAAAATTGCCAGATTACAGTACTGAAAATTCCCGAGGCTGCCTCTCCCAACAAACAGATGTATGTTTTTCCCATGTTGTTCATACAGTTTTATTTTTGAATCGCAATTCTGGCTCCTTTTAGAAGTTGACCTAACAAATGAAATTTGGTCTGGTCCAGTTACGGTTGTCAGGAATATTTATGCCTCTGTTCTTAGTCTCTTTAGCTTTTGTTTGTGTTGCAGTGTTGTTGTCAACTGCTTGTATGGGTGGAGATATTATCGTTGACATGATGGATGCGGATACCAGCTCAGGTGCCAGTGACAGTGGGGACAAATTATGCCACCCACCGCCGTGCTGTGCATTCGTTCTGGCTGGGTCACCCTTTCTGTAGAACGCAGGGAGAAGTTGAAGTCCTTGCGTTTTGTGTCCCCAATTCACCGGTGGAGGTGGTGAAATGGCAGTATTTTTACCGCCAGTGGTTTGCGATCAGCTGTGTACTAGAGTAGACAGTGAATCATGTGTTACGCATTGTTGGAATCGGTCGGGAGTGTCAGCTACTCGGTGTGTAGTAGTAATGACTAGATGAGCCACCCCTGACAAAGAGTCCTCAAAAGCGCGGAATTGACGGAAAAACAAACATTAGGCTGCAGTGGGTAAGAGCAAAACCGTTGAAGGGTATTTATTCACTGCTTATTGTAACAGGGTGACTACGGGTCATTGTACACGGGCAGAAAGGCCGCGCAACGGACGGCTGCTCTGCTGCGTTAGAATTCAATATGGCGGCCACCAAGAGCTCCGATACACGGAGGGGAGCGGTGTGCGTGTTGTTGTGCGAGGCGCACACAGCCGGCGGCTTGAAGGTCGCCTGTACAGGGCCGCCTGCTTTTAGGCCACTGTTCTTGACCCTTTCTTCTCCCCATGAAAAGATTTTGCAGGTCGGCTGCTGTCTAGTTGGTATTGACTGAGGCAGTTGCTATGACGCTGTGTGCCGGTGTTGCGTACTGTGCGTACATTTGCTGCACAGTCAGATTATGTTGTGCATGCACTTGCCGTGCAGTGAGTGCAGCTTGGGTGATGGTGGGCTTTTTATTTTTATGTGTCCCTGTTATCTGTCACATTACGTTAGAGGGACGGTGTGCAAGATAAGTACCAAGGTTAGAGAGGGTGGGCTGACTTACACATGTATATGTATGCATGGCTTCACATACATGTACAAGGGTTGACTTTGCAGAAACATATAATTATATAATTCACAGTGGAACAAATGGGGAAAAAAGCCACAGCGATCTGCAATATGCGCTCATTTAGTGACTGGAATGCACACTCGTAGTTTTCACTAGCTTGTCTGTTGTGTTGTTTGTAGATGTCATTTTCCTCTGTAAGAATGAAGAGGGTCACTGGGAAAATGGCACAAACATTGGCTTGGAGCTGTTCATCTGATTTTGAAGTACATGTATAAGAAAAGCTGGCATTGTTCACTTTTTTCCTGAGTCAGTTGAGTGTGTAGCATATCTAAGTTATATTAAATACACACGTGTGACTTGATGTCAAATGCTGAGCATTGCCATTGGCATACTATACAGTCTTCATCAGCTAGTTCATGTCAAGTCTTTTCCTTGCATTCAGACATAACAAAAACTGTTAGGAAAACAAGGCTGTGAAGTTCAGGTTTTGCTGTATGCTCTGACTTTGCAAGCAAATCTGTCCGTATTAAGGACCAGAAATAAACAAAAATATTAGTTACATACATGATCAGTTACACATTCAGTTGTATTTTGTATGAAAACTGTCAGTCCAACGTTTTTTATTCTGTTAGACTGGATATTAGTGCATTACACCAGGCTAGATTATATTATTAGGTGTACATATAATATGTGGTTTCACATTCGTTCTCTTCTCAGAGAAATTCTGTTAGTGGATTCTCCATTCATTGCTGTCTTTTTTGTTTAGATCTGTCTTGCTAATTGCCAGCGTCCACATGTGCTCAGCTGCATGTGATTCAGCCTATATATATAGAGGTCACAGTGACATTTGCTGCATGTGCAAAGCCACTTTAGCGCTTTCATTCCTTACAGCGCTTGGTGAAACTGAAAACCTGGTACCATGGTAATCAATATTTCTAGGAAAGGAGTCTTTTTTTGGTTTTGCTGAAACTGAAAGTCAGGATCTGATGCCTATTGTAGCACTAGTGATACGGAGTGTTTGATATAATATTCTGCAGTGTGTTCTGATTTAGTGACTGCATAAAATTAAAATGCAGCAATGTGTTCTGATTTAGTGACTGCATAAAATTAAATAGAATTCTTGCTTATAGAGACTTGTAAAAAAAGAAAAAGAAAAAAAGAGAGCTGTTTTACTCCTTGTGGTGCATTGTTTCAATCAAAAGCTTTGTTTTGCCATGGAAGAAAGACAGTGCTCGGGTCGTGTTTTGTAGAGTGTCTTGTGCCACATTCATGCATTCTGATGTTAAAGCTGGTTGAAGAGACACTGTACCTTTAAAAGAGTAAGGTTTTGACAGTGTGAGTCTGAGGTACTCATTCCAGCCTAGAGCAGTATGTGTAACTGTATAGAAAACAACAACAACAAAAAACACAAGAGGAGATTCATAGGTAATGTATACATGTATGTATGTTAATTCTTAAAATGCATTTCCACAAGTTGTGCCCCACTGTTCATATTGTGTCAGTTAGACTTAGAAATGTAGGCATTGTGAATTTGAATGTTCAGTAGGCAGTGGATTGGCACACTGTGTATGTGAAGTGGTGTGTCTTAAACTCATTTGAATAGATTGTCAACATTAGAACTGACAGTGCATGAGGTACTTCTGTGTCTTCATTTTATGTACTGCTGTACCTCAGAGATTGCGAAATAGACAAGTTATCCAGCAGCCTTTACCCACTGCCTGGGATAGGTTTACACAATTTGAATAAGCTCAGGATTAGGTACCCTATGTCCTGTTTGATGTACAGAAAGGAAATGTGCTGATGTGTGTTGCCAGTTCTTACAACACAAAGAATTGTCTCTTCCTTGTCAGCTGCATGTTGTAATACTCCAGCAGAAGGAGTTTTCAATAGGCATTAAAATTAAGGCTGTTCAATATTGTTCTGATGATTATTCTTTCTAGTATTGCAGCTTTTGAAAACAGAGGCGTGCAACCCATACTGACAAAATGCTATTTATGATTACAATTTACATTGATTAGATGTTGTCTTGCATTCTCGTACTTCTGGGAAGCCGGGCTGTGGGATGGGAGGTACGGCAGCAGGGGGTGGGGGGGTGGGTGGAAAGAGTGCAGTCATGTGGCCTCTAGAGAAAATCATTCGCTTGATGCATTTTTTTACCATTACATTTCATACGGACACCAGTGTTGCCTTTGCACACAGGCTTGGCAGAAATCCTTAAACGGGCTAATTTCATCATTGCTAAGCCAACTGATGTTTTGGAACAATTTCGCTTGTGGGTGTGCCTGTATGCTTTATCTTGATGATTAGTACATGTACATGTACAGCTCTATGTTGTTTACACTTTGTGTGAGCAGTTGAACATTCAAATTCTATGACTAGTGTTACACTACTACAGCGCTCGGTGTGTGTGTGATGATAGATACCATGCAACCAGCTCAGAATGATCTGTGAGCATAAAAATGTAGCTTTCTAGAGGGATCCATCCTCCACCTGAAGTTGATATCATATGACTGCAGACTAGTTGAGGTATTTTTTCTTCCTGATCTGTTGCAGAGATGATGTTCAGGATAATGTTGATCTCATTCCCACTCCTACAAGTACAACTGCAGGTAGTTCAAAACAGAGCAGAGAGTTTGTGCTGGATCTTGACAGCGTTCCCCTGCCCCCTGGGGATGCACCCCCACCTCCTCCATCCACAGTAGCTACACAGGAGAGTGGTGATGGGCCTGAGGTTGGACATGGGAAGAAGAAGAAAAAGAAGAAGAAGAAAAAGAAGCACAGAGATGACGATGAGTTCTATGAGGTAATTGTAAAGATTGTGGTGTCCCTTTTTCTCCCCCTTAAGTTTCTGTGTTTGTATAATTGTAATGTTGTGAGTTCAGATTAACTTTACGCAGAAAATATTAATGCATACACACTGGTGTTTCGGGTGTTTCGCAGTCGAATCTTTCACTGTGTCAGTGATATTTGCAATCACATTACTGTGAGTTGGGCAGCAATCAAGGATAAAGCTCACCCATTTGGAAACTTTTTTTTTTTTACTTGCCAGCAAAACATTAGTAGTTGCAAAACATAAATAATTACTGTGAACAGATATGAGGGAAAGTTCAGTGTGCAAATGAGTATGCCCCATGTGTCTAATATCGGAACACTCAGGGGCTAATGATTTGTTGCTTGAATGGTTGACCTTAACTTACGAAACAGTGTATAAAGGCTGAGATCAAAGAGCATGTCTTGTGGTAACAGTGCAAGTTTTTTTGCTTTTTTTCCACACAGGTTGGTGAACCAGAATTCTGCCAGCCACCACTACTACCTCCAAGCATTCCGCCCCCACCCCCAGCAGGACCACCCCCACCACCAGTAGTCCCACCGCCACCCCCAGCGGACCCCCCTCCACCCCCAGTCCAGGCTTTCACCTCCTTACCACCTGCTCCCGCTTTACCGCCTGCCCATCCCGCATCTCCACCACCTGCCACCCCACCATCTCCTCCATCTGTGGCTGTTCCCTTGGGAACGCCAGATCAAGAAAAACAGCAGGGTCAAGGTAATTTAATTTTTAAAAAATGTTTGTTCTCATTCAAAGCAATGTGTGTGTTGTTTGTTTCTTAGGTGTATACGTTTTTTTAGGTCAGAAGTTTCTTACAGGTCAGTCTAATACTAGCATGGCCCATTGTGCATCACTGCTTGCTTAGATTTGAGAAAATTTTGCATCCAGACTTCATGATAGGTGAATTGTGTGTTCTTTTCTTTTCCTGGTAAAAAAAAAAAAAAAAAAATTGAAATTATCTCTGAGAGCAAAATTTATCTTGCAGAAGCAGAGCATATGGAGAACAGACCTGCAGTGAAATATCAGGTTTTGGAGCTTTTAATAATGACAGATTGCAAGTTTTCATGTTCTGCTTCAAGCGCTGGGTAATTTGTTGGTAAATCAGGTGGCAAGTTTGCATGTTGGGTTGTAAAATGTGGATATATCCTTCCTCTTAGATTGGACACCACCAGAGGAAGAGCCCCCGTCCCTTGCCAAGAAGCTGCTGAGCAAGGCCCTGGGGAATGTCAGCAGGAGAGAGAGAAGCTCCTCCCCATCTGCAGCAGAGGAGAGCAGTGCAGGAGAAACTCCCATCTCATCCCCTGTGCTGGGGAAACTCAAGTTCTCTCTCAAACCTACAGGGGGCATGAAGCTGCAGAAGGTCTCCTTCCAGATCAAGACCAAGAAAAGCACAGTAAAGACGGCTGAAGAAGAACAGGAGGAGGAAGCGGCAGCACAAAAGGAGGAGGCTGCCAAAGACGCGGAACCTGCTATCATGCCTGTGCGCTTCAAGAAATCCATGGCAGAACTGTTCAGGCCTGACCTCAAGAAGGGTGAGGAACCAGACGTTGCCAACATCATGATGCAGGGGTCTCATAGTACGATTGCCATGCAGGCTGCGGCCTTGCTGGAAAAAGCTCGAGCAGAGAAAGCGGCAGAAGCTGCCATGAAGAAGAGCTCCAGTGAGGAAGATAGATCAGGTGAACGGAGTGATCGTCACAGAAGAGGGAGGAGGGACGAGAGAGACTGGCGTAGAGGAAGGAAAGAGGACGATAAAGACACTCGAGAGAAACGGCGAGGAGATGACAGGGATGGTAGAGACAGTAGAAGTCGGGCTGACGAGAGAGACGACAGGCGGAGCAGGAAAGAGAGGTCTCGCAGGAGCGAAGAAAGGGAGAGCAGAAGCAAGACAGAGGACAGCAACAGTAGGAAAAGCAAAAGGCATGACTCCAAGGAAAGTAGACGAGATGGTGATAAAGATTCAGATGAGGCTGAAGTGAAGACAGACAGCCACAAATCATTGAATGTGTCACAGGAGAACGCTGATGAAGACAGAGCCACAAAAGTTGCTCGTGAGGTAGCAGTTGATAACGCGGAAAGTGTTCCTGTGGATCTTTATGGAGGTTTGGATGTTTCACCTTTGGAAGATGTACAGAAACAGAGAGATGAAAACAGTGGTGTCACAAAGGACCATATAGGCACAGTACCTGCAGACACTAGTGACAGAGATGCACAAGATCAGCTCATACCTGACAAGAGAGAAAGAGAGCTTGTTCAAAATAATAAAGAATCAGTGTCTCCGACTCAGGGTAGTGGTGATGCCATGCAGGAGAAGCTAAAGGAAGGCAAGAAATCCAGGCACAAGCACCACAGTGATGACAGAGACAGTATAAGTAAAGACAAGGAGAACACAATACCTGACAGGAGTAGAAGTGGGAGTGAAGAAAGAATGGACAGCACACAAGTCGAAAAGAGGGAGCAAAACCAAGCTAAAAGTTCGGAGAGCGAAGAGAGTATAAAGAAGAAACATGAAAGTGTCACTGAAACTAAAGAGAAAAGCAAAAAGAAGAGAGACCGAAGTGACAGCGTAGAAAAGGTACGGGGCGTACGATCACGTGACAGAAGTCGTAGCAAAAGCAGAGAAAAAGACAGGGATGACAAAAAGAAGCAAAGGAGTCGCAGTGACAGCAGGGAGAGAGAGAAAGTCCGAAGACAGCGTGATCGTAGTGGAAGTAGAGACAGAGACACCCGGCGGAGGAGGAACAGAAGCAGAAGCAGAGAGAGGGAAGACACTAGAAGAAGAAACAAAAGCCGCAGTGGTAGCCGGGAGAAGGAGAGCAGCCGCGAGAAAGAGAAAGACAAAAAACGGAAGCGTAGGAGCCGAAGCAGCAGTCAAGAAGTCGACAAGAGTAGCAGAAAGAGAGATCAAAGTCGCAGCAAGAGCAGGGAGAAGGAGACACCCAGGGATGGCAAACACAAGACCAAGGATAAAGACAAAGAAAAGGACAGAAGCAGGAAAGAGGACAGAGTACGAGGCAGTAGCCAAGGTGAAGAAAGTGAACTTCCTGACGTCAAAGATGCTGCTGTGGAGGCTGCCATTGTTGCGACTGAAGGGAGTGATGAGAAAAGCCAGAAATTGGACAAGTCCCACAACAAAAAATCAGAAAAGGTTCCTGAGGATAAAGATGATGCTGACAACAGAAGTGATACAAGACAGTCTATCAGTGACAGGAAAAATGTTGAAGAACCTGATGTCCCTGCTTCTGATTACACTGATAAGCAAGATGCAGAAAGCAGAAAAGACAGTAGAAGGAAGAGTAGGAAAGAGGATGCAGCAGAAGGCGGTGCGAAGTCTACAGAAAGTAGCGCGGAAAAGTGTGAAATCAAACACTCGAAATCTGACAAACAGGCTGGAAGAGATGGGGCAGAGGAAAAATCTTCACAGAAAGATGAAGCTGGCAAGTCCAAATCTGATGAGAGATTAGATTCATCTAGTCGCAAGGAGCGTAGCCCTTCACCCCCCAGAAGTGAGAGGAAACATAGGCGCAACCGACAAGAGCAAGAGAGTGGTAGTGACGAGGAAACTGTCACCAGGCGTAGGAGCCGATCTCCGGCGAGGAATCAACCAGTACGCAGTCGCAGGCGTCAGTCTAGCAGTGAAGGTAGTATTGACCGAGAACGAGTGCCTGTCAGGCGACGAAGCAGAAGCAGGTCGTTTGAGCGACGCAACACAAGGAGACAGCAGGACAGTGATAGTGATGAAGAATGGTTTAGAAGGCACGCAAAAGACTGGAGTCGTGACCAAGCTCGCCGTCACTACAAGAGAAGGAATAAAATGGCAGACAGCAGTGATGATGAGAGGAAAATGTCCAGCAAATCCAGCAGGCATAAAGTGAAGTTAGAAAGATCCAGTAGCTCTTCAGTTAAGGATGTGAAACCATCACAAGACCCATCAGCTTCTGTTAAACGTAGTGCTGATAAGTCAGACAACTCCTCAGAGAAGCCAGCTGCGGAAGCCAGTATGCACTTTGACCTTGCTGACATTTTGTTGCCAGGTGAAGCTCCCCCTCCCGCACCTGGGAAACCAGAGACAGAGGGTTTGCCCTCAGATACGGTCCCTGCTAAGGATTCCCACCGTGAGGGGAGCACATCCGACAAAGGTGAGGAAGACATGGACATTGCTAACTCAGATGCGGAAGAGGACAGTGCCCATCAGCTGGGACCGAAAATGGTTGTCACTCAGCCTAGTAAACCAGCACAAGCAGGCAGAGCTGCCTGCGGAGCTGTTGAAACTCTAAAAGATGATAAAGAGGATGTGAAAGCAAAGAGAATCCAGCTGGACAAGATCAGTTTCTCTCTCAAATTGTCTGGGAAAAGCATGAAACTGAAACCAACTCAGGGAGTAGAGAATCTTGATGACGAGACTAGTGGTGGCATCAAACTTTTTCTTCCCAGGGAAGAAGATATTGCTTCCGTGTCAGCTGGTGACAGTCAGACCCCTTTGGACTCGGTGCTGGAAAAGATCCGGTCAAAACTCCAGCCAAAGCCAGAACCAGAATCTGAGACACATTCTTCTGGCATAGAAAAGCGGAAGCATTCCAAACATGCTGAATCTGAAAGTGTGTCAGATTCAGTCTCGCATCACAAGTCATCCTCCAGAAAGCATGGTGAGATGGAATCGAAAGACTCCCCAGAAAAACAGAAGGGAAAGAGGAAAGATGAGTCTGAGAGAGACAATTCTAAATCTGACTCGAAACATCTTTCAGAGGAAGGAGCAGCCAAAAGCAAGAGCAGCAAAGAGAAAGATACTGATGCACAGAGTGATACCAATGAAGTGTTAGGAAAATCTGACAAAGGCGATGATGCACCCTTGCAAAACGTCCTGGAGGTTCCATCATCTCAGTTGCCTGAAGATGACAAACCACGTGGTCGACTCTTCAAGTACGAGCCTCTCTGGGAGCTTGAGAAGGAGGAAAAGAAGTCAGCATCCTCTCACCAGCCTGTCATAGTGCAGGCAAGTACTTCTGCTGCAAAAACCCAGAGACAGACCATTCCCCTGGCTACTTTGGGGTTAGACTATGGGAGTTCCAGTGAGGATGACAGCGAGGGGAGTCTTAACAAATCCCCTTTTAAAATGAGTATCCAGAAGGGTTCAAGGTCAGTGAATATTCCCTCCAGCTTAGCCACCATAGACAATGGTGTAAATATACAGAGAACTAAACCTGAGGGCAAAGCAGCCACTGACACACCAGAAACCCTTAGGGATGTTTCTTCACGTCAGGCTGCCTCAGCAGCAGTGGCTTCAGCTTCAGATACAGAGAGCCTGTCCAAGAGCAGCTTGACCGTAACTGTTCCAGAATCACGTGACAAGCCTGGCATGTACTCACCTAGTTCACTGTCCCCAGTCAATTCAGATAATGGTAAATCCAGTGGACAGGAGGAATTGCATGTCAAAACAAAACATTCAGGCCCAGAACACTTGGAAGCCAAACCCTCTTTGGAGACTGAAGTGCCTTTGACCCCTACAGATAGAAGTAGTATTTCTCACACCTCCAGGCATTCAAAGGTTTCACCACCAAAACAAGCTTCAATGACTGAAGATCAGGCTGGGAAATCTGTCGGTGAAAGAATTCTAGAGGCAAAGAGCAAGTCTGATTTGGTCGGGCAAACCACTCCCAGTGTTGGTCAGAGCGGAGACAGTAGCCTCCCACCATTGAAGCCTTTTAATCTCCCGGTCACAGATGCTGGTGTTGATACTCCTGATTCCCTGACACCAACGCTTGACGAGCGGCCTGTTCTAGAAGCCCAGGAAGTTTCAAAAGTCCGCCCAGAACATTCTGACATCCGCTCACGGTCCTCTCCTGCAACTGAGTCGCCAAAGCCCAGAAGACCCAGTAGGTTTGATCAAATGAGCAGCAAGTCCAGCAGTCCAGCAACAAAAGACACCAGCCGATATCGGCCACCTATTGAAACAATAATTGCTGTGAAGCCATCAGCAACCAAAACCACTCCTCCGTCTCCAAGCAGCAGCATTGGCAAACAAGCAGATGTGGGAAAGATCCAGATAGTAATTGGAAGGAAAGTGGCTTCCCTGAAGGAAAGTCCTTTGGCAAGGGACAGTGAAGATGCAGCACCAGGTTCTGCACCAAAGACAGAGAAGGGTTTCCCTGTGCAGGTGATCACTGGCACGCGGAAGCCTGGTGAGGATGAACCAAGTGAACTTATCTGGCCTGAATGCAGAGCTGTGGCTGCAAAGGAAGTAGAAACTGCCGCCAAAGAGGAAGAAGAAAGCAGCGAAGGAGAGGAGGAGGAAGAAGAAGAGGAGGAGGAAGAAGACTCATCTTCAGACTCTGAAGAGTCGGCAGAAGAGAGTGAATCAGAGAAAGCTGAGACAGACCGAGAGGAGTCGCGATCCAGCAAAGAAGCAAAACGAAAATCAGTCGAGGAAGGCCGAAGGGATTCTAGTGACTCGCGTCGTAGGGACAGATCTGGGAGTCGTGACAGACGTGATAGCAGAAGTGACCGCAGACGAAGGGATGATTCTAGAGATCGTAGCAGGCGTGATGAAAGTGACAGGAAGAGGAGACGTGAAGATGATGAAAAACAGAGACATCGTAGTGACAGTGATGACCGCAAGAAGAGGGAACGTGAGAGAGATGATGAAAGACGGAGAGAACGTGAAAAGGAGAGAGAAAAAGAGAGAGAAAGAGAGAAAGAACGTGAAAGGGAAAGAGAGAAACGACAAAAAGAGCGTGAACGAGATCGCGAGAGAAGAGAACGTGAGAGAGAAAGAGCCAGGGAGGAGGAGAGGCGAAGACGTAGGCGTGACAGCCGAGATCACAGTCCCGACAGAGGCAGAGGACGCAGTCGAGACCAGAGCAGGGATCGGAGCCCTGATAGAAGCAGGGATAGGAGCCCAGACAGGAACAGGGAACGGAGCCCGGAGAGGGCCAGAAATCGCAGTCCTCACAGAGGCTGGAATCGCAGCCCAGACAGGAGCAGGGACAGGAGCCCAGAGAGGAGAAGAGTCTGGAGTCCACAGAGAAACCGGGATCGCAGCCCAGCCAGAGGTCAGAGTCCAGACAGAAACAGAGACCTGAGTCCTGACAGAACCAGAATGCGGAGTCCGCAGAGGAGCAGGGACTGGAGCCCGGATAGGAGGAGAGTTCCAAGTCCTGATCGAATCAGAGACCAGAGCCCTGGAATGAGGAGGAACTGGAGTCCAGACAGACCACGAGGTGTAAGCCCACAAAGGCGCCGAGACTGGAGCTTAGAGAGAAGGGATCAGAGCCCCGACAGGCTTCGAGCATCTGTTGGGGACAAGGTGAGAGATTGGAGTCCAGGCAGAGGCAGAGACTGGAGCCCAGAGAGAAACAGGGGTCGAGAGAGGCAGTGGAGCAGGAGCCCCGATAGGCGGCAAGATGTAGATGTTGGTGGAAACAGAAATCGGGATACTGGCCAGGACCGGAGCCCAGACCTCAGATGGCAGAGAGCACGTGGTGACAGTCGAGAAAGATCCCCTGATCGGAGTTGGGAGCATGGTCGCAGTCGTATCCCAGACAGACAGCGAGAACAGGAAGAAGAGAGGTTCCGCCGTCTCAGCCCTGAAAGGCGCCGAGATCGCAGTCCAAACTTTTCTCCTGGCCGCAGTCATCCTAGAGACCGCAGAGATAACAGAGACAGGCCTCGCGAAGACAGCTGGGACAGAGCCCGTGGTCGCAGTGACGATAGGGTGCACGGTCGCAGTCCAGGCAGGGCCCGTGAAGAGAGTTTGGACAGCAGTCTTGACCGCAGTCGAGAGAGAATGGAGAGGGGTCGGCGCAGAAGTAGAAGTCCAAGTAGAGAAAGAGATAGAGAACCACCTCTGAAGAAGGCTGAGGAGAGAAGTTCACGTGTAGACAGCCGAGCTACTCGGGACCTTGAAAGATTGACCGGAGAAACGCAGGGCTATGCCTCGGATTCCAGCAGTAGTCAGCAAGCAGTGCCTGGTGCCCCACCTGTCGTCTACCAAGCAGACCCTGCTCTGGCAGCACCATCAAATTTTGGCGTTCCACCAGGGCCAGGCCAGTATCCAGAGGGGTATGTTGAGGGTGCGCCTTGGCCCCCCACAGGGTATGGACCGCCACCGGACCCTGCAGTCCTCCAGGGTCTGCAGCAGCAGTATCAGGCCATGGGCTACCCTCCAGAACAAGCTCAGCACTTCCTGTTCACCCACCCTCCTCAGGGTCATCCACCTCAAGTCGTACCCCCTCATGACCCTGGCGCCCCGATGCTGATGGATCCCTCTGGTGCAGTGCACATGCCACCCCCTCCAGGATATCCAGGTCATTTCCCTCCTGGGGTGCCTATGCCTCCTGGTCCTCCTCCTCACCCAGGCTTTGGCCATGGACCTCCCCCACAAATGGACTATTCACCCCACATGCACCACCCAGGATTTGGTCAGGAAATGTACCCCCCTCAGTATGCAGAGGGGGTGATGGTCACTGGCCCGGACAGCCAGTTCCCGTATGAGAGCGTAGCCGAGATGGAGGCCCACCTCAGGGCAGAGATGCACCCAGACCCTAGGGAGGCTGCCCTTTTTGGCGACTTGCCCAGTGTGCGGAGACCCAGGAGTAAAAGGGCTCGACTGGCAGAAAAAGCCAGAGAGGCAGGTGCTGGAGCTGCTGATGACAAAACTAAACAGCAGACAGCAGTGAACTCTGCAGAGCCAAGTTTTGAAAATTCAGCATATGCAGAGCCTGGCTTTGAAACGTCTCAAGTGAAACCTGTATCAGAAGCAAAAGAAGGGGCATCCGGCTCCAAATCCGATGAAGAGAAGGATCAAGAGAAACTTCTGAGAGATAGTGAAGAGGTAGTCTCGTCAACCAACTCCTCCGAAGGCATGGACTCACCCATGAAGGATGATCAGCTGAGCGGCACAGAGCCCAGGCCACTCAAGGTCAAATCACGATGGCGTCGCAACAGTGAGGCTGAAGCGATAGTGGACTCGAGCTCACCAAGCACCACTCCACCTCCACCGCTGTCCAAACGACTCCAAGAGCGAGCGATGCGGGACATGGAGCAGGGAGAGGGGCAGGATTCCACACCCCCACCGCCACCCCCTCGCAAGCGCCTGAGGATGGAGGCTGAGGCTGAGCAGCAAGAGGCAGAGAAGGCTGGTGACAGTTACCCAGTCTTTGAGGAGATCAGTGAGAACATCCATCTCACAGAAAGGTTGGTAAACTACTTTGGCATAACTGATACGAATGTGTTCTGGAGTTCTTTCTTTGTTGTTTTTTGTTTTTGTTCTGTTGGCAAACTTTGGATGACATTCCTGACAACTTTTGAAAAACATGGGGGAAATAAGGATTTTTAACATCGCATTCTCTCTTTTGGTGTGTTTCCCTTTTCTTTTTTTTCCATGTGATTTGATTGAATCTTGGTGGCTGCTTATAAAAAGAAAAATCTTAGACTAAGACTTTCGAAGGCATTTGTCACTTCATAGTATGATTAATAGTTTTGAGTGTGAGTGTTTATTCTTCCTGTGTGTGGACTGTAGCTATGTGATCAGTTGCAAGTTCTGTTGGCTTCAGGTGATCTATCTGCTTGCTTCATGGTGTTAAGTTCATGTGCATAATGCTCACCTTCCTGTTGAGAACGTGTAGCTGCTTTGCTACAGCAGTTCTTGCAATTGTCTTTCAGGAAAAAGTCCAAGAGCATGAAACGAATGGTGTGTGACTGCACAACGTCCAAGTCAGATCGAGCCATGGGGATACCAGCTTGTGGCCCAGACTGTCTCAACAGAATGCTCATGATTGAATGGTAAGAGATCAGCGGATAGAGTGTTGGGTGCTGAGCAGCTTTTTGACCATTTACAGTTTATGAGTTACAGTTGTCGGCCAAGAGTCGCACTTCCTTTGATAATTTTTTTTTTTTGGTTTTTTTTTTTTTTGGGGGGGGGGGGGGGGGGGGGTCCGTCTAAAAAACGAAGAAAGATCAAAAGAGGAGTACCTATTGGAATCCATGAAGCTTTTTCTCCTTCATATCTTGATTTTCAGATTTGTGGTTTTCTGGACCATTGTGGATACTGAGGAAAGTTTCTTGACTGTGAAAGCCCAGATAAATTGTGAGAAAGGATCAAAGTTGGTGAACCTTTTACCTATGCTGTTGCTGATCTTCTTTTGTTCATTGTTCTCTTCAGCGGCTCAAGATGTCCCTGCCTTGACTACTGTACCAACAAGCGGTTCCAGAAAGTAAGTGGCCTTCTTGATGCAACACATTCCTGTCGGGTGACACCAAGTCAGCATACAAAAGTGCTATGGGAGTGTTTTGGGAGGCTGTTGATGCAGAGTTACAGTGTCTGTTTAAAAACTTTTTTTCACACTTGCACTTTTCACTGGCACTGGTGGTTGTACCTCTGTGCCCAGGCAGTGAAAGGGTTAATGTTCTTGTTTGTTGGCACGTCATATGAAGTCACTTGCCATGTAAGCACAAAATGTCCATGTGTATAATGGTTTTCACACAGTTTGTTGTCTCTCCAGAAACAATACATCAAGACTGAAGCATTTAACGCAGGCGTAGGAAAGGGATGGGGTCTGCGTGCAGCTGAGGATCTGCAAGATCCGTAAGTTTTTCTTTTACATTTCAGCATAAATGTCTTTTTCACAGCAAGATGTAAATAGTTGTGCCACTTGCGTAGTCCTGTGAAATTTCCTTAGGACTTATATTGAACACCCCATCTGCCACTTTTTCCATATGATATTATGAATGAATTCTCTTGGTCAGAAAGAACCATCATTTATTCCCTCGCTGTTCAGTGTTTCTGCCCAGAATGCTGCTCACATCCAGTGTGGAAAATGTACTCTCGCTTTCATGGAATGTGAAGTTTCTGCTTAGACCTCTAGATGCTGCAAACGTTTTTTTTTTTTTAATTGTCCCCCCCCCCCCCCCCCCCCAAAAAAAAAAAGAAAAAAAAAAAAAAAATGACAAGGTTTTAAGTTTAATAATATAAATCTGGATGTGGATGAAATTTGATTTCATGCTGTATTTCTTTCTGAAGTGGTGCATTTGTCATGGAGTATGTCGGCGAGCTGCTCGACTACAAGGAGTTTGTGCGTCGAACACGTCAGTACGCCAAGCAGGGCATGATGCATCACTACTTCATGGCCTTGAATGCAGATGAGGTCATCGACGCCACCCAAAAGGGCAGCACATCACGCTTCATGAATCACAGCTGTGATCCAAACTGTGAAACACAGAAGGTTGGTGTTGGCATCATTTTTAAGGGTATAAATAAATGAGGGACTTTTGTAGGGACTGTGAAAGGTTTGTAATGGTGGTGTTTTTATTGTTGTTTTTAAATAAATAATGACAAAACGGTTTCATTGTCTTCATTTATCTGTGTGATTGCAGTGGACAGTAAATGGAGAACTGAGAGTTGGGTTTTTCACAAAGAAGCCAGTGACCTGTGGTGAAGAACTGACCTTTGACTACCAGTTTGAGTTTTATGGGTATGCAGAGCTGTACTTTCTGTCAAACCTTATTTGGCAGGAGCCAAAAAAAAACCCTCAAAACAAACAAACACACACACAAAAGAACACACCTAAAAAAAAAGAAAAAAAAAAAAAAAAACGAAGAAAGAAAGGAATTACTGATAGGTTTTTGAAGCTCCTGCAGAACCATCTTAAATAATCTATGGAAGAAAAGAGAGCAGACAGTGAGAGCTTTTGCGTGTGGGAGCACGGGTATTTTGAGCCCTGTTATTATGCTGAGGCAGAAGAGCTAAACACCTGGTAGATGAGATGTGTTGTATCTCCTGTCTAGGGAGCCTCAGAAGTGCTACTGCGGATCAGAGAACTGCCGTGGCTTCATCGGCAGCATCAAGAATCAGCCAGTGCAGAACAAGAAGGTTGAGAAGCGCACAGCTGACCTCTTTGAGGATGATATGGTCAGTTTGATTTATCTTGCATCCCTTAGCACTTAGCCTTCGCCCTGTTGTTGCGCTATTGCTGGTTTGTTTTGCTTGTTTCTGTAATGGTCTAGGAGGGTGAACTGAAATGTCTGCTTTGAGATTGTTCACTGCTGCCGTCAGGTTGCCTGTGCTGTGTTTGCAGAGACTGACACTGCAGGAATAAAATTGCTAAAAGCATGTTAGTGAAATTGGCCAGTGATTACAGCTTGTTTGCAGGGTACCAAAAGGAAGAAAAGAAAAAAAAGGAAAAAAGTGGTGTCTCTGGATTTTGCTTGCCAACGGTTGTGAGAGAGTGCATGTTGAAGTCAGGATCAACATTTTTTAGGTGAAAGCAGCATAAGAATAATGTTGATGATTGCACGTTTGTGACTTGTTTTGTTTTTTTGTCGGTGGTATTTTCAGCTGGATGATGACATCGAGAGCATGATGCGCCTTGAGAATGGCATGCAGAACCAGAAACATGTGCTGGAAGTGTGTCGACTGATGGTCAGGGCCGAGAAACCTGAGCACCGCCTCTCAATCCTGCGCATTATTCAGGTATGCTGATTTTCACCTCTCTCTGGTGGATTCAGATTTTAATTTTTACTGTTCAGGTTTTTTTGGGGGATGAGTTTTTAGGAAAAAATCTTGGTTTGAAGAGTTGGTTTAACAGTTGGTGTTTGGTGACCAGACCTAAGTGATTTCTCCTGTTTTTCTTGGTCTTTGAAGATGATAAACATACCAGATTTTCTTGGGTCTTCATCACAGTTGTGTCTCAGTTCCTTCAGTTTGCCCCCACCCCCTTGCTCCCCAACACCCCCCAGCACCCCTCACTGCACCTCTTTCCTTACCCTTTAAAACTTTCACACTCTTTTCCTGTCTAATCTTCACTTATGGGCCAACAACCTCTACTGAATTAGTGAATAAAATCTTTGTCATTGTCATGTCCTCTCCCTTTTTCTTGACCAATCAGTCCACATTTGGGTGGTATGTTTCTTGTGCATTTGTCTTTGTATGTGGGCAGTTGTTGTTGACTGTGTGTCATTTGTAAACCATGGAAGAAGGACAAAAAGTTTTGAATTCTAAAAGTTGAGGAATGAAAGTGTTTCGACAGTTAGCAAAGTTCCAGTAGGTGTAAAGCAATGTAAACCGTAAAGGTAAAGAAACAAAACAGGCTTGCCGTGTTAGAGTAAACAAAACAGGCTTGCCGTGTTAGAGTAAACAAAACAGGCTTGCCGTGTTAAAGTAAACAAAACAGGCTTGCCGTGTTAAAGTAAACAAAACAGGCTTGCCGTGTTAAAGTAAACAAAACCAGAATAGCACCACAGAAGCTCTCAGCCATGTTTCTGACAATACCAGATTATATGGACAATGGCTCACCATTCCTCTGGATATCAACATTCTGCGAGACTGCTGCAAGTATCTTCCATCTCGGACATTTTCAAGAGTGCTTCAGCCTTCCATCCTGGACAGCATGGATAACAGTGACTGCTGTAGGATGCAAAGCTTTGCTCAGCACATCAGAAGCGTCAGGCTTAAACCATTGCCGGACGTCTCTGTGGAACACGCTCAACCATTGTAAACAAGACCTCCTCGCTGACGGCATCTTTCTTCTTCAGGGATCTGTGTCCTGTGTTGCTGACACTATTGGGAGGGTTTTCTTCTTCGCGTATGCAAACGAAACAGTCAAGATTTGCTATTCATCTTTGTGATTGCTTCGTGTGCATGATGACATCGTGGAAACGACAGTTAAAATCTTCACACCACTCATTTTGGCGAGCATGAAGATGGTAATTTTCCTGCTTGAGATGCTTCAGTTTCCCATCTTAGTTGATCTAGTTTTCCGTCAGTGTGACCTGTAGTTGTGGGTTTGTTTATTGTCAGTGATTTTTCAAAGCCGGACAAATCGATGGAATCCATTGTTTGCTGACCATCAGAAAACAGACATAGACTCATAAAAGTTGTACTGCTAGGGAGATGACTTGGAGTGGAGTGGACCATGATGGGATGTACTGCATTTAAATGAAATTCATTTTGCCTCTTGAGGTTCGTGCATGGTTTACACTTGAACAGACTGGCTGAGGGCTTCTACATATAAGATAAATTTTAAGTGCAATATCAACTTTATGTGCAAAACCAATTTTACGTACAGAATCAGTTTTACAGATCAGTTGATAATTTTGCATATATATATATCAATTAATAATATGCATATATAATGCATGTATCAGACTGGCTGAGAGCTTCTGCAAACACAGTGCTTCACTAAAATCATACATGTAGTAGATCAGTCACGGCTAGCAAAACCCATTCTGATTTGTTTTTAGCGTAAGTCTCGAACTAGAGGATCATACTCATCCATTGACATGGCAAACCTGTTCATGTTGACACCTTTGGGGAAAAATCAGTTACATTATGTATCATTGTCATCAATGATCACGGAATCAGTGCATCCCTGAGATTTTGGAATAGCTCAGTGTTGCACATGTTGACCTCTTCTCCTGAGCTATTCTCAGAATCAAATTATGCCAGAATTCCACCATGATAATATGTGTAAGTGATCTTGTTCTTTTGTGAGTGCAGTGTTTGTGTTTTCCTAGTTATTTTGAAAATTCTTATATTAAACCTAAAAATTGTCCACCGTTGCTTCCAGGACACAAATGAGATCTGTCTGCGCCTGTTCCTGGGTTACCATGGCCTCCCGTTGCTATGGAGCTGGATGGTGGATGTGGGTCTTGGAGATGCAGAAGATGATCGAACCCTTAGAAAAGAGGTGAGAATAACTGGAAACATTTGTCTTGCACATAGTCTTCTGATGTCCTATAGATGAGTGTGTGTGATTCAGTGAGCATGCATGTTTGGTTCAGCTTGTGGTGCCTTTGGCCAAGGAACTTGGTTAAAGTGCCTATGTCAAATCGCAGAAGTAGTATCATAGTAATTGTTCTTGTTACTTTTGACAGTCCACAGTTCTATTTCCTGTTGCTTGGTCTTTCAGATGCTGTCAGTGTTGAAGAAGCTTCCCATCACTAACAGAACCATTCTGAAGGAGAGCAAGATTATGACCATTGTGGAGAAGTGGGCCAACCTGCCCCCTCCACCTCCTCCTGCCCCTCCAGCCCCTGAGGCCGAGGCTGAGTCTCAGACCGAGGCTGGACCTGAGGCTGAGACTGAAGGTGATGCTGAAGCTGACTCCGTTACAGAGCCCCTTCCACTGCCTGTCCCTCCCGACCGACCTGTGGTCTCCATACTCGCATGGAAAAAAGATAGTAAGGACAAGGCAGGCAAGAAACGTGTCACCTTTGCTGATGAGACAACGAGCTCCGATAGTGATGTGTCAGACTCCCTCAGAGTGTCCTCGACAAATGGTGATGGCAGTGGTGAAGGGCAGGTGACCACCACTGATTCGCCTTTGGCCAGGACTTCTTCAGAAGAGGAACAGATGAAAGCTACCACCTCTGAAAAGGAAGACGGTGTGAGTGAGCCAGTGACCGAAACCTCGGAGTCAGAGAAATCTGAGCCTGTGTCGTCGGCGGGTGAAAACACTGACGGCAAAACCGATGCAGATGAAGCAAAACAGGACGGTTCTCAGACAAGGCGAAGGTCTAGCAGAAGAGCACAGAAACTGCCGGCTGAAGTTGATGTGGGAGAGGGGAGAGCTCTGAGGAGACGAGGACGCAAAAGCAACAGTTCTGAGGAGAGGAGTGAGGCTGTGGACTCAACCAGTCAGAAGGAAGAGGCAGCTGAGGCCAAGACAAAGGACAGCTCTGATGGGGAGTCCTCTTCTAGTGCTACAGACAGTGTGCCTGTAGGGAGCACATCCACTGAGGGAGAAGCTGGGAGTGAAGGGGAGAAGGATCAACCTGCAGTGCCAGCAGAGCCTGCTGCACAGGAAGCTGTCGCCTCCGACGGTCTTGCCTCATCATTGGAGCCTTCTGCAGATTCCTCTGCGGGCAAGTCTGGGGTGGAATCGGTCACAAGCGAGGCTAGCTCCGCTGCTGAAACGGACAACAGTTTTGGCACCGCACCTCTTGCACAGTCGACGGAAGATGATGATGCGACATATGTTCAGCAGAAGAATGCAGAGGAGGTGGTGTCTTCAAATGGAGACGAGTCTCCACCCATGGAAGAGAGTGACGATGCCTTTGCGTCCATGGAATCAGGGGATTTGGGGCCTATGGATGAGATCTCCACCATGGCTGCTGATCTTCTTTCAGGATGGAGTGAACTGAAGGTCAGTTTTGATTTTTACACTTTGTTCCAGTAGTGAGTGGGTGTTGGGTGTTTAGGAGTTTAACGTCCTTTTCCACCATGTAAGGGTGATATCAAAGACGGGGCAGCGAGAAAAAGACCAGCACAAATATTTGGTTCCAGTAGTGATACAGACGACAGTAAACTAGAACGTTTTTCCTCATATTTTTGCACTAATTGCAGAGTGTAAGTTTTCTCTCTTACATTACATGTAATGCATTTTGGTTTGCTGCTGTTGTTTTGTAAATTAAATTTTCACTATTAGCAGTAGAAAGGCATTTGCTGTGGTCACTTCTTTTTGTTTTTAACATCTTTGCTGTCTGGTTTCAGGAATTGTACAAAATCCCCAAGAAACAGAGAGTTGAGGAGAGAAAAAGGACAGAGAGAGAATTAGGTGAGTATAGACCTCAGTGATCTGTATTTGCGGTGTTCATCACTTCATGTTCCTGCATCCCAAAGGGACAGGGGCAGGAATATTGTGGTCACTTTGCAGGATCCACCCTCCACCTCTCAGTTCTTATGTCTACATTTGATCAAGTGTTGGCGGTTGATGATAAAATTTTTATTGATCAATTGATGGATTTGTTTGCAGTAATATCTCTTTGTTTTTTTCAGAATCTGTGGTATTCAAAGAGCCAGAACGACGACAAGGTAAGCTTTGCCTTTGTCCTCCATCTTTCACTGTGGTGTTCACATATTGTAAAAAGTTCAACATACCCTTACCTTAGTTTCTCTCTGTACCATTGCTGATTATTTATGTTGTCTCTCTCTTTCCCATCACCTGTACATGGTGGAAAAAGACGTTAAATTCCCAAACTCCCACCCACCCACTCTCTCCCTCTTTCTCTCTCTTTCAAATATGCACAGTCGTACCAGAAATTCAAGAAATTTGAATTTTTTCCGGTCGTGTATTTCAGAGCCTGATCCTTACGCCAAGTGGAAGAAGAAGAAGGTGGACAAACCTAAGAAGAGAGATTCTGATGATGATGAGTCCAAAAAGTAAGTTTCCCGTATTAGTTGTGTATGCACTTTTCAAGAGAAAGCTGGCTCAGTTCTTAGCATTGATCACAGGATCAGAACACAACCTAGAGTAAAGAGACAGGCAGTTACTGCAAGAATTTTGCCTTTGAAATTAAAACTTGCCTTTTTGGTGCAGACGGTCCTTGCTGGCAACGCCACAGGGCCCAAGACTTACAAAGGAAGAGCGTCGTCAGCTGTTTGAAGCCCAGGTGAAAGCTGAGGATGAGCTGGCTGCAGAGCGAGCACAGATGCAAAGACAACAAATGGTACGCATTTTTCCTTTTTTTTTTCCCCTCTCTTTTTTTAAAAAACTGTAACTACATGTAATTGAGTGGATGTAATGAGTTTTCAGACATTGTCATGTGGCAGAAGATTGACCTTTTCTCAGAAAAAACCATTACGAAAAACTCCAGACTTAAGGCAGTGATGGTTGATTACAATACCTGAGACCTCTCAAAAGACATAATGTACAGGGTCACAAAGGCTTTTGCTGTTCTAGCCTTTGCATTGTCTGCTCTGTGACACCATGATGGTTTCTTCCTTGCAGGAAGCATTTTTACAGCAGCAGTTCTTCTATCAAGATCCAGCGTTCGCTGCTATGCACGGGCTGACTCCAGATCCCAACTTGCTTGCAGCCCAAGGACAAGGTAAATGTAGATGAGCTTAGCATCAAACATACTAAAGCCTGCAACCCTCACCCCACTCTCCTTGCTTTGTCTTGGGTATTTTCCACTCACGTTGACCTGTTCTCTGACAGAAAACAAAGCATACTGCATAGACCATCGTCTTTCATCTCATGGAGTTTTGTCTGGTTTAACAGTACCATTTCCCAAGATGTATTTTCTGTCATGTTGAACCATGCTGCCACATCCGCTGGAAGATAAAGCACACACATTATGCTGCTTTTCTTTTTCCCCTTACAGTGCTGGATCCCAACATGCCATTTAACGCTGGCTTGCTAACCCCAGAGCAGCAGCAGGCGGCCATGTTGCTAGTCAGTCAAGGTGTGGTTGGTGCTGATGCAGCTCTTGCTGCACAGCAGATACTGGCTCAGCAGAACCTATATCAACAAGAACAGTACCAGGTTCGTTTCTTTGTATGTCTTCTTTTAGTTTGTAAATATTTCTGCTGTCAGTAGAGTACTGGTAACTTTCAAAGATTTTTCTCCTGCTGAAAGAGGTACATGGATGCCAAGTGAACAACGCTAGTCTCCTGACTGTAGGCGTACTTTGTGTTTGTGCCAGCCGTTGATGGTGTAAGTGGATCACCACCTTTTCACAGCTTGTGCTCTACTTTTTAAACGTAGTTGGAACTCAGCTGCAAAATTTACTTATACCTTGTAGGTGTCTGATTAGGTTTCACTGAAATATGTCATCTGAGCACATTTCTCATTGTTTCTTCTGTGCAGCACAAATTTTTCATTTGAACACATTCTTGCTTTTGTCTGTGTGCAGCAAATGTCAGGTGCTTACTCACAGGGCCAGCCAGGACAGGTGTATCAGAACCCTACATCTCTAACCCCACAGCAGCAGCAGCAACAACAAATGGCTCTGCAGCAGATGGTGCGTTGAAGTTTGCATCTTATTGCCTATGCTGACATGCTTCTGTTCAGCAGCTTCATTGTCAGTGTGTGAATGAAGAGTTTTACAAGAGTTTTTTACAAGCAAAAAGCAGTGTAGTGAGGTGAAGAAAATGAAACAAAGGTTTCTAGGGAGAAAGAAAATGCACTGCAGTTGTTTAGTGAGAGAGAGAAATGTACTGAAGTGGTGTATTGAGAGAAAGAAACTGCAGTAACCCTCTGTGCAGATGAAGAAAATGCACCAAAGCAGCATGTATAGGAAAGAAGAATGCAACAAACATTGAGAGTGCCTTGGTTTGGGGTGGACTTCATTAGATGATTTTTGCACCGAGCACTGATGTTTCAAAAGTACAGTTCAGTATAACCGGGTGATTATTCTGGAGTGCTTTTCTTTTTCCTAGGCCTTGCAACAAATGGCAGCACTGCAGCAGCAGACTGGAGTACCTGGTGGGGAAGAGGAGGACGTGCCACCCCCACCCTCCCCTCCAAAGGCCAGTAGCACAACACTGCCACCCAACTGGAAGACAGCCAGGGACGCAGAGGGAAGGCTCTACTACTATCACACAGTCACCAGGTGAAGCTTGTTACATGATCTCAATGCAGTTGGTGGGCTGACCAACCATAGCGACCATAACTTTGTGCTTTGTAAAGGAAATTGAATGCATGTAGTAAATTAATGAGACTTTTTGTATTTTTGGCTCCCTTGTGTAACAATGGGAGTCTATGTATTAACCCTCCGTCGTCTGTCTGTCTGTCTGTCTGTCTGTCTGTCTGTCTGTCTGTCTGTGTGTGTGTGTGTCCAGAAAACTTTAACATTGTCATTTTCTCAGAATCTACAAACAGCAGAGGCACCAAACTTGGCATGCTGATGGACAACCACAAGACCTTTCAAAACATATCATTTTGAATGACCTTGACTCAAGGTCAAGGTCACTAAAGCTCTCTGAAAATTTTACATTGGCATTTTCTCGTAATCTACAAACACCAGAGGTTTTAAACTTTGCAAGATGATAGACATTGATAAGAGCTTTACAGGTATACATGTAGTCGGTGGCCTTGTGCCAAGGTCAAGGCCGTACAAACTATTTTTGTGAAACCTTAACATTGGCATTTTCTCAGAAACAACAAACAGCAGAGGCGCCAAACCTGGCATGCTGATAGACAGTGATAAGACCTATGCACACATACCACCTTAAATGACCTTGACTCAAGGTCAAGGTCATTAAAACAGTGTTGGGAAAATTTACATTTGCATTTTCTCAGAATCCAGAAGAATCAGAAGCATCAAACTATGTGTGCAATGACTGACATTAGCAGCACCTTTACAGACATACCTGTGTTCAGTGACTTTTAGTCAAGGTCAAGGTCATGCAAGCGGTTTTTGGGAAACTTTAACCTTGGCATTTTCTCCAAAACAACAAACAGTAGAAGCACCAAACGAGGTACGATGATAGACAGCAATGAGACCTACCTTTCTGAATGACCTTGACTGAAGGTCAAGGTCATTAAAGCTGTCTGTTGTGAAATTTAACATTACTGTTTTCGGAGGAACTACAAATGCTAGAGGCATCAAACTTGGCATAATGATAGACATTGATGAGATCTCATTTGAAATTGATGAGATCTCATTTGAATGACCTTGACCCAAGGTCAAGGCCATACAAACTGTTTCAGGGAAAATTGTAATACTGTATTGCCATGAACTCAGAGCGCCAGAGACACTTTACTTGGCATGATAATGGATAGTGACAAGAGCTGTACAAACATACTCTTGTGCATGACCTTGACCTGTGTCACAAGGGAGCCGTGGAGGCTTTTGCCTCTCTAGTTTTATGTGTTTTACGCCTATACAATCACCAGATACATGTATTACCCACATGGGATGAATCGAGTGTTTTTAATTGAAGTGTGGGGGGGGGGGGGGGGGGGGGCTTGTTTGTAGGACTGGCTTCATCTGCTGTACAGTATTCCCATGTTGGTGTATGAAGACAAAATGTAGGAATTGTAGGGGCATTGGTGCATGTTAGTGGAGTTGTGTTACACAGCATTTTTACATTGCAGGCAAACCCAGTGGGAGCCCCCAGCATGGGAAAGGAACTCCCCAGAGGACATGGACTTTGACCTGCCAGAACCAGAGCTGGAAGAAGACAAGGTAAGCGTGGGTATTTTTGTACATGTGCTTGCATGTGTAGTACATGTAGATGTGATTGTATACAAGTTGCTATCGAAAACCGTTTTTAGTTCAGTTAGTGTCAGTTGTGAAATGGAAATGTACTACCTGAGAGATTACTGTTCAGTTGTAAGGATATGGAGTGGCAGTTCACTGCTTGATTTGTGTAAATTAGTTTTAAAGGTTTTAGAATTACTGACTTGGCTGTTTCACGGTATGGTTTGTTGGGTTTTTTCCCCTGTTTCCAATCAGAAGAGGAAGATGACAACAACTGCTGCTGCTGACACGTCCAGTGAAGTGGCCAAAAAGATCAAGGAACAGTTCCGTAGACAGGTGAGGGAGCCTTGATCAGATGTGTCTGAGCGATATGTATTTTAGCGTGTTAGCAGTTTACTGTATAAGAATTTCCTTTATGCTACTCTCTAGTCAGTAAATAGCAATGGGTCAGTTGTTTGTGTGCATGTGTGTGTGTATGTGTGATCTGTTTTACCCTCAGGGTCATTATCATAGTTGTTGCAGGTTATATTTTTTATTGCTGCAATTGTAAATTTTTCTTTTTTCTGTTTTTGTTTGGGGTAGATAGGAGGGTCAGTTATGTGTGTTTGTGTGCATGTATGCGTGTGTGTGTGATCTGTTCTACTCTCAGGGTCATTATCATAGTTGTTGCAGGTTATATTTCATATTGCTGCAATTGTAAATTTTTCTTTTTTCTTTTTTGTTGTTGTTTTTTTTGTTTTTGATTTTTTGTTGTTGTGGCTGTCGCTGTTTATGCTGCTGACAGCTGTGTCTCTAAAGTTTTTATTAACTGCATACTGTACATATTTATTAACTGCATAGTGCTAAAATGTTGTGCTGGCCACATTGCAGATGTCGCAGCACATTGTTGTATACCTCAACCCTTACCGCAAACCTGACTGTAAGATTGGAAGGATTGTGTCAACTGAAGACTTCAAACACTTGGCTAGAAAGGTTGAGTTTTTGTTTTGCACAACACACTGTCTTTTTTCATTTTCAGACACAGAATGGTTTGCCTTTATATGATACAATATGATTAATAATCTCCAGAAGTGAATTTTTAAAAGAACGGGAATGCAACCGGACATTGCTATCATTGAAATTCATGTGGGAAGTATGATGATGTAGCAGTGGAACTGCTTGCTTTCTTCTCAAAGGGAAAGAATACTGTAATAATAATAATGACAATCATAACAGTGAATGGCTCTTCTACAGCTCAGTCTGTGAGTAGCCAGGGCATTGATTTCAACATGCTCATCTTGGGCCGTGTGGAAAAACATCTGTTCAGCTCCTAATCATGTATTCCAAAAGATACCCCTTCCTAAAACAGTGCTCTGGGTTTCTTTGTCACAAAATGTGCAGTAAGGGCAAATAGCTTGCTGATGTCAGTTTGATCATTTTCCCATGTGTGCAGCTGACCCATCATGTAATGGCCAAAGAGCTGAAACACTGTCGCCACGTGGAGGACCTGGAAGTGAACGAGAATGTCAAGGCCAAGGCCAAAGATTACGTGAGGAAGTACATGTCCCGATACGGACCAGAATTCAAAACCAGTTCGTCCCCACAGCTGGACGATTTTGGACTGTGAGTCGGGAAGCCTTTTCTGTGGAGCTGAGACTCAGGACCCAGACTCAGGGTATTTTGGGCAGTCTGCCCAAACTATTTTCCTACTCTGAAATTCAACAACTGTGTGCCTTTCCTGGGAGAAAAAAAATTACAAGTGCAGATGTGGGGATTGTGCAAGGTTCATGGGTTCATACACATGATCACTATACATAGGATCTCAAGTTCCCCCCCTTCCCACCAACACCAAATGCAAATAGTGATACCGTGGGTTAGTTTCAGTGGCCGTTGTGGCACGCTGAATCCAAAGTCTTTCCTTTGCAATTGTCTTGTGTGTTTCAGTGTTTACATTGTGTGAGCACTGAGCAGCATTTTGAATTATTTCTCTGGTCCTAGTGACGAAAAGGTAGCTTTTACAAGCTAGGACTTTGCTTGTAGAATTATGGGCAAAGGGCATTTTATTGTTTGACCTTTTCTTCTTGGTGGGAAGTTATCTGATGACCAACTTCAGCATATGTGGACAGATTGTGTGTGTGTGTGTTGTGTGTGTGTGTGTGTGTGTGTGTGTGTGTGTGCGTGTGTGTGTGTGTGTGTGTGAAGCGACATGTACAGCTTAGAGATGTCCTTGTTCACACTGGTACAGTGCCTTTTAGGTTGCATTAACCAATTTTTTCCAGACCATATTTTTCTTAAAACACTGATTAAGTTGAGGGGTATTTGTGGGAAGTGAGGAATTATTCATCCCAATATAAAAGAGGAAGGAAATATTGTATCAGTGAATTGTTTCAATAGTTGTGACATGATAATTCATACCCATTGCTAAAGGAAGACTTGACTAGTTTACAGAAGAAGTACATTTCCCTTTACCATTTATAACAAGCGATAGAGTACAATGAATTACACAAAACTCATTTGGTTGTGTGGTCCAAACAGTCGCTTTTGTAAAAAGTAGGTAAACACCCCCCCCCCCCCCCCCCCCCCCCTTACCCACCCCTCCGAAAACTTCCTCAAACCCTCCATTAAAAAACTATCCCCCCAAATTATAGGCACATGCAGCACCCAAGGCACTATACCTGTCAAATATCATGTTGGTGGTTATGTTATACTGTGTCACTTTGATGTGGTATAGTTGTTGACATCCTCTCATATCCATCAAATCTGCACCCTTTGCTCTTATGGAGCATGTGTCAGAGGTCCTTTGGACTCTGTAGTCAGCATAATGGTTTTATGGTTCAGCGTCTCAGTTTTCCAGAGACTGTTTTAAACTTTTGTCCAACTTAAAAAGATTTTCCTGTTTCAATGGCAAGCACATTGTACATGTATACGTTTCTACTGTCGGATGTACATTTTGTTAAAAAGAGTTTTTTCTTCTTTTAAAGGGTTTGTATATATTTGGCAGCTTGATTTTTACTGTTAAATAGTATTAGATATTTGGATTAATGTTAGTGTTTGTCTTTAACAATTACTGAATTAGCAGTGTTCCGTCTTTCCTGATAGTTCTTCCTTGCTAACTGTTTTCGCACAAATTTGTACAGAAAAAGTTGCTGTTCCTTCTGGTCGGTGAAGTTGTACTAAATCTAACCTGAGTGTTTTTACATTGGCATTTTAAGAATGTGAATAATTTCACGTTTGTGAATTGTTGTCAGATTTGTGATTTGCAGTACGAAAAACTACACTCTTGAGCAAACAGCAACATGATTTTGTTTGGTTTTAGTTCGTCACAGTTTTTTGTTTACAGCTAAGATGGCATGTCACAGTTGAGTGTATCGTGTATGTGTGGGCTTGCCATGTGTGTGTGTGTGTGTGTGTGTGTGTGTGTGTGTGTGTGTGTGTGTGTGTATTCTGTGCACATGTGTGTGTGTGTTGTGCATGTGTGTGTTTGTGTCTTGTGCGGTGTTTTCATATTTGCTGCTTTTCTTTGTGTGATTATCAGCTAAATGATTGAATGGATTTACTGGTTACGATCTTTATTTTGCAGTTTACACCAGAGGTTTTCTTTTTTCCTTTCATGTATTGAGAGACTGTGGCTTGTCTGTGGGTGAGGTAGAACTGTTAGTTGGCCGAGTTCTGTCTGCTCTTTACTTCTGTCAGGCATACCATTTTACACAGATACCTACTAATGGTAAACGTCATTGGACCAGCTGCACTTTCACATTGTTTAGCAAGCACAAACTTTTGTTCTGTGGGGTTGAAAACAACAACAACAACAAAAAACCTGGATGCAAACTGACATTGCAGTTGAATGGAAGTTGCTCAGTTTTTTTGGGTTGTTTTTAACTGCGCCTAATTTTCCAGATGGTACGAATTTAAATGAGTGATGTGTTTGGGTGCCATGTTCAAGTTGATTTGAGAAGCTGGAGAGTAAATTTGAAACTGTTGGTTGTAAAGTTATTGGTTTCATAAGTGTGTATGTTTTTACTTCTACTTGCGTTTGAGAAATTTGTAAATGTTTGTTCAGGTTGCAAGAAATTCTCAGTCGAAAATGATTTCCATGAATATGTTTGTTAAGAATAAACTCTTCCACTAAACATTTTACTCGTTTGCATTGTCATATGTGTGTGTGTGTGTGTGTGTGTGTGTGATGGAGGAAGAGTTTGCATACATGTGTGTTTGCGTGTGCATGTCAGTTTGTTCAGGCTCTGGCAGTGTGTGTGTGTGTGTGTGTGTGCAACAGCAACATCATGGGTCTTGGGCGATGAACGTTGCTGGAAGCGGAACAAGATGAATCACGCACTTGATCATGAACTTTCTCAATCCCCTCCCCCCCCCCCCCCCCCCCCCCCCCCCCCCCCACCCCCCATCCCCATACGGAATCGGACCGGTGTGTGGCGCGTCTGCAGCGGAGTATTGGCCCTTGATGCTTCTTCAGTCTTAGGAAACAAAATGGGAGGGTGTGGCGGAGACTTCGAAAGTGTGCTGCGACCGTTCTGCTGATTTGTAACCATGACATTGTATTTTGAGCCTCCAACAGGGAACATTTCACTGCAGAAGCTTGAGACGTTCGCTGTCAAAAGGCTTGAGCTATTATTAAAAGTGCATGCCGCGCGGGGCGATGTGTGTCGTCTGCAACAGGTGCTCTGTGACGAAGCTGTTGTTGCTGGCAGCGACTGTCTCATCGCAGGGTCGACCAAAGACAAAGTGTCCCATTTTATACTGAGGTTTGTGTCTTCTGCATTTCGCTTATTTCACCGTCAGCATCGCCACACACATCATCTTCAGTATCGCACACATGTATACAGCACACATACATGGCGCGCGCGCGCGCACACACACACACACACACACACACACACACACACACACACACACACACACTGACACAGAGAAACCAGATTTTGTGATGAACAATTTTGATTTCATATTCTACATTCTATTTTGTATAAATCTTTTCTCTTTATTTTCAGGTTATTGATTGGGGGTGACCCCCAAATGCACACGTTCTTCAGTCAAGCAGAAGCCACTCTCTTCGATTTCCATTTTTCCTGTATGAGTGAAGAAGAAATGAACAAATTCTTCCACAAAGTTGACAGACTGTTGTTGAAGGAAAACATCAGAATCAGTACTCCAGTTCTCCCTAAAGACTTCAATGTTAAAGATGTGAAGAGTATTCTTGCAGTTTTTCACAGAATAAAAAATTCTTCCATGCGGTCATGGAAGGACGTTGTCAGTCTTTACCTCACTCAGTCTGTGAAAGCATTTTTCTTTCTACCTTTCCAGTCTGTTTTGAGCCTTCTAGGCAGAAGGGGTGTTATGCTAGAAAAAGGAATGGCGAAAGTGCCCTTGTGCAAACTTCGTGAGGTTGTTTCAGAGCAGTTCTTGTCTCTCATGAAAATTGCTTGTAGACAGGCGTCATCACACCACGCCGTTGCTGTTTCTGATAAAAGGCTTTGGACAATTTGGAGGAAACTCAGGGTAGGTAATAATGATAGACTTTAAAAAAAAAAAACACCATATATCTTCAGTTTCATTTGAAAAAAATTAAAATAATGGAAAACGGAAATAGATTTTATTGTTGTGAAATATTTCTTCATCGTTTAACTGCCATTATATCTCATCCTATGACGATCTGGAACCACCATAAACAATTTTCAGCATAGATGAGCACACACGTACACATACAGATAGTCCTGTGGCATCCAATTGCTCGCACATATAAATGCACTATGACAGTAAACTCACTTTCCTCTAAGTGTTGGTGCTAAACCTCACATTTGCTTTTGATTCATACCATGAAGTTTTGTCTTCAATATGTATTAATGTATGTGTTGCTTCTTGGAGGAAATCACTCAGCAAATCAAACAAGTGTATAGAGTACTCATGCAGAGACAAGTATATTTTTATGCAGCCGTGTAGATTTACCGGTATACCAGCTGTTGTCACTTAAATTTGGGGGCACCATAATTCTGCTTCTAATGTTGTTGCTTGTTAGCACTTGTACAGAAGCAGAGCTCCAGGTGGGAACAGTGGATACAGTATGCACCACCTGTCCTTGGAGGAGGTGGATACCATGGTAACCAGCTATCCGCTGTGTATGGCTTCCTTGCTGCGCACCCTTAGACAGAAACATCGACTTGGTCATCATGCTCGAGTGAGTTCAGATCATCCATAAAGTATTAAAAAGTATTAAAAGGTTTCACGCTTCAGTATCAAAATCTTTCTCATTTGTTTTTTTATACATGTACATAACTTGGTAGGAGTGGAGTACGTCATTTTGGGACGGTCGCCTGTGGACAGCTTGAAAGACAAGACTGAGTTGTGTTTTTCTAATGCCAGTTGCAGTAGCCCTGTTTCACACACCCATCATGAAGAAATCACAATCTTGAGCGTAGCACTCCATTAAGCATAATCTTTTTCTTTTTTTTTCAGTCTTCCACAACCTCTTTCTTTGCACTGTGAGCACTTGGCCATGTTATAGCCATGTACTAGGACTACTATTACATGTATCATCAAAACTTTTTCCAGGCCGCCCAGAGTCAATGCACCCGCCCAGTGAGGTTTAATTTCACTCCTGAAAAAAACAACAAACAAAAACACAATAACAATGTATTTTCAGATTCAGCTGACATTGTTCCTGAAAGAGATGGGTCTGCCAGTGCACCACGCCTTGGCCCTGTGGCAGGGAGAGTACAGTCAGCCCCCAGGGTCAGGCAGCCGCTGTAGTCACTCCTGGCAGAAGGACGGACGACGCTATACATACAGCATCCGCCATTTGTATGGTCTGGAGGGTGCACGCCGCAACTATCGTGCTCATTGCTGTCAGTCACTGCAGGTACGGTGAAACAACAGGTGCGACAAAAGACTGCTCTTGCAAAAATCATCGAAGAATCATCTGCTTCCTTAATGTTGAATGGGACCGCAGGCCCTGCCAGTCTCTTACGTGTGTGTTGTGATACATGTAGTTGAGTCTACCCTAATACTTACATGCTAGAACTTCAGTTGAGTGTAGCATTCTGTTGAACATAAGTTCCATGCTGGATCCTGCCCTGTTTTTTTTTTTTTTTTTAAATATATGTATGTTAGATTCTTTATGAGGAAGGATGAATGTAATAGAGATTTTGATTTTGTATCTGCAGTTGATTTTATTTACATTTCAGCAGACCGTTTTGGGCTGCAGTGAGGAGGGCGGGTGCCCTTACGCACACTGGGATGACACCACGCTGACGGCTGAGCTGTCGGACACACTTAGGCTGCAGGCTGCACATCTGACAGAAGTCCTGAAACTTCGCGGTTCAGGACATTATTCTGCGGCCTGCCAGTCAACCCTAGGCAGCTCAAGCCTCATGGAAACACAACGGTTCATGCAGCTGGATACAGAGACCCTGGTTAAAGACAGTTGTGTTAAAGGGAATGCAGACTTGCAGGACATGTCCTGCGCAAATGGATCTAACAAAACATTGGGGAACACAGCTACGGGCATGCCAAAGTCAGGATTTCTTGTGAAGACTGAACACAGTGTATGCTGGGAACCTTCTCCATCACTAAAAGGTCATGGTGTTGTAGGGATCCAGAGGGAAGTGGAAGTCAAACAGTGTTCTGGTTTACAGCAGCCTTGTAGTACTGCATTCATGGCAAAAACTGAAACCAAACTCCTTCCTGAACTTGCTGGTTTTCAAAGCTGGGGTGGGAGTGGAACCACTGCATGTGTTCCAAACAAAGTAGAAAACATGGGATCGTCTGTGTTAGGCCATTTTTTCAGCAGCAGGATGAATCTTGGAAGTGAGGTTATAGCCGATCTAGAGGTCAGAGGGGACAGCAAGGACAAAATTGTTGACATGATACTGCTTGGAACTTCAAGTGACAAAAATGATGGTCTCACCACACACGTTGCAGCTGAAAACGTCAGAGCTGCTGCTCTTTTTAGAACAGAGCCCACACACAGAACGACGGCGAATGATCGGTCATCCACAGATACAGGGATTTCAGTGAGAAACTCCAGTCTTGAAGTTAAACTGAAATTTGACGACACTACCACAAATAAGCAAACACAGATGGTGAACGCTGTCACGTCTACAGCACGTGTCACTGCCTCTGCTGCTACGCCTCTTTGTCTGGAGTCTGACACAGCAGTCACTGTACAACGCTGCAGCAGAGAATCTGATCCCAAGAGACGGAAGCTTTCACAAAGTTCTGATAGTACAGTGCCAGGTCAACTCAAAAGAGATGTCAGGGATATGTGTTATCAAGGTCAGGATGTCTCCTCTTTGCTGGAGGCAGCTTGTGCCAGTGAAAGCCGTTTTGAACACGAGGTGTGTCCGAGTCAGGTTTGTGACAGGCATGAAAGACATTTTGTACAGTCCAGAACCCCAACAGAAGTAGAAATTGTGAAGCCTGTTGATTACTTTTATCTGAGTTACAGACAGTTATTGAATGGTTTGCAGTCAGATGTAAGCATCGGTGCAGAGATCAAGATTTAGTGGTTCCTGTGACAAGTGGAACACATCGCTTTGTTGGTGCTCATTTGATGAATGCAGTGAAATGAAATTGTTACTGTTTGAATTGGCCGCAGCTTCCTAAGGTCTTTCATGGCTGAAATTTGTAGCATGTCAGGTTTTTGCATTTTAAAAAAATATTCATGTTTTCATGATAGATTTTGTTTATTTGAAGGTTATTGTTTTTGAAACTGAAAGATGCATTATTGTTTGATGATTTTGTGCTAGTCTTAGAAAATGAAATACATACACAGTGATCTGACTTATGGTTTGGGTTCCTTTCACCTTCTAGCTATCTTCTTGTTTGTTACACGAATACTTGGCCGGAAGGATACCGTTGAATTGTTTACTTATTATAATCAGTGAATTTCTAATTAAATGCAGGGGTTTTCAGACTGGAAAAAAAAAATTCAAAACCACCTTTATAAGGTTATTAATAATCAATGTAAACAAAGCGGGTTAGTGGCTTTTCACAAACCTTCATTTTATTCCACAACCAGAACTTCACTTTTCAATAAGGACATTTCAGATATATATACAGCACTGGACTCTGCAACAACAGGACAATGATCGGCAGTGTATGTACAGCTTTTGTGTCAATGAATATAGATCTACATTACATAAACATACAGATACATCTACGTGTAATGGATGTCCATGTGTGTGTATACTATCATAAACGCAAAACAATGGATAAAAGGTTCTGATTATGAAAGCGCACACAGACTGATTCAAGTTTTACTCTTGCAGTCAAGGCAGCTTTGAAGATGAACACACTTCAGAGAAAAACACAGGATTGCACTGTTGATATGTTTTGAAATACTCAAGTCAGTGCATTCTGTGCGTTTTCTTGGCTAAAAGTTTCAGGCAAGAGAGGAGATGGGACGGAATCTGAAATGTTGTACACCGAGATTCTAAACATTTACACTGATCTGCTGTAATGTACATGCCCATGTCTCTTTACAAGTCTACAGTATTATTGCATGAATGTTTGAACCACAAACCCTCTATGACTCGCTTCTGTAAATCCAGTCAGCAAACCCTTTCAGCACCATCACACACTCTTCTAAAAATTCCAGATTTAATCCTCAAGCAACACAAGCTAAAAATGAGATATGTGTACATGCACATTCATCACATCTAACACTGGAATAAAAGCACACACCAAAAAACATGAAAACAAGTGATAAATGGTTCAAGTTTAGAACACATTTCCTCACAAGATTTCACCCTGCAATGCTCCAAATGTACATTCCTCACAGTTTCTTAACGTAACCAATCTGTGCAATAAAGACAAGCAATACATTTAGAATGTTTACTCCACACTGACAATCTATGTTTTACCACTGAACAGATCAGCCCCATAGAAATTACAAGCAATGTGGAAAAGTATCCTCTCCAAAACCAGTAACTCTAAAATGCTCCCACAGTAAAAATAGTAGCAGTTATTTTGTTAACCTATCCCACATTGTAACTTCTTTTTTTTTTAATTACATATTTCAATCTTGTTAGGAGGTACATTTGCTTGAGCACCGGAGATTTTTTGTTATTAAAGCTTCATCTATGGTAAGAAACATCAGGCAGTTATTAATGTGGACAGCAGCTTATGACAGTGCCACCTGATGCACTGTTATGACACGCAGATCACATTATAAGACACCTAAAGTATGACAGGCTTCAATCTATGTTAACCTTCGCTGTACGTCGCCTAAAAACTTGCGTGCCGTACATCGTGGGTACAAATGAACCCATACTTTAAAAAACTTGTGTGCTGTACATCGTGAACACTTCACCAGTACCCTTATTGACAAAGTCATGAAGTGTCATGGATCTAGCATGAAAACAGATTGAGCTACGGACGTTTGAATGAAAGTGTGGATGCATCTGCACCAATGACGTATGGCAAAGGTGAAAATCAAACAATGCAAACACATTTACTGTGGTCCCATTTTACACAGCTCACATGCGGTATTCTGCATTGTTGTTGTGGGAGGTTAATGGCCTTTTCAACCATACAAGGCAAAGATGAGGCAAGTAGGAAAAGCTGGCACAAATTTGCGTACCGGGTTTTGTGATGAACACAGCAGTGTCACCATGTTTGCTTCCCTCCTGTGCACATCATACCTACCCAAACTTTCAATTTACCATAATTAGCAACAGAGTGGGGGAAAAGTCTTAACGCGTAAGAATGCAATACACGTACAACACTGATTTCAAGCCAAATTGTGGTTTTTTTTTTAAACATCACAGACATCAATATTTCACATCAACACAAGAACGCATATTCTTGCAGTGACACATGCAGCATTTTCTAACTGTTCCCATCAGAGAGAGCAGAGCAGTGTGGATGTGTGTACATGTAGAACAATTACAATGGCAGATGGAATGTGAAAGACAGGATGTATGAATCAGCTCACAACATTAAATTGCATTGGAGCGAACGCTTACACAAAATGCATGGAAAGATCAATAGTGATGAACAGAAGCAAGTTTACACTGCTCTCTCTCTCTCTCTCTCACACACACACACACACACACACACACACACATGCACATTACACACACACACACGCACATGCACATATACACACACAAACTAACCTTTGCTCTGTCATTCACAGAAAAGGACAGTCTCTGTAAAGAGGCATTGTGTTCGTTGATTCGTCATGGTTCCAAATACTGATACAAATTTATACAAGTACTTGGCAGCTCCATGAGCTTCCATTACATCAAAGTATTCCTACATGGCCGAAGAAGAAACTCTATTCTTCACACAAATTCACAAAGCATTAGTAAGCAAACCAACACACTGCCCTTAGCTATGGTCTGAATGTGCTGCACGACAGAATGCTACCAGTACAAACAGGGCATGCTTGCCATGGATTAGACACATAAAAACTGGTAGACAAGAAGTGTTTAGATCTAGACTCTGCAAATAATACCTGATGTGTACAACATCTAAGTACACAGATACACTAATACCAGGTGTACATTTGTTTGTGCATGTACTTTGAAATGACTGTGGCTGCCTTAAAAGTTGACAGAACTGGCACTGGTACGGAGGTGGTGCTCATATCTAGAATCTGCAAATATTACCACTCGTGTAAATGTGGCATCACTGCAGACAAGGATGGCATGCACAAAACTGAGGACCAATTTGAGGATTTCAAAAGGAGGAGATATGCATGATATCATAATCCCTGAACAAAAAACCCCATATCACTGTCAAGGACGGACATGCTCGCTTACGTGGTGAGGCTGGACAGTGGTTGTAAGATATCGCATATAATTATATGGTAAACCAGGTTCTCTTTAAGAATGCATATATCACAGATGTGGTTTTGGCAGGATCATACACAGGATATGATATGCGCTCGTCATACCAATCTTCATTTTTCACAACCCAACATACGAGCCGTCATGCACAGTCCAAAACTCTGAACCAGTATAACTGTGAGTGGAAACATTCCCCGTCACAGCATGTGCCTGAGGACATGCATCTGGATTTCCTGTTGCTACAATGCGAAAGGCTGATCAGCTCTTTCTCCGTTCTGCTCTTTGTTGCCATTGACGACGGGGCTGTCGTCCATGGTCATGTCGTCGAGGTCAGGTACCATACTTCTGATTTTCTGGCTCTTGGCATCCACCAGCTCATTCAACCCTGGAATAACAGAGACCAGAGAAATGTGAACAATGGATGCTGGCAAATCGGAGGGATTCAAGTATCCCACAGCTTATTCTCAGTGAAAGGCATGTTAATGCTTTACGTGTCTGCTAAGCAGAACATATCTACTGGTGGGACGTAGTGAAACTACCCTGGTGATGGTTATCTCATGGGAAAAATATCTAGTAACAATAAATGTATCAATTTCCACTTCCAAGATGGCATAATACACAGCAGCATCCTAAGTTCAGCGGAAGTACGTCTTTACTTCTGAATACAATAAACACATGTATGCAGAATACCAAAGGGTCTCTGTAGGTTTTCGTCTCTGTTATTTCCAGACGAGAAAACAACCCAGCACCAGTTTTCCTGCTGTATCAGAATGTAATCTACTTTATTTAATCATTCCACAGAGATGTTCCAGAGGTACATATGTCCGTGTAAGGAGGCAAGGGTGGGGTATAGGGAGGAGGGGGGGGGGGGGAGTGTGTGGAGGTGTCACATGCAGTGAAGCTTCACATGCAGTCTTCTGAAGAGTACAAGGCACATGTACGTGCAAGCATATAAACCAGACAAATAGACACGCAAACATGCATTATCAAAATTTCCATACATACATATTTTGGAACATATTTGTACATGTATTCAAACCCTGTTGACCAGTATACACAGTAATACCAATTTCACAGATTTTGTAATGCTAGTGCGTACACCCAACAATGGTATGCAACCATACTGCAACACGAACAGCAGCAAAACAACAACAAGAAAACTTTCATAAGAGTGCTAAGTGCAGTGACATCCCTTCCGAGTTCTATACATGTACCTGCATCGCCACAGAAATTTAAACATCAACAGGCAACACTGAAGGCATGATTGGCATGGGTGGGTGAGGTGTGGGGAAAGGGGTGGAGGGTGGGGATTGTGGGAGGGTACTGGGTGAAGAAAAGATGGTGTGACAAAATCCCGAACTGATATCTATACCAGCATGCACAATCACATACGATCAAGAGAATGACATGACCATAACACAGAATCAAGAGAGAAACACGCGACCACAAGGACACAGAATCAAGAGAGAGACACACGACCACAAGGACACAGAATCAAGAGAGAGACACGCGACCACAAGAACACAGAATCAAGAGAGAGACATGCGACCACAAGAAGGACACAGAATCAAGAGAGAGACATGCGACCACAAGAAGGACACAGAATCAAGAGAGAGACATGCGACCACAAGAATGACACACCATCGTGAGAATGACAGTCTTTATGAAGCAAAAAATCTGAAGTGCCCTGGGGTTTGAAGTGCAAATAGGACGATGAGAGGACATGGCAGACAACATGTAAATGTACCAGTTAAAGTTGTGTTATGTTACTGTTGTGTGCACCCCAGTCACCCTTATGTAGCAGCTCCAACTGCAAATACCAATCAAGTATTTTGGGATAAAACTTGATGAATCAGAACATTTCACTGATGGGTACAGCGCATTTGGTAAAGTTGGTAATTCAGTTGCCAACGATTTTCAGCAATAGCTTTTTGTGAAGCTACTTTCGTATATATATCTATATAATTTATCAACGACCTAATATATTTCATGACAGCTGGGGCTCTCAGTATCTTCGTTTCCTGTCAGCGTAAGTGAAATGAACCAAAACTGACATGCTCACTGCTTTATAGTAAACCTTACAAGTCCTTATCAAAGACTGTATCAATTCCATAATAATACTTTGACATAATTAATGAAGTCACTGGTCCCTGCCGTGTCAAGGTTTTAAGAGCTGACATCAATTAATGAGCATGAATACCTTTTTTTGTAATTGTCACTTGAGGCGTTCCGGGGGGTTATTTTTGGCTACAGTAATTCTGATACTTTACATTTTCACAGCTTGTGCTTTTACTGGAAATTTCACTTATGCCGAGAAGAAAAGGAAAACGTAGAACCCAACTGTCAAGAAATAAATTAGGTCAGTGGGCCAGGATCAACTTTTTCTCTTTGATAGGTGTACAGATGTGGCTCCACAAAAAGATATCGCCAAAAATCGTTAGCGACTGAATTACCCCACGCACTATACAGATTATGATTGGTAAGAATGAGAGTGTTGACCAGTCAAACTGAACAACTGTCTTACAAGCAAAGCATTCTTCTGTTCAGGGTGTCAGTGATGTTAATGATATAAAAGCTGTGTCTGGACAAAATGCCAGCTCTCTATGGACGGAGAATGTTATGCAATGCACTAGGAGTGTATGCTGTAGACGAGAAAATGAGTTAATGAAGCTGAATATTATTTCGCCCAAATCCTCAAACCCCAAATCAAATGAACCTCTGACTAGTCATGATTACTGGCCAAGCAGTAATAATAACTGTCTACAAAACTTCAGCTCTAGTAACAATGCTTCAAAACCGTGATAATAAACTTGTGTTCCATCACCAACATTCCAACATGCCGTTCTTTTGGAAAAAAAAAACTTTCCTTGTACCTTACAGTAACACGCATGCCGTCATACTCACCCCCTGCATTTCTCTCTGTCAGTTGAAAGAAGATGAATGAATAACTTGTGTAAAAATGTACATGGTCCAAGGAAAAGGAGAGTTATGACATGTTTCAATGACAATGCGAAAAGGAAATGCATAAAAAAGAAGAAAAAAAAACAGGGAAGAAGAAGAAGAACATGTTTGAGGACATATGGATAAAAATGACTTTATAGAGTCAGACAGACAAGGAATATGATACTGTCTCCACCTTATAAATGAACAATGCAGACTTCTCTACCTAATTTGGAGATAACGGTGGAAAATGGACCATGAAGGATGAACCGCAACAGCCAACGAACTAAAATACAGACAAAAAAAAAGAAGAAGAAATAACCACATACCTGCATTGGGACGATCCAACACAGGTAATCCAAGAGGTGCCAAATCATCCACGTTGCGCGATTTTCCGTGCCGCTTTTTCTTCTTTGACTTGTCCCGATAGTGTGTGTTGAGCACATTGTCTACTGCAGTTGTGTCTCCTGACATGGATTGATCTTCCTGATCCTCTACGATCGTCTGTGGTGTGGGCATCCTGATGGTTCGCTCTTTCTTCTCTGTGAAAGGAGAGAGAGAAAAAATAAAACAAAATGAAGGAATTTATCAACGTCAGTCTGAAAGGGCTATTGCTGTTCTGTTTTTGTTGATGTCGTTTCTTTTGTTTAGTGTTCCCCATTGTTTAGTTAAACACATTCCATAATATAAGGAATGACGGACTGCATATCTCAGCCATCTCTCACCTTCTTCATTAGTAAAATGACATGATAAGGATGGTTATCAAGTGCTGCTGTACAGTCTTGTGACTGGCTGGGAGTTCAACGCCGATGCACATAAGCCTCTACTTTTAAAGGTCTTCCAAGGTTACAAACTGCACAGGAACTTTTTTAATGGGAACTGGATTCGTAAGGACAAACCTGAAAGACCCTCCACCAGGCGTGCTCCTTTGCCGAGCCGGTCACACAGGAGAGCGATGTGCTTCTTCACCTTGCCGGTGTCCGAAGGAATGGCCAGGGGGCTGGGGTTGACAGCCGCATCTTTAGCCGATTTGGCCAGCACAGTCCTCAGCAGATGTGTGACGGCAGCATCTGTCATTTCTTGCCAGCCCTGTTGAAAGAAAGGCAAGCAAATTAAGAAAGAGTAAAGGCTAGTATTTTATGACAGGCTGTGAACAGCCGTCACCATTATGGCAGTGAAGTGTGGGTTCGGTTCCAGGTCAAGCTGTGACAAGTGATACCGATTGTACATGGCTTCAGGGCTGCTCATCAGGGGTTTTCCTTCTGTCTCATCTGGCTTTCCTCCCCTAGCGAAATTTGAAAATATGGAAATGGGTGGTGCTGCAACACAGCGACCTGTTTCCCTTGGGCAGAAACATCCCAACAGGGACCATAGAGTCATAAAAAAGAACAGGAAAAAAACAAAAATAGAAAAGAAGAAATTTTTCTGCACCTGTTCCGTGCTGTCACTGATGACAGGACTGATGGAGTTCTCCAGCACCTTGAACTCATCATCCGTCATGTCCGTCCACAATCGGATCAGGAAGTTCAGCAGATAGGTTCCGCTACTCAGGTTGTTGGCCGATACAGCCTGCGCCATCTGGTTTTGCTCTACCGCGTCGCCCAGAGCCAAAATCTGATATAAGAAAAACACAGGTGAAGACAAGACATTTACCAGAGAAAAAGGAAAGGCACGATGTCTGTACGTCTGTAGTCTCATTCTTTTTCAAGATGCACCATCATAAAAGTCTGTACGAAAAAAAAAAAGAAAAAAAAAGAAGAAAAACTGAAGAGAATTGCTCACAATCCTATCAACATTTTCCTTCAGTGCTTCATTTTTGCCAGCGTGTCCAAGCCATTCCTGCTTAATTCTTTAAAATGATGCATGACCTTCGTGAGATTAGCGCCAGTGGGGCATGTGCCTATGTCTGATGCGTGAAAGCTGGTCCGTGTTCAGAACTACATCCTCATTTCATCTCAGTCCTGCAACTTGTGACTAGCTGATGAGGGTGTGCATCACAGCCCCCCCCCCCCCCCCCCCCCCTTCACTGACATACCCTTCATAAAAGCAGTTCTGAAGCAGGTCAACAAATGCAGTGGGGAACTGTTACCACACTAGTAGCTAGGTAGAGAGCTGGTGTTTTTTTTCTGACTGGTATGTGTTGGCGCATGCCATACAAAACTGACCCCTTACTTTCAGTTGCCAGGGGTTGTTTGACCTCTCATACCCTAATAAAAAAAATGAAGCAATGTTCCGCACTACAATATCAGTATCTTCAGTAGGCTTACGACGGCTGAGCTTTTTGGAAGGAGTATTCGAGCATCCTGTGCCATACCCTACTCAACTTTCAAAGCACTACAATTCCAAGGAGACTACCATGCTGTGTGTTACCTGTCTGAAGGTCCCCTCAAGCAAGGTGTCCAAGTTCTGCAGTGGAGTGGGCGTCTTGTCCTTGAATCGCGTCAAGAGTCGCTTCTGTATCACTCGGAACTGGGATGCTCTTTGGTCCAACATATCAAGGCACTTACTGGCCCCCATTCGACACTGTCAACCACACAAACCAATGCCGTGAATGGTGATAACAGCAGCTTAAACACATAATATACCGCAACAGTGAATTGCTCATTCATCCGCTTCTCCTCCCATAACATCTTTCCAACTATTATTTTAGCTTACAAGGAAGTGCAGGATATTCAAGTGAAGCTTGACATCATTGTCAGATTTATGTGCTTATGCAGACTATTTGTTTACGGAATGTCCACTCCATTCTTTTATACTTGTACTTGGGCAGGGGCGTGAGTTCCTACTTAACCCTGGTAGTGCTAAACCCGGAATATTCCTGTCTACCTCTATGGCTTTTTCAGAATAAGACAAATGAATTCGGCAAGACCAGGATTAACTTTCTTGGTATGAATTGTTTCAATTACACAAATTGTGTTCACAACAGATGTCACAGTGATCAGAAAATTACTGAACTTGAAAAAGAGAACACTCTGCATGCTACTCTACTGGCCAGTCTCTTTGACTCTGAAAGGTAAACGTGAAGAATGTAAGAGAAGTAGCTGACACTGACAAAATGGCTCACTCATGCGGACAGTTCAAGGGTGTACTCAGTCCTCACCTCAAAGTGTGCATCGACCAGCTCAAAGTACTCTTGCAGGGGCAGGGAGCCGTCAAAAGAGACTTTGAAGTCGCCGTATTTGCCACGGTTGAAATGCTGGTTGAGACGGCTGACTAGCTCTCGCAGTGGTATCCACATGGCCTCCAGCCGGTCACATTGCAATCGATACCTCTCTGAAAGCAAAGCCAATTTGTCGTGTTTTGATCTCCTTTAATTTTTTTTTTTTCCCCCCAGACATGAATGTCTGTCATCAAGGGTGCTGTTTACATACGACTGTCTTCAACTTCACAACCACTTTTATCAGCATTACTGAACTTCAGAAACACCAATGAACAACATTTGTGTTCAAGCTTTGTAGCTGCAACTGTCCACATTTTTGTGGTCTACTACTGAAGGAAATAATGAATCCTACGTTATTAACATTCTCAATAAAATAATTAATTTGCTGCATCTGAAAAAATGTTACGAAAAAAATGAAACCAAATAAAATGCGTTGGTGCTTCTAAATTTCACTATTAACATGGCACTGATACTTTTCCTTCTGTTCACCCAAATGTACTTGGTGAATAATTGTTCACAATATCTAAGGTACACAGATTCAAGCTCCTACGCAAATGGGGAGTCAGGACAGCCGAATGGTAGAGCGTTGGACTTTCAATGCTCGGGTCGTGAGTTTGATTCCTGGCTGGGGTCTAACATTTGTGCTGGCCTTTTTCTCGTTATCCCATTTTGGTATCACCAATACGCGGTGGAAAAGGACGTTAAACTCCCAAACACCAACCCACCTCACCCTTCTATGCAAATACAAGAAAACAATTGTGTTGCTCACGTGATGTTTTGGAGGCTAATACTGTGACAACAGGCCCGCCAAAAAACTGGAAACCCAGCGCCGCTCCTGGACCGCCCGCATTCTCACCCAGCAGATCTGTACAGAAAAGGAGAACACCACAAAATAAAACCTTCGAACACTGATGAATATTTGGAGGAAATGAGTGCTACCGTTATGACCTTAACTATTCGACTGCTTTTTACACTTAAAAAAATCTTGAATTTGAAGGTCAAGTTGAAAAAAACCAAGGAGCAAAAAAAATAAATAAATAAAAAAAATTCCAGTTTCAGTTTTGATGTCTGACCATCTTCACTGAATACCATGTGTGCTGGTGGCGCTAACAACAATGCTGCTTGAAACAGTATCTTGCATCTGAGGACCTTGAAATGCACAAAAATGTTGTAAACTGTATCTAACATTTTTAGTCACTTATCCTCCTTGTCTTCTTAATTGCATGTTAGAATTTTCCAACTTCTAAACTCTCAAATGGACCACCACAAACAAAAGAGGAACCAAGATGTTGGAAAGGGAAGTGAAGGGAGGCTACTCTGTACTTCTGGCCGCACACAACAGTGAGACCATCAAAACAATTGAATACCAGACTGGCAAATTGGCAAAGTTTCATCAGTTTGTTTCATTTTTTTCCTGGACATTTGATATTATCTTCTGTCTGCTTCACAGTTTTACTGGTCTGGTTGAAAACTTCAGGACAGATTTTCGGTTTCTGGTCGAAAAGTAATTTTGGTAAATGCGTGCTGAAAAGACACTAAGTCACAGCAAAGGATCCGGTGGAAAGGTTTCAACACAACACTATGCCTATGAACTGAACACAGTACCTGGGAAAATGTCGTTGAGGTTGACAGGAGGCTTGTTGGTGTCGATGGTCAGTTTGTGAATGGCACTCTTGACCGGCAGCACCGGCTTGAGGACCAGCCTGGACGGCAGCGACGCTCGTGCGGTAATGATCCTGCTTCCACCTGGTGCGGTGTGAGATAGCGGTTACAGATGGCTGCGGTGCGAAAACTATTGCAACACTTATGCATGTGTATTGTTGATGTAAATTGCTATGGCAACACCTGGGCAGAAGCACTCCAGAAATACAGAAGTGTATATTTTACACCACCAACTTGGATTCTTTTACTTCCATGTCAAGAATGCATGCTAAAGATAATATTCCATCAGGGATGAGCCCACATGTGGTGGAAACGGACACTAAACCATCAAAAACCCACCCACCAACCCACCCATCTGGGATGGGCCGCAGCACGGACGACGAGTACCGTAAACACCATGCATGCAGAAAAACATTAAACCATCAAACCACCACCAACCAACCCACCCATTATGGGATGGGCTACAGCATGGATGACAAGTGAACACCATGCATGCAGGAAAACATTAAACCGTCAAATCACCATCCACCAACCCACCCATTATGGGATGGGCCACAGCATGGACGATGAGTCAACACCATGCATGCAGGAAAACATTAAACCATCAAACCACCACCGACCAGCCCACCCATTATGGGATGGGCCACAGCATGGATGACAAGTGAACACCACGCATGCAGGAAAGACATAACTTACCTCACCATGAGAATAGATGGAAAAAAAAAAGTACAAACACAAAACAAATGGACTTAACATGCAGAGAAAGAAAGATGCAATCTTACCCGTAGCGCTTTTGTAGCTTGCAGAAATCTGGACATACAAATGGGCAGCTAAGGAGTTGTCACGCTGAAATACTGATACAAACAGCTCTGCTGGGGTGTTGGGCTCTGTAAGTAAAAAACTGTTAGATGTCAGAACAGTAGACACATGCTCATAGGTGGAAAGATTTTTTTGTTTGTTTTGAGTTTACCGATTCTATTGAATTTTTTTAAAAACCTGATTTCTTACAAGTTTATAGGATGTACATGTACATGTATTCAAATCCTCTCTCCGCTATGCAGCGATTTTAGTGTTGAGTATTTTTAAAAAAAGCAAACAGACAGGTAAAGTAAGATCTTTCTCACTTAAGAGGCAAGAACAGTGTCGCACTTAAGGCAGAGAGAAATCTTAGGCGGAGGAGGTGTGAAGTAGTGACTACTTTTTCTTTAAGAGGTAGGTCAGGTGATGTCGGGTATCATACTTCAAGCACAAAGATGAATCACTACCAGAAGGCATTATAATCTCCTCACAATTCTTTACCACAAGTTCTATCTGTCACTTTTCCACTGTCACAATTCTTTACAGCAAATCAGCTCTATTTCTGTCATTCTCACTCTCTATGTCCTCTATCTTGCCACCAGCCTATGCGCATGTGCATTTTCAAAACTGTGAATGCATTGTGGCCTGTTACACTAAAACCTGCGTCACTCGGCTACATGACTGTAACACACTAAAACCTGTATCACTTGGCTACATGACTGTGACACACTAAAACCTGCGTCACTCGGCTACATGACTGTGACACACTAAAACCTGCGTCACTCGGCTACATGACTGTAACACACTAAAACCTGTATCACTTGGCTACATGACTGCGACACACTAAAACCTGTGTCACTTGGCTACATGACTGCGACACGCTAAAACCTGCGTCACTCGGCTACATGACTGTGACACACTAAAACCTGCGTCACTCGGCTACATGACTGTAACACACTAAAACCTGTATCACTTGGCTACATGACTGCGACACACTAAAACCTGTGTCACTTGGCTACATGACTGCGACACGCTAAAACCTGCGTCACTCGGCTACATGACTGTGACACACTAAAACCTGCGTCACTCGGCTACATGACTGTAACACACTAAAACCTGTATCACTTGGCTACATGACAGTGACACACTAAAACCTGCGTCACTCGGCTACATGACTGTGACACACTAAAACCTGCGTCACTCGGCTACATGACTGTAACACACTAAAACCTGTATCACTTGGCTACATGACTGCGACACACTAAAACCTGTGTCACTTGGCTACATGACTACGACACGCTAAAACCTGTGTCACTTGGCTACATGACCGCGACACGCTAAAACCTGTGTCACTTGGCTACATGACTGCGACACGCTAAAACCTGTGTCACTTGGCTACATGACTGCGACACGCTAAAACCTGTGTCACTTGGCTACATGACCGCGACACACTAAAACCTATGTCACTTGGCTACATGACCGCGACACGCTAAAACCTATGTCACTTGGCTACATGACCGCGACACGCTAAAACCTGCGTCACTCGGCTACATGACTGTAACACACTAAAACCTGTATCACTTGGCTACATGACCGCGACACGCTAAAACCAGGCTGGGGAATTCCTGAGAAAAAAAAAGACTGAAACCCAGGCCGGGGTCCAGGGGCCGACAAGGCCCCGGCGGGGTGCAGGGGCAGCGCCCTGCTGGGGGGCCCAGGGGGGCAAAGCCCCCCGGAAGAAAACGAATTTTAGTATTTTCACAGGTAATATGTGACCTCTCCTAGCAACTAAAAGTGAAATTATTAGCATTGACATTTACACCTGGGTTGCTTCTATTTGTCACTCTTTTATCCTTGCCAATGCTGCTGACCTTGTAAACCTATTTGCTAACTTTTTCTAAAACTTTTCACAAGGCACTGAACAACGCTCATTTAAAATGCACATCTTCAGGCCTTTCCTGTCACCTTTTAGTGAATAGTTCAGAACTGAAGAAAAACACAACTACCATAACACAGTCAAATTATCCATTCAAATTCAAATGAGGACTGAATGCAGTAGAATATTTTCACTGGAGTGGCACATTTGTTTTTTTCTCAAGGCCCTGTGTCTTGTCATTCACTTCCATTTCAATCCGGCAACCAAACAATAATTGACTTATATATTGTTTAAATGGAGGGAAAATTTTTGAAAGCCGAATCAACTGTCCACAACACTAAAACTGCACAGTTCTTTCTGTGTAGGAGGGCAAACATTTCACTAGAATTAAACCCACATTACCCCTACAAGTCAGACAGACTACACTCTGTGTACTCTGACCAGTTCCACTTAACGATGTAAGTCACAGTCACTTCAAATCAAAGGAGAATTATGCCGAAAACTTGTGACTAAAAATTTGGAAGCATATTGCACATGCTGGTGCTCCCATGATTTTAGCCTCTCGTACTGAGATGGACACAAAATACATGTAGAGTACCAACCCCATTTGTCTTTTATCACCCCTCCCTAGGCAGTATCGTGTCTTTCATCGTCGTCATTATCATGAATCGAGTCGTAAGCATATAGATGCTTGTACTGGGCTCGCTCGTTGCTTCGTAGTTCTTCAACGAAATGGGGAATTACTGCGGTCTTTATTTTGCGGATGTGTTCGCCAACACGTTCCGTTTCACCGTCTGTATAGGTCACCCACCTATCTGTCCACGCCCATAGCCAACGATTCTTCTTGCATTCGTCCTCTAAAGCTTGCCGACGCACAAAAATGTTCCCTAGCGACGACATCGCCAAATGCAGTGGCATTGTAAAACATGGCTGACGAAAGCGCCAGCTGTCCATCTCCGCCGTAGACGCAAACCTATACGAAAGGAACGCGCGAGTGGTGTGAATTGGCGGCGGAGAATAAAAGCGGAAGTGACGCTAGGCAGGCCATGGCCGCGCAGCATGGCTGCGAAATTGACTCCACGGTGGCACAACGGTCGGCTCCGTCTTCACCTTCCTCCGTTTTATTTTATTTTATTTTATTTTATTTTTTTTGGCGGAAACTTCGATTTTTTTGGCGGAAAGGGTCGGATGTTTGGCGGAGGTCCGCCAATTGGCGGACAATTCCCCAGCCTGTAAAACCTATGTCACTTGGCTACATGACCGCGACACGCTAAAACCTGTGTCACTTGGCTACATGACTGCGACACACTAAAACCTGTATCACTTGGCTACATGACCGCGACACGCTAAAACCTATGTCACTTGGCTACATGACCGCGACACGCTAAAACCTGTGTCACTTGGCTACATGACTGCGACACACTAAAACCTGTGTCACTTGGCTACATGACCGCGACACACTAAAACCTGTGTCACTTGGCTACATGACTGTGACACGCTAAAACCTGTATCACTTGGCTACATGACCGCGACACACTAAAACCTGTGTCACTTGGCTACATGACTGCGACACACTAAAACCTGTATCACTTGGCTACATGACCGCGACACGCTAAAACCTATGTCACTTGGCTACATGACCGCGACACGCTAAAACCTGTGTCACTTGGCTACATGACTGCGACACACTAAAACCTGTCACTTGGCTACATGACCGCGACACACTAAAACCTGTATCACTTGGCTACATGACCGCGACACGCTAAAACCTGTGTCACTTGGCTACATGACTGCGACACACTAAAACCTGTCACTTGGCTACATGACCACAACACACTAAAACCTGCGTCACTCGGCTACATGACCGCGACACACTAAAACCTGTGTCACTTGGCTACATGACTGCGACACACTAAAACCTGTATCACTTGGCTACATGACCGCGACACACTAAAACCTGTATCACTTGGCTACATGACTGCGACACGCTAAAACCTGTGTCACTTGGCTACATGACCGCGACACGCTAAAACCTATGTCACTTGGCTACATGACTGTAACAAGGAAAACTGTGGGAAAATGTAGGGGGGAAAAAGGAAAAGAGAAAAGAAAAAGGAAAAAGAAAGAAAGAGAGAGAGAGAGAAAAAAAGAAAACGGAAAAAGAAAGGAAGAGGAAAAAACAAAAAAGGAAAAGAAAGACGCATTACCAATTGAAGGGATGATGTAGTCACTCTGATTTGTAGCGAGAGGCCAGGGTGTGTGGATTTCTACCTTCACGTTGTCTATCAACAACCGCGATTTCAGCTGAATCTGCAAGGAGAGGGGCACAACAACAGTGATGGGCATCTGAGTGAATCATCTATACTTTTGTCAGCAAATACCTGGTGTCTGGAATGTGCATATATATGCCAGCTGTACACGCACACATACAAACACACAGGTCCAAACATTATACCCATCACTGTCAATTCGTGGTATCTTCTTGAAATGCGCAGGTTGTATCCTGCATTCTCTGGCTACCAATGACATTGTACATGTACCTCAACAGGTCAAAGACGTACCCTGATTGACACTGAAGGAACGCTGTCTTCATTGGGGATGTCAATCCCAGTTGCCAACTGAAACAGATACATACGTACATACATTAATAAATAAACTTTTCTGAAGTATAGGAAAGCGTTTTTCCACTTGCAAAGTAATACTTTCATCTTGAGAAAACTAATGCTACCTTTGATTTCACTGGCAATCATCATCCCACAAATTCCCTTTCATACCAGTCCCTACTCTGTCACAGTTCAAGGCACACCTTAAAACCTATCTGTTTCGGCAAGCTTTCCACTAAAATTTTTACTGTTCCTCCCTGTATGCCACATCCGCCGTGTGTGTGTGCGTGCGTGTGTGCGTGCGTGTGTGTGTGTGTGTGTGTGGGTGGGCGTGTGTGAGTGTGTGTGTGTGTAGCACACACTGAGTGCTCTCTTGGGCAGATTGTCCTCGCTATGTAAAAACAATTTATTATTATTATTATTATCAAAACTTAGTCATACAAAGAAGGAAATAGTGGAGTTTCCTGTATGCTTTAACCCACGTCATGCTGACTTAATTTGTCTTCTGCTAAAAAAGCCATAGAAGTTAGTCCAGAATACTTCGTTCTCAGCAAGACCAGGGTTAACGGCATATTAAGGAATAATTTGGTTGAAAGACTTCCCTGGAAATTCTCTAAAAACCCACAAACAGTTTACAAAATTCCGAAAACAACACTTACAGACATATCGTCCAAGTTAGGACTGATGTGAACATTCAGCTGTAGGTCCTCATCTGTTTTCCGATGCGGTGTGATCACTGCAAGAAACAAGATCAGAGCTTGATGATGCACATATATATAACTATCCGCTGCCCAAGTGTTGCGTCATCAGGAGAGAAACAGTAAAGGTTAACCCAAGCTGCAGGATATTTAACACAGAGTGAGTGAGAGAGGTATTAGGGCTTAATGCCGCACCATTTCAATAGGAAATGATGTACCACAGTCTAAGTTTCAGAATGTTACAGTCATCACTACCACTGAGAACTAACATCACAATTTCACACACGAATCTCTGTTAAAAGTAACAGAGCTGAGATAGCTGGCTTGGACCAAATATTTGTTCTGACCTTTTTCTTGTTGCCCCGTCTTCGATATCACCCATACATGGTGGAAACGGATGTTGAACTCCTAAACACCAACCACTACCAACCGTTAACAGAACTTAGCTGAAGACAGACTCTCCAATAATATTTCAATTTTTCTTCTTTTTTTTCCACACCACTCATTATCAGACTGAAAGCATCTAGAAACTAGAGAGGCAAAAGCCTCCATGGCTCCCTTGTGACATGGGTCAAGGTCATTCAAGAGTAAAAAATCTTACCACTATCTATCATCAAGCCAAGTAAGGTGTCTCTGGTGTTCTTAGTTCCTGGCAATATTACACTTTTCCCCCAAACTGACTATATGGCCTTGACCTTGGGCCAAGGTCATTCAAATAAGACGTCTATCATTACACCAAGTTGGATGCCTCTAGTATTTGTAGTTTCTCCAAAGACGGTAATATTGAAATTGACAACAGACAGCTTTAATGACCTTGACTCAAAGTCAAGGTCATTTAAAGTGGTATGGGTATATAGTTCTTATCAATGTCTATTAGCATGGCAAGTTTGGCGCCTCTGCTGTTTGTTGTTTCTGAGAAAATGCCAATGTTACGGTTTCACAAAAATAGCTTGTACGGCCTTGACCTTGACACAAGGCTATTGAATACATGTATATCTGTTAAGTTCTTATCAATGTCTATCACCATATAAAGTTTAAAACCTCTGGTTTTTGTAGATTCCAAGAAAATGCCAATGCAAAATTTTAAAACAGACAGCTTTAGTGGCCTTGACCTTGAGTCAAGGTCATTCAACATGTTATATTTTGAAAGGTCTTACGGCTGTCTATCAGCATGCCAAGTTTGGTGCCTCTGCTTTTTGTAGATTCTGAGAAAATGCCCATGTTAAGGTTTACTGCGGAAATGCGGAAAATAGCTTGTACAGCCTTGACCTTGACACAAGGCCACTGAATACATGTACCTCTGTAAAGTTGTTATCAATGTCTATCATCATGCAAAGTTTAAAACCTCCGGTTTTTGTAGATTCCAAGAAAATGCCAATGCAAAATTTTAAAACAAACAGCTTTAGTGACCTTGACCTTGAGTCAAGGTCACTCAGAATGATATATTTTGAAAGGCCTTATGGCTGTCTATCAGCATGCCAAGTTTGGTGCCTGTGCTGTTTGTAGATTCTGAGAAAATGCCAATGTTAAGGTTTTCTACGGAAATGCGGAAAATAAACTTGTCTGACCTTGACCTTCACACAAGGCCATTGAATACATGTATATCTGTAAAGTTCTTATCAATGTCTATCATCATGCAAAGTTCAAAAACCTCTGGCATTTGTAGACTCCAAGAAAATGCCTATGTAAAATTTTCAAACAGACAGCTTTAGTGACCTTGACCTTGAGTCAAGGTCATTCAAAATTATATATTTTGAAAGGTCTTATGGCTGCCTATCGGTATGCCAAGTTTGGTGACTCTGCTCTTTGTAGATTCTGAGAAAATGCCAATGTTAAGGTTTACTGCGGACACACCCACAGACAGACACACACACACACACACAGACAGACGACGGAGGGTTACAACATAGACTCCCATTGTTACACAAGGGAGCCAAAAAGAGACCTAACCAATGAAAAACCCAAATGCAGGGTTAGTAGTAACAAGCCCAAAAAAGATAAAACACCCCCGCTTGTTACGGGGTAAATAGATGAAGCGGGAGGGGTGGACGCAGGAGAAGGTTTTGTGAGGGGGGGGGGGGGGGGGGGATGGAGTAAATGGAGCTACCCAATAAGCTGCTTTGGGGGGGTGAGAGGGTGAGGGCGTGGGTGGGGGGAAGAAGCAGCGTCAATACAGTTCGCACAACCAGAAAACAACACATACTTTTACATTACAGTGACAGTTACAGATAAAAACTGAACATTAACAGTTTAGCTTTGATACCAAATGGCAACCAAACCGCAAATGTGATGACACATCCACAACTTCTTCCCTAACAGACATCTGAATAACCATTGCAAACCAGATCCCAAAAAGTTTCCGCGCCCAAACAAGTGCCTCCAGCCCCAAATTAATGTGCGCAAGACAAAAGCGACATGATGCACACTTGTTACCCTTGGGTTCTACTATCACATCTGCAAGAAGAAAATGACAATGGCTAGCTTGGAGAGCGCTGCATGGTATAAATGCCTGAGCTGTTGATTAGTGTATTGTTGATGGGTTTTTTCTCCTTCCTCTTCTTCAGTGTGTAGCAGCTTTTTGTGAATGGTCTGCATGTACTGCATTTTCATCTGAAGGGCTACTTCGACACCATTTGAAACGAGGATCAAGAGACGCTTAACTGCTTTGCTGTTTCTTAGATACAAAAACTTGACCTACCACTAAATTGTAAAAGGGCCTAAGTGCTTATCAAATCCATGCCACCTAGGCCATTTCACCTAATAATGGTGGCTATGCAGCACTTTCTGTTCACATACATGTACTAGAAGCCTTTATCATGCTGTCTACCGCACTACCATGTTCAGGCCATGTAAAACCAAACACATATGCCAATAAATGCAAATAAAATGTTTGACAACTAGATAAGACGTAAGATGTGATCACCAGCTTTGTGTCCCTTTTCTTTGATTTTTCGCTGGAGCTGAGCCATCTCGGCATCCATCTTGGAATAGTTCAGCTCCCGCGAGTCAACTTGGGGAGGCACGGTGATGGCAGGGTCTGTCCCCAGGTAGACGCACTCCAGATGCCCTGAGTCACTCAGCGTTACAGTGCAGCTTTTCAGATCTCTGTACAGGAAAAGAATACATAACAATAATAAAGACAACATGTAGCACCTCACCTGCCGTCAGCTCCAAGCACTTTACAGGCATAAAACACATACAAAAATGAACAACAATAATAATAATAATGAGTATTGTATAGGCGCTTTACCCAATTTCATGAATCGGCTCAAAGCGCCGCGAACTGAACCCGACACGCACGCTCACGTGAATCACATGCATTCTCTCACAGACTGGACATTAATACACTACAATCACGTGGTGCGAAGGGTCAGCTCAGCTACTTAAATTTCAGAATTTAGAATTGCATTTATTTTTTCAAATTTAGTGGGCTGAACATTTCCAAAGCAGAGGGGGAGGAAGCCGGAGTACCCAGACAGAACCCCGGACGATCGGCCCGAATGAACGGTGCCACATACGAGGAGGATACATTCTTTGCCCCGAGTGGTACTCGAACCCCTGACCTCTCGCATTGGTGACAAGTCTCTTAACCACTAGACCACCGACCGCCCCAATGAATGAACGAGTCAGCTGGTGAAAATGAGTCAAAAATGACAGCACTCGACTGCTCTTGCTTGAAACCAAAACCAAATAAAAAACAAAAACAACCCCACACCCATCCCCTCACCTACACACAAGACCCCTATTCAGTATACTGTACGTGTAAGTAAAGAGAATGGCACTGTGTGACAACTCACTTGAAGTTTGCCACCTGCACCTGCACAGGGATGTGCTCCATCTTGGCGGCCCACTTGAGAGTGACATCTTGGTAGATCAGTAAAGATTTTGTGTATGTGCCAACCATGTAGTTAATGGTTCCCTCCGACACTGAAACGGAAAAGAGAAATTGTAGAGCTTCCTGCCGTTTCATTTTTAAACTAAAGCAAAAAGTCTGCTTCATATGACCTCACTATTTTTGCACACAACTGAACAAGCCACGATAGTACCAAAACATATACTCTCAGGCTGGGTAATGTTGAACAATTATTGTAAGTGGATGGTTCATTAGGTAATAATCAGTATGCTAGAAAATCTTGCGAAAAAAAACAAAAACACAAAAAAGACACCCCCCCCCCCCCAAAAAAAAAAAAACAACAAAAAAACAAACAAACAAAAACACAAAAAAAAACCAACCACCACAAAAAAAAAACCCAACCCCCCCCCCCCCCCAAAAAAAAAAAAAAAAACCAAAACAAAACAAAATAACAAACAAACCAGAACCACAAAGCAACTCCTTGAGACAGTACAAAAAACCGACAAGATAATCCATGTGCTGACTTTCAGCAACACTGACAGCCACCGATAAGCAACCTACATGAAGCGTACGGGTGGAAGCAGCTCGGGTCGTACTCCAGCTTCTTCATGTAGCGCAGTTTCCCTGTCTCCGTGAGGCAGAATATATTCCTCTCCCCTGTGACCAAGAAAGACGGATCATCAAAACTAAAGAGGCCTGGCATCCAACATTTCCAAGCTTCGCAGAAGACAAATCCTGTCTTGAAATAGCTGTGTCTGTGGCTCCGTGAAAAGTTATCGCTGAAAACGACTGGTGACTGAATTATCAAACACACTATAAGAGAAGTGATAGTCTAGAAATAATGTATGACCTCGCTATGCTAACTAAAAGAAGCTTGCTTTGATTTAAACCAAGGGCACATACCAAGGACAAGTATGGACGGTGGAGCTTGTGGGAAGGTGATCACAGCAATGTCCAGGGCCTGCTCACCAGTGTCAAAACACCAGTCAAACTGAAACAGAGCATCACAAACAAATGTCAGAGAGATCACTATTAGGGGTGAGCAGTGGTCTAATAGGTGGCATGTCGGACTTAGCCGCTGCGTTTCTGAATCGCCGTCACCACTGTCACGGTGATGACACGTGGGTTTGAGCCCAGGTCAAGCTTGTGATATGTGATACCGGTTTTTCCTGCTAACAGGGCTGCTCATCAGGGGTTTCTCTCTGGGTTATCCGACTTTCCTTCCCCAGTAAAATTGAAAAAATAGGATAGGTACTGGGTGGCGCTGCACTGCGGTGACGCGCTTCCCCCAGGGGAAGCAGCCCAAATTTCCCCAAAGTAGTTTAAAAAAAAAAAGTCACATATGTACAGCAACAATCTGTCCATGGAACTACCCCCCCCCCCCCCCCCCCAAACATACTCCACCACTTTTTTCTTCCTCTTACTAAGAAGACACAGCATAAAAGCAGCCACCTGTCCAAGAGGACCACTTTAGTCTCATGCTTTGGATATAAAGGCCTTGACAGGTTTCACTGTACATTAAACCACTTTAGCTCATGACAAAATATTTATGGCCATAGGTGGTGAACGGCAATGTACATTCAGTGTGTTTTAATAATGGGGGGGGGGGGGGGGGGGAGACCTCACACACAAGGATATGTTGTAAAATCACATTTACTTACTGTGACTCGTTTTCCAGATCTGATGTTTTGTGACTCATCTTTGCCAGCAGAATCTGATGCCACAGCCAATACCTGATATCTATTTTTAAAAAAAAAGTGCATGTATGATTGATCTATGAATCACCTGATAATGTCAAATAAATGCACTGGGGACTGCAAGACACTGATCAGCTCTCTCAAAGGGTAGGTTCTAGAACTGTTACTGTACACTGAATAATTCTGCAGTGTAAGCTTTGTCAACTGATGATGGATCACAGACTGACAAATGAACACCCCACCATCCTACCCCCTCTGATTAATTACTAATAGACAGTTGATAGATAATAGATAATGGCTCCATGGTTTTTCAACCAGACCTCCAAATTCAAGATTATTTTTGTGTTGATAAGCGGTTGAAAAGTTAAGGTCATTACGGTGCATGAATCAATCAACACCCCCCTAGCATTCATCATAACTATCCTGCATCCTTAACCCATCTGCAGTCGGTGGAGTACTCACTTGTAGCACTCCACTTGCCATGACGACGACACTGTGACAAAACTGTCGAGGCGCGGGACGTACTTGATTGGACCAGGCAGGAGCGCCCCAGGCAGAAAACGACTGAAGGCAAAACTCTCCTGTTCGAATATTGACAGTGTCCCATCCATGGACTGAACACATACAAAGTCTTTCCCTGTAACAAAGAATGGTGGGGGGGATGGGAAGCTCTAGGTGAGAGTAATATAATCATAATAATAATGAATAGAAGCTGGTCATTTCCAAGGTAGAGACTCTTAACTCATTCTACCCTGCGCCCGAGTAGACCACGGGCAGCCTTGCCTGCACTGCCAGCCTGCGCCCGAGCTGTACACGTGCGTGAAACTCGTTTCGCGAAACTGGTTCGTTTGCGGTAAAAGCAAACCTAAGAAACAGTCCAAGGGAAGTAACTCGTAGTCTACTTCCTTCCTGATCGACGCACGTTGGAAATTTGGAATAATTAGAGCGTTTTTCCGGCGAGTATTTGACGAATTTGTGAGCGTTATGTCCAAACATCGGCGCCTGACTGCCAAGCAAATGGCAGATGAGATACTTGTGGACTCAGATTCAGATCTTGAACCCGAAAATTTGGAAATATCGTCGAATTCAAAGTGTTTAGACCTGCATGATGCTACAAGTCATCTTACTCTTCGTCAACACAAACAGTTGTACACAAATCTGCCCTTCACATTCTCATAAAAACAAAACCAATGCACTAAACAATACCAACATCAAGTATAACATAAAACAAATACTTGTTGGTCAATGTGTAAATTTTGGTGGATGTAGGATATAAACTTTTTGAGTTACGGGCTTTTTAGTGGAGTGACTGAAAATTCTTAGCAGTGCAGCTGAGACCCCCCCAGGCTGGGGAGGCTGCTTAGCCTGTTATGGCTCAGGGTAGAAAGGGTTAAACAAAGGAGGGTTGACAGACACCTTAGGACTCAGGAAAACCACAAAATGTTCACCTCTTTGCCACTAACAACTTTGCCCATTATTTTGCATTTCCATTCAACGTGTTAACTTTTATACACAGGCTACAGCATCCCCCCCCCCAAAAAAACAAACAAACAAAAAACAAAAAAAACAAAAAAAAATCCAACAGTTTTATAGAAAAGTAAAAAACAGCAGTTTCTTTCAGTTATTCATAAAAATGACAAATAATTTTTTTGCTCTAAATCCCGGTCATCCATGAAAGGCCTTCAGCTGTTGCATCACCATCGTTATCACCATTGTCTTGTTTCAAGCACTGCAAATTTTCGCCACCTTGAATATACTCATACCTTTGACTCCTCCGAAGGGCCCATAGCAGAACTTGTACGCAGTCCGCTGCAGGGTATGTTCATACAGCCCTTCACACTTGTACTGGCTGCCATGTGCAACAGTTCCAGCAATGGCTGTACCACACAAAAGGCACACACATGTAATTAAGTATCATTGATAATTTAAAACACTTAAATGATCTAAAACACTGAAACTGAAACACACTTCTAGCACTGTGATGTGCAGTAAGTCACGTGACTGTTAGAGTTAACTGTTAAATCATTAGGAAAAAAATATCCATGACTGAACTCACCTGATATGCTGTAAACACTAAGCTTCCGTGGATGGAGGATTGCCAGGACTAAATTTTCTGAGCCCCTGAAAAGAAGAAAACAAGAAAATCTGCAAATATCCACATGCAAATGTAAGCTTGGTCCTTTGCTCAACTAAAGCAGGGTAGCATGAACAGGACGACGTTTCAATGGGTCCTCAGCATTCTTTCACAACTGCCTTATACTTAAAGCTTTCCAAAGGATAGAATTAGATCCCATAAAAATCGCCATTATTATTAAATTGTCATTATATTCTGTGTGTGTGTGTGTGTGTGGGGGGGGGGGGGGGGTCGTTTATTGGTACAAAAATTACTGAATGAAACACAGGTTCTGTGACACTGAAAGTGAAAATAGACATGCATCATGCATGTCTTTTTACACACAGCCTTACACCCCAACTGACATGCTTTAAAGAAATCACACCATCCCTCTCCCCTATAAATGATGGACAAAGTGAAGCCAGTGCAGCCCTCAGCTCACTCGTGCAACAATGTGCGGAGATGGCATGTGTTTGAGTTCAAGTGAGTGACAAGGAACGGCCTACGTACGAGGAAAATCTCCCTGCCTCCACTTGCAGAATGGGCAGCTGAAAGGCTTGTTCTAACACTACATCTTCTGGAGAATAACCACTCCACCCAGACTCTGTCTTCTGTGGACGAGGATTGTAGATTCGCAGGATCCCGTGGTAGCTGCCTAGAATAATTTTATCTGCAACACATTGGTTATAGTAATAAGTGGATGCTAAAGACTGAATTTTATTAAGTACACGGCAAAACAGGCATATATATAATTATACATATAAAATCTTTGAAATCCAACTAATGCTCTATTTAAAAAAAAAAAAATGTCTTTGTGATCCGACTATCAATCTTTGACTACATCAGGCACACAAAAGCACACTTGAGTGTGATATTGTTGCTTCTGCTATTTCTTTCTGGTCTGCAAACATTTTCCCTAAACCCTGACTTACCTTGTCCTGGGCCCTGCACTGCCAGTCTCTTTATTTCGTGTGTGTCAGGTATGTTACTCTCTTATCATGTTATGAGCATGCTGTGCATGGAATTGTTGTTTCAAGCGTGTTACAAGAGACAATTTTCATGATCATGGTGTAAAAAAACTGGAGGATGGACATGTATAGTAGAGACGAAGTAACAGGTAAGCAAACCTGTTCCGTTGACGTCATTGTCGATGTTGGCTATACATAAACAGCCATGGTCAAATTCCTCTGCTTCTCCCACAGACGTGGACCACCACTCTCGGGTTTTGAACAGAGACATTGTCTTCAGTTTGTGCAGTGCCTACCTGCACAGACGAGGCAGTAAAACGTGTAATACAGACGAACTTCAATGTGAAACAGTCTACAACTGAATGGGATGTAAAGCGGCCAGTCAAACGCTCGAATGCAGCATATGCCAAGTCACATACACGCCCCAATCTCCTTTCTTATGCATGATCATCTGTAAAGCTACGTAAGTAGATGAGGCTTCATGCGATAGAACTTGTTGAGGCTCCAATGCTCTTCTCTCGTCGCCATACAAACATTCTGCTATGCAGCGGAATACGCATGCGCTCAAAAACGGAAATGGGAGATAATATGGACTGTGCAGACGGTTTCGGATGTCATTACATAGAAATTTGCACAGACAACATTTGATCCCGGCAGAGCCAAAGTTTTGTCAGCATATAAATCATAGTATCTGATTTGAGTGCTTGCATTATATAAGTGTTCTGTCTATAAACAAACTTAACTCTAGTTAAAGCAGACTGATTGAAATTCCAAATCCTTTTTTTTTGTAACCCAGAAGTAATGTAAAATTGTGTATTTTTCTGTTACGGAGTAAAATCATAGAAATGGTTAAGATACGATTTATTTCTGCAAATAATATTCAATATTTTTGTTCAAGTATCGGTTGAAATGTGGTCTCGTTGTGACGAGTTTACACGCATGCAGCGGCCATATTTGTTTGGTTTCGATCCTGCCGGGCGACTGTCTGCTACAAGAAAGATTCACAACGTGTTGTAAGTCACCGACGTGCAGAACCATGTCCCCGGTTGCACGAAAAGCTTCAGCTGGAGGCTTCATTTTCCATGGGATCCTGGTTAGTATTTCAGTCACCGATGGCAGGAGATCATCTGATCTCGAAATTCAGTTGCATTCAATCTGTTTGCCTTCCATACATGTGCACTGAACCTTCAAGCGCGCAACTGGTTGATAAGGCCATGTTGCCATCACAGTGTATCGTATTGATGGTGCACGAATTAATCACTACATGTACGCGTTTTAGAAGAAAGAGCACTACGAAGTGTCGGTGAATATACGCATTTTTGATTGACTTCGCGATGTAGAGATGTGGCCAGTTCCTGCCCTGTCAATTCAATTGACATCCCTGTCCACTTAGTTGGGTTCAGTTGCATTAGCTTACTCTCCTGTGCACGGTACATGTATAATGCATGGTGACGTCGAGTTTAACCTCAAGTATCAGCAGACATTCCTAGCAATCTAAAGATCATGGTGTGTACAATAACATCCTTCCAGTTGAATCGGGTATGTTAAGCCCTATTCATGTTGATTAGTCTTTTGAAAAGCTGAAATATTAGATGAAGTAGTTGAATGCTAATTGCTATGGATTCAAGTCACACTGTCACGTGCTTTCTGAGCATGTTTGTGGTTTGGATTTTTTTTCGAATTTAACACATTTGCAGTCTGTTGCTTGATGAAATCACAAATAATTATATGGTAAAACATCTGTTTCACTCAGTAATGCTTCATCACACTGGAAGCAAAGTGGGAAAGTTTTTATTGGTTATCCCTTTCCTATAAAAACCTCAGATTAGTTCACTAAGGTAAGAGTGTTGACTGAGTGACAGTGATGCATTACTTTGCTGAAGACTGGCAACAGGTGTCTTGTTTTCCAGATATGAATGTTACAGTATTAAGTTACACAGTACTATTTGATGATTGATAGAGGATGATGAGATATTGATCCACGGGTGGTGCTGATAACTCTGATCTAATTGGTAGAGCTGTCTGTCGTGGTTTTTGCAGCCTTTGCCGTATGTGATTGTGACCAGCACAGGTCTGTAAGCATAATTCTGAACAGACTTTCAATGAAAATAAGAATTTTGTAATACAAAGGAACAGATGCAAACACCTGTAGCATCACTGCAGTAATGTCATTTTTAATGACAGCCCCTCAGCCCCCTGCCCCTACCGGTATCTTCTTTTATGGCTCCTTCAGTTTCCTCGCCCCAAATGTTTGGAACTCGCTGCCGGTCGAAATTCGTGACCTTCCTACACTGCCCTGGTTCAAATCGAACCTTAAAACCCATCTCTTCCATCAGGCCTTTCACACTTATGAGTAGTCTGCCATTGTTCAGTGCCTTTGACTGCAATTGTTCATCTGCATCAGGCCGGGTTGTGCATGTCAGTGTGTGTCTGTGTGTGTGTGTGTGTGTGTGTGTGTGTGTGTAGCGCTTGAGTTGCTTTCCTGTGAGATTAAGCGCTAAACAAGTACTATTCATTATTATTGTTGTTATTATGGGAAGAGGATGAGGGTTGACAAATAATTGTTGTACAAATTGTAGTGAGCAGTATTCCCCTAACACCTAGTTTCTCTTCAGTTCATTTGCATCATCACTGATGAAATCTGTCAGCATGTTGTGGACGTACAAATGTCACAGGCAGAGTGGTGTCTGATTATTTAAATGTCACTGTTTTGCCTGGCACCAGGTGGCTGTGAGTGTGAAAGCTTTCACCAGATGTATGAAAGGGCGATAAAAGGATAACCTGCTGGGTTTTTTTTTTTTTTTTTTGCTACCCCCAGCTCTTTCGCCAGCTTCAGCAGTACAACATGTATTTGACTATTCCTCCCAGGTCATGGGCGGAATCCATCGGGGGCTCAGAAGCGGGGGTATTTTTACTATGCATGATGATGAGGATGGTGGAGATCCATATGGTTTTAGACTGTGTGACAGGGCCGCATTCCGCACTTCCTGTCATAAATATCCCAGCGTTAACCAGGCCCTGGAACTACAGCATCTGCAGTGCAGGCCATGTAATCGCCCACATCATGAGATGTGTCATAACAAAGGAAGCACCCGTGAAGTGGGCGAGTCTTGGCTGTGTGGCAGCAGCCTCCCCATTGGGCCCATAGCACACTCGAACCTGGGACACAGTCCATGGTCTGAAGTGCTAACCACTACACTAAGGGGGCTGGTGAACATGCAGAGTTTCACTGGTGCACCATTTTGAAGCCTGTAGGTCGTACTGCCGGTACTAGGTTAGGAGGGTTAGAGAGGTGCTGAACAAATTGAGCACAGCAGTGCAGTCTGGTTGTATAGATCTGGACCAGATACGGGGGGAAAGCAGGGTATAAAGTAATTCATTACATGTAGCGTTGTACATGTGTTTATGTATACATGTCCTCTTTTGGTTTCAGATTGCATGTTTCATCTTTGAGTACAGCTTGGCTGGCGATGCCGTGGCACTCAACAATGACAACATTAATCAGATACTCAGTGAGTTGTGAAAAAATGCAATATGTCACTGTCAGAAGAAAAGAAAAAAAAAAAAACTTTGCTTGCTGGCCTGTGTGTGTGTGGCTCTCTGTGTGACTGCCTTTCTGTGTAGACAACAGGATGTTTGCTTCAATGAAAACTTGGCTCAGTGCGTCATTCAGTTATCAGGGCAACGGGACCAGTGCTTTATGTGCAGCACAGGATATCATTCACTTGTCAAAGTAATCTGCAGAAAAGATGAGGGCTAATTTGGGGGGGGGGGGGGGGTTGTACAGTATTCATATTCGCTAAATTGTTATGCATACTCAGGGTTTTTTTTTGGTTCTGTTTTCCTTTGGCTTTGCATAATAATTGTATTGGCACATGCATAATTATGTGTACAATGTTTTAATGAATGTACCTAGCTGCAGGCTACAGCCTACAAAACAAATGAAGTCTTACATTGTATTGTGCGTCCTGTTCTTTGTTACAGCCAGAAACGATTTGGTGTTTGTAAACTTCTATGCAGATTGGTAAGTTCTCCTGAAGATCATAAGGGTGTTTGACTTTCACTTTTAGTAGAGTTTGTTTCTGTCAAACTTAACTGCAAATATATTTTTTTAAAAGTTTTTCCAACAAGAACATGCACTGCGATCCCACATCTTGGAAGGATCTAAGTATTGGTACCCATCTGAATGTCTTATAATATGTTACTCAAGTGTGGCTGAAAACTGCCATGAGACAAACTCTCATTTATTTTTTTTTCATCATGTATTGTACATGTATGTGTTATTTGGCATACATGCATTATGAATGTTAAAAAATTTTTTTTTTTTTTTCAGGTGCCGGTTTAGTCAAATTCTGGCACCAACCTTTGATGAGGCCTCCAGAAAAATATCTGAAGAATTTCCCGTAAGTAAATTTGTGACAGTTCGATGACCGTTGAGAAATGTTAGGTAAACTGACAAGATGTCCGTGATTTTAATGGTTAATGTTTGTCTTACGTGCTTGGGTGCATTTGAAGGCGTGCAACAGTTATAAGTAATAAACTTTTATTCTGCTGTGTCTCCATAACATGCTGTCCTCACTGCAATTTCTGATAAGCTCTTTGCATTTAACACCACACACACACACACACACACACACACACACACACACACACATACATGCATGTACACAGACAGTGAAACATACATACACACTTTGAATTTCCCCATCTCACCCAAATAGCCAATTAACTCACCAAATTAAATGACCGAAAGTGACGCAGCAGAAGACTAATGCAGAAATGTCAATTATATGGGTATCGTTTCATCTTATCTGTTTCTATTACATTGCAGGAACCTGGCAGAGTTATGTTTGCCAAGGTTGATTGTGATAGAGAAGGTAATCTCTCACTCTGTTTCTGACATAATGCCATTAGTTGAACCTTTTTTTTTTTAAAGAACACTTCATTCTGTTTATTTGATTGTGATGTGCCAGGGTGAAATAAAAATGGTCTCAGTTTTGAGCGTCTTCTGACATAAAATCTATAAGTTTACTTACAGCATAGGTTGATGATATTGTCCTCATGAGCTGTACTGTGTTGGGTTAGAGTCACTGAATTGTTGAATGTGTGGCATTTCGTAGCTTTTGTCACAGGGTTGTTTTTGTCGTTTTCTTCCAGTGAATATCGCCTCTACGTATCGTATCAGCAAGTACCCAACCCTGAAGCTGTTCCGCAATGGGCAGATGGTGAAGAAAGAGTACCGCGGCCAACGCTCGGCAGACGCCCTGGCCAACTTCATCCGTGAGGAGCTCAGGGACCCAGTCATCGAACACAACGCACTGGAGGAGCTGGATGAATTAGACGTAAGTCACTACTTGGTTGCTATGTTATGGTGCTGCAAGATGAAAGAATACATTCACCAGCGCTTACGATCTTACGGTAATGCATGGTGAACCGTGAAGACAAGACTAGAAACTCTTATTCCAAGTCTGATAAATGGGTAATTTGAATTTTGCTCCTCTGTTGTGTGCATTGTGAGCAGTTTGTCATATGACGTTATCATTGTGGCAATGAAGCACATTACATGTATTTATGTCCCCGCAGACCAAAAAGCGTCATGTGCTTGGCTATTTTGAGAACAAGAACAGTGAGAACTACCGTGCGTTTGCCAGGGTTGCTGGTCTTCTCCGCGACGACTGCATTTTCCACGCAGCTTTTGGGTATGCTGGCCTGGTCCTGTTCTGTAAGAATAGTTGATAATGAAAATCACAGAGGTTACTCTCAGGGTCTTGGTTTGCCTCAAACTTGTCCATTGTAATCATAAAGATGTTTGAAAGTGCAAAGCAGTTAATGGTTCTGCGTGCATGCGTAACTGTACTCTTATGGAAACTTCATGGTTCCTTCATGTTTTTAATTTTAAATTTGTTCTGCAGTAAATAAAGTGCAGCTTCCACTCCCAGCATTGAAAGCTGTTCTACTCATTCAGTGTTGTTTTTTTTTTTTTCACAGAAAGATTACCACAGCCAAACAGTAAATCAGTCCTGTCATCAAATATCAAATTGTAATGTACATACATACTATAAATAAGAATTAAGAATGATAATGTTCACTAAGTGTAGTTTTGCTCATCCTGTGCTGGTAGTGTTCATGTAGTGCTGTTCTTGCTTTTCAGCCCTGTGTCAGCATCTGAAAGGACAGGTGGCGACTACGTCAGCTTCAGACCCCCCAATGTAAGCTGTTTGTTTTGTGGGAATGGTGCATGTTTGTGGGGAGTTTCTTAAGAATTGAAGTGCGTCAGACTCATGTATACAGGCGACTATACCAGCTGTGGTCCATTCCAGCCAAGACCACAGTCTTTTGTGTAACTGACTACAAGCACAGCACCTGCAGTCTTTCAACAAATGATTGTGGAAAGTGTGTTCATTAGTCACTGCTTCATCGTCTTTTTGTTCAGACTCGCAGACAGGATGTTGTCTACATGGGAGCCTTGAACAACTTCGACCAGATGCTAGGTTGGACGTACGACAAGTGTGTGCCTCTAGTCAGGGAGATCACCTTTGAAAACGCTGAGGTAGGCTATCCTCTTGTAAAGTGGTGCACTCACTCGTCAAGAGCGTAAATCTGAACCTTTCAGAACAAACCAGATATTTCTATCATGTGCCGCTCCACGCTAACAGCCTCTACTGCATCAGTTGTCATGCTGTTTGGTTTGTGTTCTAAATTTGTGAGTGTGGCACTCGTCTGTTAACTCTGACAGGAACAGTTGTTACCACAGTAAGTGCAGTTTTACCGTGAAGCCAGCCAGGAACAGCTGTTGCCACAGTAAAAGTGATCAACAAGGCTGTTGCCATAAAATCTGTCATGCAGTAAGCGAATGTCAGATGTCAGTGATGTGTGTGTCTGTGCATTTATGACAGTTTCCCCACACATTTGCTGACAAAGTTGTTAATAACTTGCCTGATGATTTATTTAATATTGCGTCGTCACCACAGTAAAACTGATCCACAAGGCTGTGCCATTCACTGATTCAGTAAGCTTCTATCTGTAGAATGTTCGCCTATGTTTTCATGACTGTTCATTGCTCATTTGCTTAGTTTTGTCACTTCCCTAATACAGTAATACATACATACATGTACATGTACGTAGACATGATTATTTTATTAACATTTAGCTGCGGGCCGCAGTAAAATTGATCCAGAGGGCTTTATCAGAATTTATCGTGCAGTACATGAACATCTGTGCAATTGTAAGTGTAGTGTTCATCTATCGTCTCATCTCTCAGTCGCTCACATGGCTTTATGTCGCTCCCCTAATTTGTTGGCTTGATATTTTGTGAACATTTTGCCACAGTGAAATGATCGAGAGGGCTGCTGCCAGAGAATTTATTGTTGAATACAAGAACATCTTTGTAGCATTCATCTGTATTTCAGACCTGCCTACACTGTGCCTTGACCATAGAAAACTAAGCAATTTTGGGCTTGCTATGCAACTATGCATTTAATAGCCCCACTACACAATTTTTTCCCTAAATCTATGTAGTTTAGCGGTAAGCGTTTCATCAAATCCGATCTGAACTTTTGCTCGCACCGATCCAGCTTTTTGAACGAGCCGCATTCAAAGTTTAACGATGTATGAATACCCGGTAGAAAGAAATTTGGCTAAAAAACAACAACAACAACAACAACATACTGAGATACTATGGTAGTACACTGTAACCAGTTGAATCAAACAAGCCAAAGAATGGAATAGTTGATTTGTAGCTTAAGCAACAAGGTGGCACATTTCGGATACGTTAGGACTACTCATTTGGCCAGGAAACTACTCGTTTGGTTTTTGGCACTACTCATGTCATGTTTGGTGTATAGGCAGGTCTGGTATTTTCATCACAGTTCACCACTCAGTTGCTAACATGGCACCTTTTGGTATGTGTTGACTGTTGAGATAAATGTTTGCTTCTGATGTGTACATGCATGTAAATTGTATCTATTTATTTCATAAGATTCATTGGGGGATGGGAAGGGGGGGTGTTAATGCTGTGTTCTTAAAAATCTGAATGGGATTGAGGGGGCGGAGAAGGGGGAGGCAAAATGCAGTCCTTGATTTGTTTGATACACCTTTGTTTTCTTTCAGGAGCTTACAGAAGAAGGCTTGCCTTTCTTGATACTTTTCCACCACCCAGATGATACCCAGATTGTAGAAACATACAACAGGGAGGTTTCCAAGCAGTTGCTGCAAGAAAAAAGTGAGTTCTTTTGGTACGCTCCACTCTGTTTTAATCAGGCCAGTGCTTGATTTTCTTTCTTAAATTTAAAGTTGTCAACCAGGTCAGTAGATCTTGAATGTTTTGGTGTCAATCTTGTATTGACTTGTACAAGTACCAGCTTATACACATGTGCATGCATGAAAGCAATGAAGCATATAGCCGGCAGTCCATGCACATGCACGCACACGCACACACACACACACACACACACACACACACACACACACAGTTATCAGCTGGTTTTGATCTGTTTCAAGCTGCATTTTGTTTTTCTGTTGCAGATAATGTCAACTTCCTTCTAGCAGATGGAACAAAATTTACTCACCCACTGCATCATTTAGGAAAAAGTCTCAGCGACCTGCCTGTTTTAGCCATAGACAGCTTTAGGCACATGTACATGTTCCCTCACAACGTGAAGACAGATTTAGGGTAAGATCTACAAAGTTCTCACTTTCCATAGTGTGTGCTCTGATACTAGTAACAAAGTGTCAGCTGCAGATTTTGCAGCTCAAATTTTTTAAAATTTTTTTTTTATTGCAATATGAACCATCATTTCACCTAAAAGTGTTCTGTTGTTTCATAAACACTAACCAGTCATCGTTTTTTGGTTGTTTTTGGCTCACTTGTGTAACAAAGTGAGTCTATGTAATAACCCTCCGTCGTCTGTCTGTGTGTGTGTCTGTGTGTCCGCAGTAAACCTTAACATTGGCCTTTTCTCAGAATCTACAAACAGCAGAGACACCAAAATTAATCTGCTGATAGACAGCCATAAGATCTTTCAAAATATACCATAATTATTGATCTTGACCCAAGGTCAAGGTCACTAAAGCTGTCTGTTTGGAAAGTTTACATTGGCATTTTCTCAGAATCTAGAAAAGCCAGATACATCAAACTTTGCATGATAATGGACATTGACAATACCTTTACCGTCCTGTCTATATTTAGTGACTTTGAGTCAAGGTCAAGGCCATGCAAGTTGTTTTGCGGAAAGCCTGATGAAGCCTTAACATTGGCATTTTCTCAGAAACAGTGAACAGCAGATGCACCAAACTTGACATGCTGGTAGTCAGCCGTAAAACCTTTCAAAAAATACCATAGTGATTGACCTTGACCCAAGGTCAAGGTCACTAAAGCTGTCAGTTTGGAAATTTTACATTGGCATTTTCTCAGTGTCTAAAAAAGCCAGGGACATCAAACTCTGCATGGTGATGGACATTGACAACACCTTTACTGACATACCTGTACTTAGTGACTTTTAGTCAAGGTCAAGGCCATGCAAGCTGTTTTGCGGAAAACCTTCCGAAACCTTAACATTGGCATTTTCTCGGAAACAATGAACATCAGAGACACCAAACTCGGCACGCTGATAGACAACCATAAGACCTTTCAAATCATACAATAACGATTGACCTTGACGCAAGGTCAAGGTCACTAAAGCTGTCTGTTAGGAAATCTTACATTGGCAATTTTTAAGAATCTAGGAAAGCCAGAGACATCAAACTTTGCAAGATGATAGACATTGACAACACCTTCACTGACATACCTGTATTCGGTGACTTTGAATCAAGGTCAAGGCCACACAAGCAGTTTTGCGGAAAACCTTCGAAAACCTTAACATTTGCAGTCTCTCAGAAACAATAAACAGCAGTAGCACCAAACCTGGCTTGCTGATAAACAGTAGTAAGACCTTTCAAGAAATACCATTTTGAATAACCTTGACTAAAGGTCAAGGTCATCAATAGCTGTCGCATTGCAAATTAAAATTGCCATTTTCTCAGAATGTAGGGGAACCAGAGGCATCAAACTTTGCATGATGATAGACATTGACAAAACTTGTACTGGCATGCTTGTATTCAATTTCCTTGTCAAGGTCAAGGCCATTCAACATGTTTTGCGGAGACTTTAACGTTAGCATTTTCTTAGAAACAACAAACAGCAGATGCACCAAACAAGGCACAATGATAGACAGCAATGAGACCTATGCACACATACCCATTCGAATGACCTTGGCTCAAGGTCAAGGTCATTACAGTTGTCTGTCGTGAAATTTTACATTACCACTTGTACAGAAACTACAAAAACTAGAGCTGTCAAACTTGGCATAATGATAATTACTGATAAGCTCTTCACTTACAGATCTCATTTGAATGACCTTGACCTAAGGTCAAGGTCATAGAAGCTGTCCTGGGAAAACTGTTATTTCGCCATTTGCCGTTTTCTTAGGAACTGTGAACACAAGAGACACCCTACTTCAGGATAGCTAGTGATAGGAGCTTTACAAACATACTCTTTTGAATGACCTTGACCCATCTCACAAGTGAGCCAAGGAAGCTTTGCTCCTCTAGTTGCTTATGGCTGGCTACCGTTTATGCATAATTTCATTGAAATCCTTGATAACTGATACCTAGGAGTGTTGCATTTCAGGTTTTGCAACTTTGTAATCCAGAGTTTTCAGTGTACAATTTCCCCTGAAATTTTGTTGTTCTAAGTTGGAGTTCTGTGTGTCTCCCACTTCAGCAAACATGCAGCATGCTGCACTGAACCTTCACCATTTTGTATCACCTGAATAAACTTTTTAAAAATGTTTCCTATGATCTCACAGTACACCTGGGCTTTTAAAGCAGTTTGTGGAAGATCTGCACTCTGGCAAGCTGCACAGAGAATTCCACCATGGGCCTGACCCAACAGTGACACCCACACCAAAATACCCTACACCGCCAGCCCCAGTAAGTATTTTCGTCACTTTGACGGCACTCTCCCACCATACCTTTCAGCTTCACTCGTCACCTATATATGCTGTCGCGAATCCTCTGGTCGTCGTCCGAAAGGCTTCTCAAAATCCCCGAGCACAACCTGAAATCTTCTGGCGAGTGCTCTTTCGGATTTGTCGCTCCAGCCTTTTGGAACTCTGTGCCTGCAAATCTGAGAAATGCGCCCACACTGTTTTCAAGCGCAATCTGAAAACGTTGCTTTTTTGCAAAGCCTTCCAGTAATTCCCTCAACCGTGTGCTGGTCTTTGTTGCTTGAGCGGCATGAGGCCACAAATAACTAACACCAGCAATTTTCTGTCTAACTAGTCAGTTTCACCAGTATATGTCTGTTCAGCGTTGTGCGTGAGTGTGAGTGAGTGATAGGCGCATTGAGTTTTACCTAAAGAAATGCGCCCTACAAATACCATTCGTTATTATTATTATTATTACTATTACTAGTAGTCAAAAAAGTATACTAATCACACACGTGTACTTCTGCAGCAGTATGTCATAAGCTTAGTCATACAGTGATGTAGGCTGTTGTGGTTCGTGGGTAGAAATTTGGGAAGGCACTGAAGGTTGTTGAGCGTAAAACTGAGCTTTGTGTCCACGTTGAGGATTTCATTAGGAGAGAAACTCATGCCTGGCAGGAGAAATTTGAGTGCTGAACATTGTCCAACACTCATGAGGAGCCTGGCAACGTTTCGTATCATTTGCTGGTCTGTCGAAGATGTTCCCCCAAATCCGTGGGGAGTCTCGTGGCTCAACTAGTCAAGCGTGCGGCTCAAGATCAGGTCAAGAGTTTAAATCCCGGCAGAGCCACCATTTGTACAGGCTTTTCCAGATACCCAAATACAGTGTACTTCCTTAACAACTAGCAGTGTTTGCAACATACCAGTGTATCATCTGTTTACAGTGAGCTAATGGGAAGTTTGTTGTTCCGTCCTAGAGAGTAAACTCGAACCGTTGTTCTGTTACACCACAGGGATCAAACACACAGGAGCAGCACGTACCAAAAGACCCATCGGACACAGCACCACAGCAGCAACAGCAGCAGGAGCAGCAGCGACTAACACAGCCTCCCGAGTCCACTTTCAAAAAGCTGGCACCTTCCAGGAACAGATACACCATTTTACGAGATGAACTCTAGATGCCTGGTAGCACAAGCAGAGACCTTGAACTGAAGTTTAGTGCGTTGCCTTCTGTCATGCGCCCCAGCAGGAGGCTTGGTTTCAGGTCTCCAGATTTTTTTCTTTTTGGGAAGGGGGGGTTGGGGTGGGGTGGTGGTGGTGGTGGTTGGTCCACTTTTTCTTTTGTCCTCTCTGTGTCTCTGTTAGTTATTCTCACTCTGTCTCTCTCTGTAGGCGCGGGAGGAGGGGGGGGGGGGGGCTGGGGCCTTGGTTGTTGGGATGATGATAGTGTTAGAACATACACAGTTGCCAAGAATGAATCATCAGAAACAAAAACAAATTTAGTCCGGACTGATTGAACAGCTGGTAACAGAGAGACAAAGAGAATGGCACTAGGAATCTGCCAGCTTTGCCCTGTAGGTCAGGCATCAAGATTGTTAGTGAAACCATGATTTTGTTTTAATGGAAGACAAAATTTCCGTAGGGGGGGGGGGGGGGGGGGGGGGGGGGGGGGGGGGGGAACTTTTCAAGGGGTGGGGGACACAGGTTGTATTCTTAAAACACTCTGATCATTCACATCCTGGTATTCTCAGCTACTGTGTCAGGTAGTCCTTCGTGTTGTCTGTTGTGAGTAGAGTCCATTGTCCCTGGTCAAGTGCCACGTTTTATTTGTGTGTATGTGCAGTTCTGATGCCTGGTACTAGTGGTAGATGCTAGTCTAGATTTCCAAATTGTATTGTGGGGATGTGACCCTAGCTGTGTTGCTATTTTTGTCTTGTCTTGTGCTATTTACTGTTAATATCTGGCGGCTTTATCTGAGATGTTCCTATTATTGCGAGATAGCCATTTGCTGCTGGCTTGACTTTGTACACCAATTTTCATTTCTTCATTTACATTTTCATGCATAAATGGTTTTGAGTACTTGTGCAAGGGTGCAGACACACTGGTGTGAATGAGCTTAGAAATATCTGTTTTGAAATGAGGTGGTTAATGGTAGAAAACTAACATCAGATAATCCATTGTGCTGGGTGGGTGGGTGGGTGGGGGGGGGGGGGAGGGAATAGTGTCAGCAGCTGCAAGTTACTTTCATTTAACAGTTAACGAGAGAAAAGTGGTCTGTTTGCTTATGGGTTGGACCACAAAATGCCAGTCTGGCAGTTGTTAAAATGCATTATGAGACTGAGGGAGCTAAAAACTACCCAGCGATTTGCGTCAGTAAATGACAGTAGTGAGTGTGTATGTGTACATCATTAAAGCGGAGAGAAAGGCACTGGGCTGGCAAAGAAAACTCTCTGTTCAGTTAGTGCTCACATTTTGCAGTATGTATGGTTAAGAGTGAATTCTGCTAGATTTTGCAGTGTGTATGATCAAGAGTGAATTCTGCCGTATGACGTTTGGATCCATGTAGCTGCATAGTGCGGCAGAATGCATTGGGAGTTTACATTGTAAATAGTGTGTGTTTGTCAAGAGAGACTGAGTTGCTGGGGAAAGAAAATGAATATATATTTTCTTTTTAAAGTTAATGTATATCTATTCGTATGGTTATTTAATATCGCGTCTGCTGTTTCCATATATATACAATGTAATTATATGATTTGTGTAATCTGAATGGGAGAGGGGTTGGTGCATGTCATCTCAAGTTTTTTGGGGCTCTTTTTCTATGTATATGTGACCTTCCATGAGAAAACCCGGCTTAAGTGCAAAATTTTCAATTTTTTGTTTTTGGAGCCATCTTAAAAGAAACAGCCTTGCTCTTTACAGAGCAAAAAAAACTCCTTTTAAGACATCATAATTTAAGGGCAGAACTACCTGATTTTGGCAAAATCTCAATTCAACCAGATAGCACCCGCTGACCTTTGTTAGCCTCTAGCTGGGAACAGCGGCGTGCGTCTTACGCCAGGTTTTCTCGTGGACGGTCACATATTTGTCTTTGGTAGTGCTTGTGATTTGAAAATTGACACCAGCCTGGAGCTGCTATGTATTGAGGAGTAGAGGGTTGAATGACATGAAGAGGACACACAGTTACAGGCTTAGAGATGTACATGTAATGGGTATGTCATGTAAAAGGAAAGGGTGCTTGGGGGGTAGTCCGTTAAAAAGTTGAAATTACAGCCAATGCACATTTTTTTATACACTTTTGTGTTTTAGTTGCTCACCAGTTTGGTTGGTTATGCATGTTTGAATAGTTGTTTTCTGGAGAGAGAAAAAAAATTTTTTTTTGGTTGTTTTTTTAATGCCGGATCCCCGAAGAGACAAATACACAACGTAGGCCGAAATGCACGAGAAAACAAATTCAAGAAATGCAGTTAACATTTGTGAAAATACGTAACCTTTGATTGTGGTTGACTGTCTTTCCAGTGCCAGGGTCATAATTATTGTGAAGGCATGCCCTTTGCTTTTATTTAGGCTGGGCAAGGGGGTTGTCCATTGAATTTTGCAAGGGCACATTTCCTGTCCTTGTGTTAGTGCTGCAGATTCTGTTGCCTTTAGTCGACTGGACAGCATTATGGCGATGTGCATCTTATTCAGGGAAAGGTTATGAGAAGCTTTAAAATTAAATGGACTGCTTGTGTTTTGCTGAGGAAGATACAGTATTTTGTTATCTTGTTTTTGTGTTAGTATGCGTGTATGCTGCTTCGCTGTGTGTGAGAGCCTGCCTGATATCGAATGTACTCCAATGTTTAAATCAAACGTTTCATCCTCTGTGTCTCAACCTCACTGCTGATCTGATAGTTGTCTGCACACTAGTTTCTTGTCAAGATTTTTAGCACTGTCCTCTGAACTAACTTGGCAGCGAGGACTCTGTATACACTTCGGCCATGAACGTCACGCACACACAACTTCCTTCAGAGGCAAACCCTAAGTCATAATATAACTGAATGAGATACTCCACACCATGAATCATCAGCAGCTGTGCACAGTGCACAGATACGTTATTGTGCACTTGGGAAAAAGAATGTGGCAAAGAGTTTCAGTATAATGGTACTGTATAATGTATAATGGTATGAGTTTTAAATATGACAGTTCTGTTTCATCCAAACTGTGAAAAGAGTTCATCAAATGAGCAGTTTGGGTGGAAGTGAATGTAGTAGAATAGAACTTACATGATGTGTATGTGCAGAATGATGTTTTGATACTTGCCTGGATGTAATAATTTCTTTTACCTGGTCCGTGCATTTTGTACTTTTCCCGGAGTATTTAGATGCTGTGACGTGGGTGGAGGGTGGTGTGTACATATGTTTATTACGATTTATAATTAAGCTGTGATTGTATACAGTAGATGTTAGATATTTCATTTATTGCATTTTCCTGTGGAGGAGGGTGCATGCATGTCTGTCCTGTTAAAGCAACTCTTCAAGTTTTCCCGTTACTTTCGTTTGGGAAGGGTGTATACATAGTCACCTGCACTGTTTTGGGGCTGTTGTCTGTGGGTGGGTTGCTTAAGTACAGGGTACATGTACTTTAACAGAAGTCCACTTACTGTTTTAAAAACAGAGGTTTTATTTCCTTTTTTTTTTAAACCCAAAACACTCAGAATTCACCCCCCCCCCCCCCCCCCCACACACACACACAGAAAACAGACAAAAAATTAACAAACAGAAACGTAGAATGATGGATAGAACGTCATACTGAAAAATGGAGTGACTGCGAAGAAAATTGCCATCGAAAATTAATTTACATATGCGAATACATGTATAATCAAGCTCTGCTGTTCGTCTATCTTAAGAGATTCGCTAACGGTTGTACAAGCAGATTTAGAGCCAAAACCATGAGTATGCGTGTTGCTTCGCTAGTTTGTGCTCTAGTGGTGATGTTTTGTTTTGTTGGTGCAAATTGATATTTCTAGTGACAGATTGTCAGAACCTTGCCTGTCTGCCTGCACATTTATAGTTGTTTGACTGCATTATGATGACTCACGAGTAAGTCATTTCCATGTATGCAGAATATCTGTCTTTACATTGTGCAGGGACTATTGTTTCAAATTTTGTGGGCATGTGGAGAGGGTAATGGAACTAGGCGTTCTGATTTTTTGCTAAGGTAGCTGTTTAGTAGGGTTTTTTTCTGGACGGATGAAAAGAGAAAGTAAAACTGTAACCTATACACAGTTAGTCATAAGCAGACATTTGTGTAAGAATAAACATTCTGTTTTCCCTTGGGAGAGTTATGTCAACTGGTATTCACGAAGCATGTTTATCTGGGATAAAGGCGTTCAGGTCTAAACGGGCGTTCAACAATAGAAATTCCCATTCTTAAAAACACTTTTAGATTGAAACGTATTTGTCCTGGCTAAACGTGCTTCATAAATACCAGGCCTGGTGAACCGGATGTATGCAGTGTGCTAGACTGCACTGTTGATGTGTTTTAAAATCTTTTATTCTTGTCACCTGTTTAAAAATCACGATATTACTTGGAAAATCTCTTGGTAATAAAAGGGGGGGGGGGGGGGAATCAAAATTCAATGACATTTCTTGTGTGGAAACATTTTGTTTCAGGGGCACGGTGAACACATAGTGTTTTTTTCCTTCAAATTCACAGGAAGTGGTTTTATTGTAATACATCTGTTTCAGTTTTACAACTGCATGAACTGAGACAGTGTACTTGTACTTTGTTCACCAGATTACCCGGTGACCAGATGATTCTGTAGCATGTAACACTTAAAACTTCCCAGTCTTTGGCTTTTCTCAGGCAGATCACAAACAGGTACATTCATTTGTTAGCAGCAGAACTATGCTTCTGTCTGCCTGTCTTGTCCAGCGTTATCAGAGACTTGTTACGTGTGTATGGCTTAATGGACAATGCTAAATACATGTACATGTAGTTTCAAAACCACGTCTGTTTGTTAACAAAGTCTGCGGTGGATGTCCTTGTTGCGAAGCTGGTGTTAAAAATATATATTTGAGTACTTCGAGTACTGTAGGCTTTTCATGCTGTGAACCTGTGAATGTCTGATGAAACTTCGTGTCCTGTGTCTGTTCATCTTGCGGTTTGAGAGTTGACATGAATACTGTTATTCATCTTACAGTTACGATTAAACGTGGTTGGACCGAGCAAGCGTTTTGCGAGCGTTTGAAGTTTTTATTCTCGGGTTTTGTTGTTCTTGGTTGGTTTGATTTGTTGTTTGTCTGTTTAATGCTGTTTTTTTTTTTTCTCTTTTTGTTTTGTTGTCGTTCTTTTTTTGTTGTTGTTTTTTGTTTGCTTTTTGTTGTTTGTTTGTTGGTTGGTTTTTTTGTTTTTTTTTTGGGGGGGGGGGGGGGTACTAGTCTGTGACTTCACTTGCATTGGCACTGATGAAATAACATTCATGGTTGCGTGCAGAAAAGCCACTGACAATACAAAATCACCCCGCCGGCACAGAACTTGACATTTCCGTCACAAGCCCTGGCACTTTCCCGCGCCGTAACTGTAGGCACTTTCCTGCATAAATAGACCCGTGATAGGATCAGCCGAAACAAGAACGTTCCACGTACAAAGGCAAGTCCCGCTGTAACGCCGCTTTCGGTGCACCTTGCGCTGCAGGCCGGGCCAATACGTACAGGCTGATGTACTCCTCTTCCACTCGCAGGGTCCATACAGGTCATGGATTCCTGGAAAAGTCGTGGAATTTGAAAATAGCTTTTCCAAACCTGGAAAAGTTATGACATTATCTCAAGAGTCTTGAAAAGTCAAAGTCATCGAATATCAGAATTTTACGGAAGCCAGTTTGAGCCAGACAATGAAGCGGTCAGCTTGGTGATTACTCACTGGACTGATCACCAAAAATACCAGCAAACTGCCTTCCCATAACTAATGACTAACTCTGAACATTGGTCTTGCTGACTGCGGTAACTTGGATAAGCTCAGAATGTCTACCGTCGTGTGTATCAGTGTAAAAGAGGGCGAGGAAGTTGTCATGCAAAACAGGAGAGTTGGCCAGGAAAAGTTAAGAATTTTTGAAACTGTGAACCTGTATGGACCCTGCACTCGGCAAACCGAATCTGCGGACATTCGACCTCAGTTGGACGCACGCATGCTCGGTGACCTCTCACCCTTCTACGTGATACCCGCAGCAATCTGATCACATAATTTTCCGTCCTCTATCCCGACCCAAAATTGCTGGGCAACAAGGAATTAGAACCCTGATCCTCAGCCGGTACCACCTGAAGCACCAGGAGAAATCCCTTCAGTTGTAAGGTAACTGATGATGTTCCTGAAGTTGTGAAGCGGTCGCTTCAGTGCGAAATGGTGTATGAAACTGCTTTAAGAGGCTAATGCTACCACCTTTATGCTCACAGATCGTTCTGAGCTGTCAGTTTTCGTGGGATCTATCACCACACCACTTAGACACTGCACAGTGACAGCATCTGTGCTTTTTATTGGTTTGTCAGTATACTAACTAGTCAACCATAATCACAAAACCGATAATATCGACCGTTATTCATACGCGTTACTTTGCAAGACACACACACACACACACACACACACACACACACACACTGACACACACACACACACACTGACACACACACACACACTGACACACACACACACTGACACACACACACACTGACACACACACACACTGACACACACACACTGACACACACACACACTGACACACACACACTGACACACACACACACACACACACACACACACACACACACATCACCTTTGTCTGGTTTAACTGAAAACACTTCAGCACTCAGTCAATTCCCTGAGCGCACAATGATGAGCTGTAAGTCGCGTTCCAGTCACTGATCACTCGTTCAAATTTTCAATGGCCGTCTTTGTCAGTTCAAGTCAAAAATTCACCGGGACCCTCTTGAAAACAATATTGTCTCCGTTTCCATGGTAACGTTTCCGCAGCTGACGCACGTGAATTGGCACGAGACCGTAAATTCTCAAACAACAGGGATTTCTTTATGTTCCTGAATGCAGTTCTTTCATCTTCCTAGAAACGGTTGGATTTTTTTTTCTTTCTCTCCAAACAGCGCACACGCACGATATCGACGGTCTGAGCGGTGTGTGACTACAATATGTGTGTGTGTGTGTGTGTGTGTGTGTGTGTGTGTGTGTGTGTGTTGCACCGAAGGCTCAAACCAGGCAACCCTGTTCCGGGTCCGTCGCTTGTCACCGAGTATTTATTTATTTTTTTTTCTTTCTTAGGTAACACTTAGCTCGGCTCGGTCTCGGTTAGCCGATTTGACCGACGTCGCAGGGAGAAAAGAGAAGCGAGGGACCCGGAACAGGGTTGCAAACCAGATAGCCTACGAAGTCACTTGTCCAACTGAAAAAAAAAAAATATATATATATATATCTAGATAGATAGATAGATATATGAGGTTCTGAGAGGCCTCTATTAGTATACCACTATGATATGCATTGTCTAAACGGGCTAATTCCATCTTTGCTAAGCCAAGTTATTTTTGGAACAGTTCCGCTCGTGAGTGCACTGTACGCTCGAAATACCCTATCTCGATGATCAGTACAGCTCCTAATGCGATACAATGGTGCTTACACTTTGCGCGAGCGGTCGACCCATTCATATTCTACGACTGTTGTCAGTTACACTACTGGCGCGCTCAGTGTGGTCGCCGCGTCACCGAGTACGCCTTTGTTGTCTCAGTGCCAGCATTACAGACGCTGTCACTGTGCAGGTGTCTACGTGGTGTCAGCGAGGACAGACACCACGTTAACAGCTCAGAGCGATCTGTCAGCATGAAAATGGTAGCAACAGCACGTTTAAGTTGACTGTAAACAGAGCGCATGTGAGGTATCACTGAAATTGAGATTGTGTGTTTTCGTTTCCAGAACTTTCGTAACCTTGATGGATGGGCGATGGTGGTGTCTTCTGGGGGACGAGGTGGTGTTTTGTTTTACATTAAAAATAAATTTATCTCTCTTTCTTTTATTTTATTCATTTATTTATTATTAGTATTTATTATTTATTTTATTATTATTATTTTGGGGGGGGGGGAGGGGGCGTGATTTGATTTGTCCGCATATTTGCGGGTCAGCAGCCACCCGTACATGTGAACTTTCTCTCGTTCTCTCTCCCCGGTTATTGCTGTCCAAAAATAGCTGAAAGGTGTAAATCAAAGCAACACACAACCACCTTCATACGTGTGTGTGGCCCATTATTACGCTCCAGCGGCTAGCAATTACCACTGATGGAAACTCGAGCGCCAGACGAACGTGCCTATTCACTATTATATGATTGATTGATGATAGTCCACGTGCATTTGCTGAGGCGTGCTATGGTGGTTGACCGACTTTGTTCAAGTCTGACCACAGGCGTTTGGAAAAAAGCACATGGCATCACATCTTTGATATTATATGAGGATTTGTCTGGCGCCCAACCTCCTGCTGGAGCTCTGGGCGCCTCACAATAGTAGGGTGGCAATACATAATACACATGAAATACGTCACATTACATACACATGAAATACACGTCACAAACACGTTACATACACACAGCTATGATACATCCTAACATATATGAACATCGGCGGTGCATCCCCAATCTCGTGATGTGTGTGGGTGGGTGCGGGTGCTTGTGCGAGTTCGGAAGTATACGATGTGAGTGGATGTGTGTATGAGGAAGGACTCAGGATAAATGTAAAGAGCCATTACCTGTGATCTGTATCCTGTGTTAGGTCTGCCCCTCCATCTTAATTGTTACTCTTAGTGCTGTTCAACATAGTTAATGTGAGGCAATGTCTGTTTCTTAACTTGTGTTTTAGCCAATGACTGAGTGTGTGAGTGTGTAATGTATGTCGGTTTTGTATTTCCGTGGTATGTTTGTGTATACATGTGTATTTATTAAGAGGAACAAGCCAAATTCTTCTTTGTAATTAAGAAGCGAATAAGTTTATCTTATCGTATCTCATCCTTAATCCTTACAGTGTTATGTCTCTTGAAATATGATGACTACACCTCTGGCGTGTCCGAATAAGTCGTTTACACGGATGTTTAGAGCTCTTGCAGTTACGTCATCAAAACGTGCGTGGCGGACAGCCCCATGCTTTTCCATTGGGGAACGTTTTGTTTGTCCGCCAACTGTCCGCCAGGTAGCCATGGTATATTTTGTCCTGGTCAGCATGCTTACTACATGTTACGCAAAGTGAAATAACTCTGTGAAGGTTTGTTCCTACCAGAGAACTGGGCCATTAAATTTTTTTTTTTAAAAGAAACACTATAATGAGAAGAACGATACCCGTTCTCAACATCCGTTGTACTTCCCAAGACTTCGCCAATTTAAGTCTGGGTAATATAGACACCGGAATAAAAAGAAATATTTGAACGGCATTTAGTGTAAATCATGAAATGCTGGGTACCTGAGTGCCCGATACCGTGGCTTGCCGTGTAGTTTGAAACAAGGAGAGTTTTCTTAAACCTCCTGTCAACATTATTTGGAAATTCTTTTCCCCTAACATCTTCTGAGAATTTTAAGTTAAGCACGCATCAAAATTAATAGAAGATCCTTTCCCATGTAAATATAGTGGAGATTTCTTTTATCTTGTATATTTTCCTCGCAGTGGCCTGGAATTTTACCTCTTTTAAATAATAAAAATCAAATTTGTACAGATAGGACCGTAATGGTTGAAGGGATGATTTTAATGGTCCCCCCTTCTCACTCTTCTCTGTAAGCGGTTAGGAATTTTATAACAAAAATTTTACCCAGTAAATAAACATTTTTTCAACTCTGTAATTTTCCCAAATGGCCTC
>JACVVK020000006.1:3757500-3762500 GCA_018292915.2 Batillaria attramentaria | reverse complement strand
TATGTATGTAATGTGTATGGAATATGTATGTAATGTGTACGTAATGTGTATGTAATGTGTATGGAATGTGTACGTAATGTGTATGTAATGTTATTTTGTTATTGTAAGGCGCCCAGAGCTCCAGCAGGAGGTTGGGCGCCAGACAAATCCTTATTATTATTATCATTAACTACAAGAAAAGAAACAAGAGAGAGACTGAGAGAGAGAGAGAGAGAGAGAGAGAGAGAGCACAAGCCGTGAAGTCGGCCAAATTGTGATCGAGATCCAGACTCTCCCAGTCAGAAGATATCCCTTTGCATTATTTCCCTGCAATCAAATCCGACGCGCGCTCTATTCTAGCTAATCCAGTACACCCCTTTTTTCCCCTTCTACCATACCAAGTATCAACTTAACACCCAGCAAGTCAGTAAGGAAGAAAAAAAAAATCTCGACTCCAAAAATCCATTTCCGCCTCTCTGAGGTTTCCATGGCGACGTAAGAGCTTTGATCCGCCCAGGACCACCCTGTCTAACACCACCGTCGTTTCAATCGACCACCCGGAAAGTTGTCGTAGTCGCTTGATCGGGGGGTTTCACATAGACGACTATGGGTTAAGGCCTGCCGCTGATGTGCTGAAGATCGAGTTTACAGCGGACACGGGCATAAGAGCGCAGCTAGCCGTTAGGCCGTAGATCAATACCTACAGGTGCTACCGGCATGTGATGTGATGTGATGTGATGTCTGACCTGTTGGATTCTAGTCTCTGGTGAGCTATGGATGTACGGACGTGTTCCAGACAGGTAAGGGCAAATTGAAACTGTGTCCTCACTATTTTTTTTGTTTTGGTTTTGTTTTTGCTTTTGTGGGCGGTGGCTGTAAGAATGTTTCAAACGGGTAAGGGCAAACTGAAACTGTGTGTTCACTTTTTTGTGGGCGGTGACTGTACGAATGTGTTTCAGACAGGTAAGGGCAAATTGAAACTGTGTCCTCACTATTTTTTTGTGTGTTCTTTTTTTTTGTTTTGCTTTTGTGGGCGGTGGCTGTAAGATTGTTTCAGACGGGTACGGGCAAATTGACACTGTGTTCACTTTTGTGGGCAAAATATATCCCAAGGAGGAGGGGGCCGGGGGGGGGGGGGGAGGAAGCCAGAGTACCCGGAGAGAAACCCCGACCATCGGCCAGCCACACACCAGAGAGAAAAAAAATCAAAAGTCTAAGGCCAGAGTGGGACTCGAACCTGACCTCTCCGGCGAACTGGTGACAAGTCTTCACCACTACACTACCGACCACCACGATGTCGATCTCTAAGACACGGAGCATCACGTGTTTATGAACGTGGTCTACCTGGGCCACACTTTGACGCATTTATTAAGATCGTAGACAAGAACAAGAAAGTACTTCATCGATCCGCAACACGGGAACGTGAGTGGCAGACTACAGGAATATAAATGTTTGCGGAAATCGATTTTCGCGTGTATGATATATAGCCTACTTTCGGGTGACTTTCGAAGATTGTATGCGTGGGATGTGATGTTGTTTTGTGGAATGCTTGCGCCGATGCAGATGTGCAGTTATGCATGTACGTAAACATGATACTGATAATAGTGGTTACCGTCTGGCTACATCTTCGCCATCGAGCTAAAACACGCATCATCATGGTGATAATGCAGCCATGAGAATGCGATGGAAATAGGGTTAGAGAAGAGAAAAGAAAAGAAGACAAAAATCATGCAATTTCAATCGCGCGAAACCGTGAGTCAGCACATCTCGGCGCGGAGAGAGAGAGAGAGAGAGAGAGAGAGAGAGAGAGAGAGAGAGAGAATGACCAATGACAAATGCTTTATTCAGTGGAGGCTCATGGCCCATGACTGAACGGGTGAAACAGTGCACGCACACACATCTAATACTATATAAGATACAAAACAGTACATAAGCACAGCATATAGTACATTGGTACGATGTATATATATATATATATATACCATCGTTAGGGTATAACGAGAGAGAGAGAGAGAGAGAGAGAGAGAGAGAGAGAGCAAAACACAAAACAAAACAAAACAAAACAAGGAGTTGATAAAAGGAAGGGAGACAACCCAAGCCAGCAACGCAATACGATTTAATGAGTAGTACCTTAATGAGTAGAACCTTAACTTTGACATTTCACTAAATTGGCACACGCTAATAGCGTTCTCTGCAGATCAGATCAGGATTTTTTTTCTTATTAAGGGCTCTTGTTGGCTCATTCTGGAACGGTAATTGGATTTGTTATGGTCCATGAATGTGTAAGCGATACTGACTCGTTGTAGGTAGTGTACAAAACTAGTGTTTATTTTTCAACGGTAAAAGTTTAATCAGAAATGCCATGTTCGAACTTGCCGTTGCTACACTACGAAAAGATGAGCAAAGGAAGGAAAATCTAAAACACGCACACACACGGACACGCACACACAGACACAGACACACACACACACACACACACACACACACACACACACACACACACACACACACACACACACACACACACACACACACACACACACACAGAGCAATAATTATATTTGAGCCTATGCCGCTCACATGAGGGGTACATAAGACTGAGGGAGAGAGAGAGAGAGAGAGAGAGAGATGTATTTCTCAACGGAAGTGATTTCACAAACAAATTGCCAAGTTTTCAATCAGCGGTTGTGAACAATTTACATAAAATGATAATATATATATAGATCTGTTAGACGTTTCAGCGGTAGGATGGTAGATTCCCCCCCCCCCTCCCCTCCACTGTGGCTTGTGGCCAATATAGGGCAAGGCGGACTTGTCCACTGGCATACAAAGCACACATCTCCTAGATCTAGGGAGCGCTCTCAGCTTTACTTACTTCCCCTACTTTCAAATTGACCTGATTGAGCGCATGTTTTCGGCTGTAGCGACGCCTTTGTTCCTTTTCTATATTAAATGTAATTACATGACATTACACCTAGGCAGTTGCTCCTTCTAAATTATTTTGTCTTTTTCCGCTGAAACCTCTTGCAGAGCTTTAGGGTAGCGACGTCTGCTAGTACTGGACACGCACCAGATTATTCTGGGGCAGCCTTTTAGTGCTGGTTGGACGCTGCAGCCCTCGTGGGTATCGCCGCATGCTCACCTGATGAGGGTCCCATTGACCCGTAACTATGGTCGTGAGCGGCTAAAATCACCAATTCATATGGCCTTGATTGTACCGACCATTTTTCTCCCGGTGGGAGGGGAATGGGGGCCCTATGAATGGTGAGATACCCTTAGATCTGTTAGACGTTTCAACGGTAGGTGAGATACCCTTAGATCTGTTAGACGTTTCCGCCCCCCCCCCCTCCCCTCCACTGTGGCTTGTGGCCAATATAGGGCAAGGCGGACTTGTCCACTGGCATACAAAGCACACATCTCCTAGATCTAGGGAGCGCTCTCAGCTTTACTTACTTCCCCTATATATATATATTTTTTTTTTTTGGAGAGAAATGCTGACCAACCTGTCGCTATAACTACCGCGCTTCTAACGTCCTAGTATAGATCCTCTACATCCTAGTTCTACCTCTAGTCTTTGGGCGAACTCAAAGAGAAACGGGCCACTAGAAACTCTCGTTTTCCCCAGTTTGTTTCCACACTCGCCTAACTTATAAATTTGTCATCCGCCGGGTTCATAGCCCAAGCTCCCCAGACCAATAACCATCAAACGACAGAGCCGTATGATTTATCCGACCGTGCGGGCAAAGCAACCCTCAGCGGTAACGAGAGTTGCTGCATGCACGGGAGTAAGTCAAAACGGCGAGAAGTTACAGTCCGGTGCTACTTCGGTTGGAAGGTTCTGTCGACGGGTGGGTGCTCTCAGGTCCATCCGTATGTTGAAGATATGTAAAAATGAAGCATAGAGATGTGTTAGTTGTGTGTAAGGGAGACTCGTTTTCTGGTTGATAAACGCCGTCTTTCTTCTTTCAATGACGATCCCAAATCCGAGGAGTTTTCCGGTGCTGCTCACAGCCCCCCCCCCAACCCCCCCAAAAAAACAAACAAACAAAAAACCAACAAAAATAAAGACAACAACAACAGCAACAACAACAACAACAACAACAAAAAAGAAAGAAAGAACAAGGAAAACCCCAAACCAAAAACAACAAAAACACCTCCCAGAAAAAAAACAAAAACAAAAACCAAAAACAAACAAAACACTGACACTCAAAAATAAAACAGGCACAAAAAGAGAAGAAGAACAACAACAACAACACAACCGACACAAAACAAAACAACAAAAACCCCAAATTCAAAAACAAAAACAACAAACCAACAAAAACAAAAGCAAAAAAAAACAAAAAACCCAACAAAAACAAAAACAAACAAACAACAACAACAAAACCCAACAACAATAAAACTCGGCGATACTGTGTTCTAGGTTTAGGTTTGTCGCTGTGAAAGCACGTAGCTGTTTATCAACGTGAAAAGGACTCAGATCGGGTACTACAAATCGTGAAAGACGTGTACATGCTCACATTTCACACAAACCAGTTAAGTAGTTAGTAAACAAAGACTATTTCGCGGCTAATCAAAGTCCTTCTTCGCCAGACAAAAATAAAAAGGAAGACAATAAAACAAGGTGTTAAAAAAAAAATATATATATATATAGATAGATATAGATATAGATATAAATCTATCCGGTTTAGATAATAAGCACGTTTCACTTCTTACTACATCGAACATATAGAGATCGAGGATAGTCTGTATTACTTGACGTGTCTAAATTTTATAGAACAGGGCCCGCATGTAAAAGTCAGGGTTAAGGAGTTTAGCCTCGGGTTAAAGTCTAACCTCGAACTAAACTAGCTCTAGGGTTAAATTTTCTGTTGTTTTTGTTGTTGTTGTAAATCAGGAAGCGGGAATTTCCACCGTGGTGCCTAAGCCGTTATAGAAGGATTTTTGTCTTTCTTTCTTCGCTTCCGTTTTTATTTAATTTTGTTTTGGGGTTTCTTTTGTCCTAGTCTGGGTTAGGCCCGTAG
>JACVVK020000006.1:3747500-3752500 GCA_018292915.2 Batillaria attramentaria | reverse complement strand
TTCACTCAGTTGAGAGTCCGTATTCATGCTATCTATGTCCCAAAAATGGAGTGGTTTAGGTAAATATTACGCCTTTAAACGCCAGAAAGCCACTTTTTTTGAAAAGGGCGATAACTCGCAAATCATGTGTGCAATCGTACCTGGATCGGGCCTTCTATTCAACAATCTTGATTCATTTAGAAACCCCAAATTTGAAATCGATCGGTTTAGTATTTTCGGAGAAATAGGCATCTGAACTGGGTTCACATGCAATGTCAACTCAGGCTCGGTTTACATGAAAACTATAAGAGCGACCATTTTCTAGTAGTGAGTCAATTCAGAGTCCGTATTCAAGCTATCTACTGCCAAACAATTGAGTGATTTAAATAAATATTACGCCTGTACACGAAAGACAACCAACTTGTCTCAAAAGGGCGATAACTCCCAAATCACTTAAGCAATCATCACACGCTTGAATCGTCTAATGTAACATTTTGATAAATTTGGATACCCCAAATTTGAAGCCATTCGGTTAAGTATCTTCGAAGAAACGGGCCCGGACACAATTCACACACGCACACACACACGCACACACATCCGCACAGACGGCACTCACTGAGGAGGAGAACTGCGTTCGGAACACCATACGCGTCAGCATCGATGACGCAAGTTTTCTTACGTCATTGTCAGAGTTACACTTGCATAATCGTCTCTGCGGGAGATCGGCAGTGACGTGCGTTTGTACCACAGATGCTTGCCTATGAACGTGGAAATTTTAGCCCGTCCTATTATGTTGTTTCCATTACTATGGAAACAACATAAAAAAGCCAGCACAGATATTTGGCCCCAGCGTGGATTCGAACTCAGAACCGGAGCATTGAAAACCCAACGCTCTACCATTCGGCTAACACAGCTTCCCCTACATGGCCTGTATACGATGTCAAGTGCATGATATTATTGCTATAATTATGTAAAACTTGGTCCCTCTTGTGAGACGTGGATGACTCAAAATGCATGTCCACTGATTGGCCACACCTTAGGGGTACCGAGCGTTCTACATAAAGCATTTACGTATTCATGATACGGTACCTAAATTTGCATACAAAAACAACAACAACAACAACAACAAAACCGGTACCAAAATTTGCGTACGCCCCCCTAAAACAACATCAACAAAAACAAAAACAACAAAAGAAACAACAACAACAACAACAACAAAAGAAACAATGACAAAAAAAGCAAAAATGAGAGAACTTTAGAATATAGTCTTTGAGCAGCTCACTCACATAATAGTTACAGCATATGCTCAAAACACGTTTATTTTGATATTATGAGCAACGCACATTTTAAGGTATAGACCGCTTTAAGCTTTGGCATCCGTGTTGCAGTGTTGGTCACTTTACATCAGTCCTGTACAAAGTAATTTTCGACTCGGCAGGTGAAGATCATTTTCAGATAATTTTCGCCTCGTTGTTTTGGTGACAAGGCTCGCAGCCCCTGTAACGAAATATTACAGGCCTGTCGCATTACGCTTACTCGTGGCAGAGCAATTAACACATAGCATGCCGCGCACGGGGAGTCCTCGTTCTTCTCCTCCCTGCCTGTCTTTTCATCCTTTTTATGTTGTTCCCATAGTAATTTTTTTTCACTATCTTTCCTTTCGAAACCTCTCCCTAAGCGCCGTGAGCACTCAGTTAGGGTGGAGCCCTGCGCTATATCAAGCCTCCATCATCATCATCATCATCATCATCATCATCAGTGAGGCCTGCGGGAAGTAACTGTCAAAGGGGAACGACTTTGTTACAAGAATTCATTCACCCATGTAGAACCTCATACGTCAAAAAGTTAGTGACGTCAACCAGCTAGGCGAGCTAACACGACTTCATGTGTTTGGGGGTTTTGCGAGCGCAAAGAGGCACGGAAAGGGTTTTCAGTACTTTCTTTATGACAGCATGCTTGATGTCAGAGAGCTTGCGTACGTGTGCGCGCGGGCAGCATACATGACACAACGACCACGACTGTGACTACAGTATGTCACTGAATGGAAACAACATATTGGGCTGGTGGCCATCTTGTTGCTTGTGTGGTAGTGACAGATGTTATTAGTCTCACTCAAGCTTGACTGAGCTTCCAGTGTTGTACAGTTTGGACTCCTTTGGGCCGAGGAATAAGTTCCTGCGTAACTCACTCGGTATGAATTGAGTTAATCGACCACCACGCGCCTGCCGAGGAGTTGATGTTTCCTTGACAGCAGGCCATAGTCGTTTTGATACTGATTTAGCCATCATTGAGTAACCAATCTTGTGTGAGGACAATCTGTACAAATTAACGCTTGTCCGGTAGTCACTGTGGCATGAATTCACCTGGTTGTTGCTCTTTGTGGCATTGTGTGTATACCGGAATTATTTTGGACGATAATCGATAAAGGTGGTATATTTTCGTATTCCTACAGAGCAATCGGAGAGAAGGGGCGAGTCGTATTCATTATTTCCTGAGAGGAATGTGAGCTTGTGTTCATTAATATCAACAGCTTTTGCGTCTGATTGAAAAAAAGAAAAAAGAGGAGGGTAGAGCGTGGGTGGGTATCTGGATGTTTAACGTCCTTTTCCACCGCATAAGGGTGATATCAGAGACGGGGCAACGAGAAAAAGGCCAACACAAATATTTGGCCCCAGCCGGAATTGGAACGAGGAGGGTAGAAGGAAACGTCGTTTTTAATGGAAGAAAAAGCAACCCCTCACTAAAAGAATGATAAAATATTAAAACAGTGCAGCTGATAAAACACAGTCATGCAAAATGCATTACAGCCAGCATCTCAGGCCTGGAGTAAGCCGTTACAACTACAAATATAAACATGACAGAATCAAAACAACAACACCAACGTCAACAAAATAGCAACACACGTAACAACAACAACATCAACGAAATCCAATCAACAACACCAACGTCAATATAATTAGCAGCACACGTAGCAACAACAACGACAATTACACAGTGCAAACAACAAAACAACAAAATGCAGAACTAAAGAACCATCGTCAAGATACGATGGACCTTGAAACCAAAAGATCCTCCACCCGGAATACATCAAGTCAAGATTACTTGTTAATCGAGAATACACAAAAAAGCTATCGTAAATACATGATAACTTTCTTCTCCTACACAGCCAAAAGGCCAGGCTATATTGGATGTAAGGTCAAACAGCGATGAGCTCCAAACATATTGAACGCATACATCAGCTCTGACCTCCAGTGTTGCTGAAAAATCTGTACTCTCGAGTACGCATGGGCAGCCTGAGAATGCCAAGGATTTGCCCTCGGCTAACGACTGTGACATTTACTCCACCCATCCCGGGATTGACTTCCAGACATCATGGTTTCGCCTAATTAGGACGAGTGACGGTCGCGAAAATAAAAAGTGTGTGCCGTGGGGATTTCACAATGTACTCTGGGAGAGAAAGCGTCCATAAAGTCTAGCCTAGCGATGAATTCCGTCAGAGACGTGTCAGTGTAGAGCAGACAGAGAGATAATGCGAAAGCACTTGTGCTATGCCGAGCCACAGCGCTTCAGGGCTTGAACCGCTACTACTTCAGTATTTTGTTTAGGGCAAATTATTTTCCGTCTTTGGATACCCTATTTCGAAAGGGCTTTGTGTCTTTTGGAGTCAGTTTGAGGTCCGACTGCTGTGTTATTTGGAATTGAACAAGAGTTTTTGTTGTTGTTGTTGTTGTTGTTGTTGTCGTTCGTCTCTTGGTCACACTGGAAGTTCAGTTCCGTACATGAAGTCTGCTGTCCTCTCCAGCTCCCGCTGAGGGCCGTACAGTATGGTGTGTAGAGGCGTTTCCGATGGCCACGTCGTCATCCTTAGCTGTTGGTAGCTGTTGAACAAGAGTGACCATGTTCGTAGAATAATGTCTGTAGCAATCTTTTTTCTTTTTTTTTTAAAAGAAGTGTCTTTTGGGTTCAGCTGGGTTGCTGCATTACGATAGTTGATTTTTTTTTTTAAAGGACCGCGTTGCTTGCATCGAGGAGGAAGGCAGCAAAGCTGCATAAGTCCATTTCCTATGTCTCTTAGTGTATGACTCTAGATTGAATTTACCATGGTGTGGGGTGCAACGAGCATCTGTCGCGTTATTACACACGTACAGGAGGATCGAAGAATGATGTAAGCGCACGTTGCCGCAGCATAAGATAATTGATTTTACCTCATTTGCCACACTGATTCTGTGGAGAGCCCCAAGGGAAACAGTACTCAGTTCGAGTTGTATTGAAGTGATTTCATCTTTTCAGGTTGTTACATCCAGTGCAACAGTAGGTTGTGTTGCAAGTTTCTCTCGTAAACATTTTTGCTGTTATTTTTTTTGTTCTTTTTCTTACCTTATGAAACTATCGCCGTTTCCATCGTTTAATAATTTGTTATCGTCAGTCACAATCCGTTTCGGTTGAACTTGAAGACGTCTGATACAAGTTTGGTTTTTTTTTTCCTGACAGATTTCCAGCCAAGCAGCTCCTCCCTTAGAGATGTATACAGCACGACGGCAGTGAGACAGTGTGACACCATCATCACCGCGTCCTCCGCTTTCACCCAGCCAGCGACCACTCGAAATTATCCTCGTCACATCTGCCGAGCGGGTCGCGTAGCAGCATCACAACACCATGTGATTCTACTCTCTCCAAAAGTCTGCAAGTTACGATACCGTCGGGATGCTCGCTGATATGAAATCATCGCGACCAACGCCCAAGAATCAGAAGCAGTTTACAGTTTGCATCGCATTCTTGTGATGCCTACCAGCCGATGCAGTATACTGTATGCTGAACGCCGTGATGTCCACGAATTTGAGGCAGTTAACAGTGTACATATGTCTAACGTCTTAGTTGGCATGCCTTTCAAGCTGACGCAATTTAGTGTGTGTAACGTCATAATTGTGATGCCTACCAAACTGAAGCAGTCTGCGCTGAGCCTGAAGGTGGATCTCAGGTGCTGTCCAAGGAAAGCCTCTCCATCTTCATCCCTGCGGGGC
>JACVVK020000006.1:3705000-3742500 GCA_018292915.2 Batillaria attramentaria | reverse complement strand
TACATGCATTATTTATTGTACAGCGTCAGCAAAAGCTTGCCTAATGATCGTGCGCCTCAAGCATGTCGTTTGTGCGTTACTGTTTTCTTCTTGTTGTTTTTTGTTGTTGTTTTTTGTTGAGAATAATTCACTGGACCGGTCGTCTCGTGTGTGTAGCAGTAAATTTATACCACACTAGCAGAGTACCCGGCTTCGCTCGGGTATACATGTATACCAGTATATTACTTGTCTAGGCTCATGGCAAATTTGGTGGCAATCGGCTGACTCGTTTGGACGCCAACCCCTGACACACACACACACACACACACACACACACTGACACACACACATACACACACACACACACACACACACACACACACACACACACACACACACACACACACACACACACACACACACACACACACACACACACACAAACACAGACGCTAGCCGCTTATTATATAGATAACTGTTTGACACATGCATATACATACTGTTTGTAAATATGCTCACCAAGAGTTGTGAAAAACGCTGGCATGTGTGTCAGAAAATGACACAGGAAAACTAGTGTCGAATTATGAAGGTACAGCCGGTAATTTCAATCGAACACGCTAAATGAAATCGAATCAGTGTTACGTTTCTGCTAAACCTGCCCTGTGCGATTCCAGCTGTCAGCTAACATGTCACAGCGTGTGTGTGTGTGTGTGTGTGTGTGTGTGTGTGTGTGTGTGTGTGTGTGTGTGTGTGTGTGTGCGTGCACGCGAGTGTGTGTGTGCGTTTGTGTTACTGGAATAATGTGTCTCCTTCTTCGGTGCATTGATTTGCTTGGTTTCTTACATATATTCCAGTTGATTAAAACAACATTATGAGCACACCTACACAGCGTTGCCTCCCTTTTGTTAGTACCTTTATTTTATGGACAACTGAGACTACGGCAAAAGCCGCAAAACGGCAAAACGGTCTCTCTCTCTCTCTCCATGGCTTTGTGATGCCCCCCTTCCCCTTACCGGGCCCTTTGCAAAGGGCATAACGCCTACGCAATAAATGATCTGAATCTGTGTGTGTGTGTGTGTGTGTGTGTGTGTGTGTGTGTGTGTGTGAGTGTGTGTGTGTGAGTGTGTGTGCTGGCGTCATGCCAGTGCGTATGTGTGTGTGTGTGTGCGTATGTGTGTGTGTGCGTATGTGTGTGTGTGCGTATGTGTGTGTGTGTGTATGTGTGTGTGTGTGTGTGTGTGTGTGTGTCAGTGTGTGTGCGTGGCCGGTGTGTGTGTGTGTGTGTGTGTGTGTGTGTGTGTGTGTGTGTGTGTGTGTGTTGCCAGTGTGTGTGTGTGTTGCCAGTGTGTGTGTGTGTGTGTGTGTGTGTGTGGTGCCAGTGTGTGGTGCCAGTGTGTGGGCGAGCTGAATTCGTACAATTAGACCAATCTGCCGAGTCGGCCGCGCGTGCAATGTCGCAGTCTGGCGTTACAGTGGAAGTCCACTTAAGTGCTGAGTGGCAACTTGTCTAAATGGGGTTGCCTCGATTAGGGCCGCCACTGAAGTATTTGCTGGGATGAAACATATTTGCATAAAGCCGGGGCAGCGCGGAAATTTGACGCAGACGACAAACACACCCACAGGTACGTGTCACCGGCTCCTGGCGGCTACGAAGTCGCTGGACTTATTCACGGTCCGCAGTTGCGTCGCAGAAGCTCTCCACATTCATTACCGAAATGGCAGATGTGGAAAAAAATCGATAGCACTCGACCTAATGAATGTGCACTGCGAATGCTGTAGCGATTATAGGCCTTGCGCTCCGGTCAAGAGGGCAGGTTTTCTATCAGCGAGCGCAACATACCTGTGCACAACGTATCTGTGCGTGCACGGTTTAGAGAAGTCGTATGCAAACGTGCTGACCTGTTCAACCTGTACCGCCCCCTCCCCCCCCCCAACAAAAACAAACAAACAAACAAACAAAAAACCCCCCCAAAACCCCACTAAAACAAACAAACAAAACAGCAACAACCCAACAACCACCAAACGAAAAACACACACCCCCCCCTTAACCCCCCCCCCAGCAACAACAAAAACAAACAAAATAAAAACAAACAAAACAACAACAACAAACACAAAAGCAAACAACCAAAAAACAAACCAACGAACCAACCAACAAACAAAAGCGACAACAAAAAACAAACAAACAAACAACAAAAACCAAAACTGAAACAACGCAATCAAGAAACCCCCAACCAACCCGGCAAACGAACAAACAAACAAACAACAACAACAACTGATATAAACAAACAAACACTGGTAGCACAGTGTATCAGTAAATCAATCACTCAGGGGTGCAGGTGTCAATGATTGAGACTGAACAGCAATCCGCATTTCGAAGTTTACTTCAACTGACTAAAGCGGATTTTGAAGAGTCTGCATCAATTTCACGATCACCCGCCTCATCCCCCCCCCCAACCTCCCCCTCCCGGGCCAAACCCGGCCCTTGGGATTCGAACTCAAATCAGCCGTATGGGCTACCCCGACTGGCGTACATTGACTCGTAGTGATCACTGACGCAAAAACCAAAACAAACTGATCAGCAGGCAGTTTTATGGAACCCGGCAAGGGAACCTGCCCACGCAAACTGATGTGCACTAAACTGAAGCAGAAGCCACACGGTAAACATGCACATTTCAGTAAAACTCAGACATCATAGCTCAGTTAACTTGTGTGTCACTGATCAGTTTGGAAATTGACGGCGAGTTACGCGTAGGCGTACGCGTAAGTCACAGTCAGTAAAGACGGATGTTTTTGTTGTCAGTTGTTGATGTTGTCGTCAGTTTAAATTCAGTCAGTTATGGAGTGTCCGAGCCGGTGGAGCCGGACTGACCCGGCTGGGTCACTGACACTGACAAACGCGTGACTATGACGACAGATCACCGTCCTGCGAGAGTTAAATGAAAACTGATCTGGACTCGAAATGGCCGACACGGTCAGTGGTCTCCATGAAGGGACTAACGCTCGTCAGTGACAACACAGACGCTCACCTCAGTTCAGTCATAAAAATAAACGACAAAAATACAAAATACACAACATATTTCAATCAACCCCCCGCCCCCCCCCCTCCGAAACAGTGAAAAGAAGAAAACAAAACAAACAAACTCAAAACAAAACAATATGCAAACTGACAAAAAATGACACACACACACACACACACACACACACACACACACACACACACACACACACACACACAGAGCAAACAAAACAAAACAAACACAAACAAAACAAACAATCAAACAAAGAAACCAAAGAAGACAAGAACTCCCCGAAATAGAACAAAACAAAAACAGCAACCAAAAACCACAACATCAAAGTCACCCCCCCTGTACCCCCCCACCCTACACCCCCCGTTTGGACAGTGGGAGGGAGATAACTACGCCAATTTGTGCAAAACTGTCCATTCACTGCAGGATATTCAACAAGTTCCCCAGAGATCCCGAATGGACTCGGTAATCCTTTTTTCAGAGAGGGCGCCATTGAACAGGCATGAGAAATTGTCACTGCGGAATATTTTCCGCGAAAGTGATGGAACAAGCCTGGTCCTGCTTTCGAAAGAATGTGGACGTCGTTTGTGCTGTCTTGTGGTTTTGAGACGCGCACTGTTGCGGCCTCATGGCTGAAGCAGCCGCCTCCTCCGAGGCGCATTTGAACAAGAACGGATCCTGTTCTTCAATTGATCATGTGTCGGAACTCGTGGATGCTGTTTCAATAAATGGCGCAGAAAATGGAGAAGCTGACGAGGAAATATTGTACGCCATCGGAGATTACTTTGGAGTCGGAGAAGAACAGGTGATGAGACCGTCGTTCAGGAGTCGAAACATGGCGACTGAAGTGTCGGCTGCTACAAAGAGAAGATGGGCAGCGCAAAACAAAACAAAACAAAACAAACCGGAGTATGACATTAGTAGTTTGATCTTGTTATTATCAAAATCTACGGTAAAGAAATGAATTAGGAAGTGGTATAATAGAAGTGAGTTTGACGGATTTGGGCCGCCCAGGAAGTTTCGTGAGGTGCCTCGGGCAACCGATTATAGTGCACACTGCGATGCTGACGGTCGCAGGCGTACTGCAAAACGTGCTAGTTAGCAAGTGCTCACGAGCGTGATAGTACTTGTTAGTGGTCATGTGTGTTGTCACAAGAGCCCAGGCCCTGTTACTGTGCCCTCCTTGTGTCTCCAGTAATTACAGTAGTTTTGGGCGCAAGAGAAAGTGCTGAGAGAGCATTCATTCCCAAATCACGGTCACATCGAAGTGCACACAACCTGTTTTGCAACATTGATTTCGCCCATGGCAGTATTTTGACTTTGATACTAAGATAGTTCATCCATGGAGGTGTTGCTGATTCCTCATGACTTTGTTTCTGTTCACAGCTGAGCTTTGAAAGGGGTGATGAGCTGAAAATCATTGAGAAAACCACTGAACATTGGTGGTGGGCTGAACTGCGTGGTCAGTGCGGATATGTGCCAGCCAACCACCTCACGTACAACTCTTTCCAGCAGATTTACTGGCAGGATGATGAATACTTTGGGAGTTACGGCAATCTTGTAAGTATCAGTCAACAACCTACTTGTTTGAGCAGCTTACAAAATTTATACAAGTACTGTTTAATGTTTTATTTAACACATGCAGGGATATGTGCAGGTTGTCAGTATGTACTGATACACAGCAGGTGCAGCTGGTGCCTTCTTAGACTTCAAGTGTTCCACGATGGGGCATGAAGTGGACAGTTTCTTTATTTTTTATATATTTTTTATTTTTTCAAGTCAAGAAGGATCGTATCTTTGAATTTCGTTGAGTGCCAAGTCAAACGTTTTTATGGCATTGCTTATTACACACTTGCATAGCTCCAGAAGTTGATTGCACACATTAAACAGTATCATGCTGTGCAGAATTCAGAATATTAAAATTAATGTAAGATATTTTGCATAATGCACATTCACAAGCAGTAATGCTTGGATTGACTTCAGTGTGCATTAATTAATGATCGTCGATATGTAATGTCACCTGGCATTATAATGATCATTGATGTCCTCCTTTTACACCAGAAACTTCACCATGAGATGCTCAGTGACAGACCACGCACACTGGCTTACCAGCGAGCCATTCAGGATAATGCTCACTTGCTCAAAGATAAGGTAAGAGTAGACTTTGTTACCAGTAGACAGACTACAGAGTGTGATTTGGTATAGATTTCAAGTAAGAAAAATCTGTATTTGATGTTAGTCTTGCATTCAAACCTTTGCTGTGATCCTTTCTAAGTTGGTCACTTGAAAAAAAGTAAAAGTAAATAAACAAGATACATAGTCGTTATTTCTTCAGTACACAAATATTTTATATTTCAATTTATGTCATGTATTGTCTTTCCACAGGTGATTCTCGATGTTGGCAGTGGGACAGGAATCCTCAGCCTGATGTGTGCAAAATATGGCAAGCCGAAGCAGGTTCGTTCCCAATTGTTTTCCATGTGTAGGGTTCAGCACAGAGGGGGAGCATCCCAAATCTTCTAAAAAGAATAAGAAAGGATTAAAAATAAGAAATGCGTGCTCAGACTTACTCAGAATCTGGACCAGTGTTCAGAAAAGTAGTCGGAACATTAAATGCAAGGCCTTCCATATATAATGTAGGGTTCAGCACAAAGGGGAAGCAACCCAAATTTCTGAAAAGGATAAGAAATGATTTTGAAAAATACAGGGGTTGGGGGAGCGTGTTTTTTTTTTTTTTTTTTTTTTCTGTATGGTAGTTGGAACCTTCAATCATATTTTTTGTCATTTTCAGGTCTATGCAGTTGAGGCTAGCGACATTGCCGATTACACAACAGAAGTTGTCCAGTCAAATGGACTGTCTCATTTGATAACGGTGCTGTACAGTTACGTTGAAGACATTGTTCTGGATGAACCAGTTGACCTCATCATCTCTGAATGGATGGGTACCTTGTTATTGGTATGAATGTGATGCTGGCTGCCATACTCTTTCCATATCATGAGAAAAAAAGCAACACGAAACAAACACAGTCCCATATTGTGTTGAGTGTGGGTTGGCTGGGGGCCCACCAACTAGATGAATGGATGGGTGGCAGCCCACCAGACAGATGAATGATGTAGATCTCGGATCACATCCTTGAAAGCAGAGTTCTGTAACCTGCAGTGCCCAAAGTGTTTTTGTTTTTGTTTTTTTGTTTGTTTGTTTTTTTGAAAAGAAAAAAAATTGAGAGCTTGATAAAATTAGAACTTGTGATTGCAAGACAATGAAGTGAATCATGAAGGTAGTTATTTTTAGATCAATATATAAAAAATGCTGTTTATGATAGACAATCACCATACCATGAAAAAAAAAAACCTGAACAAAAAAAAAAAAAAAGGAAAAAAACAAAACAACAGAAGATAGTTAAAAATTGTATGTAACTGAGATTTCTTGATTTGTGCAGTTTGAGATGATGATAGAGTCTGTGCTGATCGCTCGTGACAAACACCTGAGGCCTGGAGGGATGGTGTGGCCGTCCACTGCCAGTCTGTACTTTGTCCCTGTGTCTGCTCATGACCAGTACAGTGAATCCATGGACTTCTGGTCAGAGCAGTATGGCTTTGACTTCTCCTGTTTCAAGTAAGTGTGTTCTGCCTGTGCACCTTCATCCATTTCTGTGTGTGTCATTGTTTGACTCACCCTTGATAGGTCTTGGTAAAAAAAAAACTACAAGGCATGTGATCTTAACATTAACATGGAAGATAACACTATTGGTGAAGAAATTTAAATGTAAATGTCTAATGACTGCAGATGGTTTGTATACTGTGATTTCAGCTTCTTCCATGGCAAGAGACGATAAAGCCAGTGGAACCAAAAGCATCCAACCAATGGAAAGACTTGTCTTTTCAGTTTGCATGGGAAAACATGGTGCTGATTTTGTTATTTTAATTTAAAGAGTTTAAATCAAAGTTTACACCTGTTTCAGCTCAGTGCAACTTGCGCATCCAAAACAGCAACAAAAAAAATCCAAGTCTTCTTGATTGTCTTGTGCGATCGCAAAATTCGTTTTGCCGCTTACGAACTGTTGTTTTCCTTGCAGGCCTCTTGCTTTGAAAGAGTTTCTTCATAAACCAAAGCATAGTCACACGCTGGATCGTGGTGACTGCTTGGCAAGCGAGACCAAACTGCTGGAGCTTGATGTCAACAAGGTGTCAGTCATTGACCTGGAGGAGATGACATGTCCGTTCGAGTTCCACATCACAAAATCTGGGGTGCTTCATGGGTTTTGTTCCTGGTTTCAAGTGGATTTTCAAGGCCTATCATCTAATGTTGAGACTACTTTTCTCAACACTGGACCAGATTTTGAGTAAGTACAGTGGTGTGTGTACGTGTGTGTGTGTGTGTGTGTGTGTGTGTGTGTGTGTGTGTGTGTGTAAAAAAACATAGATCTACATACACATGAAGAAGTGCAGACAGTAAAATTTGTGTTTGTTCCTATTTAGTGTCAACCCCAGGGCCAAAAAAAAAAAAACCCTCACCAACATTACATCAATACACCTGTGTAATGTATGAGACCTAAATATTTTTGGGTTGTGATGGTTGCTAAAATTGGCTATTCCTAAAGTCTGCGTGGCATGATACCTGGTTAGAAAAACTGGACAACAGTTCTAGCGAAAGACGTGTACCTTTTAAATGTACTATTTTTATATACTGCCTTTAACAGTGCAGGTGAAACCTAAACTGTGACAGTTGTGAAAAATTATAAACAAATTGACCCCCCAAAGAGGAAAGGATGATGTCCACATTATCCCCTAGATTCATTATTACAGGTAGTGAATTACTGGTACTGTACTAATATATGTGCTTGTTTTTTAAAGAGAGACCCACTGGAAGCAGAATCTGTTTCTCCTGGACAGTGGCTGGACCGTTGAGGAGGGAGATACGCTGCGTGGCCAGGCGAAGATAGTGCGGCACACAGAGTGGCGTCGGCATCTACGTCTCATCGTCTCATTCATCCACCTTCAAGCAAAATCTGGCCAGGTGAGTATGACTGGCAGGGCTTGGGGACTTTTCTTACCTATGACTTGGACTGAACACGACGGAAAGAGTGGAAAGAGTGTGAAAGTCAGTGTTCCGGCTTGGGCAAAATTCTTAAACGGTGGTTTCCAGTTTGGGGAAATATTTGGATGGATTTTAATTAGAGGTTTTATTGTAGTCTGTTGAACTACTGTAAGCCATCAAAGGAGAACTGTATACATAACATATTATTTATCATTTTCGTGCTTTTCAAACCTTACACTATTTTCTACAGTATACTTAGTTCTGAAGCCATGTAAAATTTAGTTTCAGGTTTAGCTCTTTCCCAGAAAATGTTTCAGGTTTTCGGTTTCGGCTGGAAAATAGTTTCAGGTTTTGGGGTACCGCTGTACTTGCACACTTTGGTATCATGTGAGACACTGGTGCACACTAGTGCTGGATAACAATGCAGAAGTTTGTTTAGTTTATGAATTTTTGCTTCTGATAGTGTTCATTTGTTCCTCATTTTTATAAGTGTTCTGTTGTGAACTGTACTTTCAGAGCAAAGAGTGCGAGAAGCAGTTTCATGTGTGGCGATAGTGAAGGCTGAGAGAAGGGACAGTTCTCCTGTGTCTTCCTTGGTGAAACCTGCTGTGCCTTGGCAGTCAGAAACTACCTTTGGCCACATGGAGACATCTCCATCATCAGATTGCTGCCTTTTTTTTTTTTTTTTTTTTTAAACCTTCTAACTGATAACTTTTTCTGTCTCTATGCATACCATTGTGCACGATCAGTATCACATTGTCCGTCCATATTTTGATGTGACAGGTGCGTTGTTTTTCTTCGGGTTGTTCATCTGCTCAAGATCACCGCTAATTTAAGATAATATTTATGTTTTTACACATAGACCGTGCATTACGTATTGTGATATACAGTAGTATTTTCGATACTCCAGATGTGATCTGTGCTCAGCGTGTGGGGTATTCTCAGGTAGTGTTTTGCCAGATAATAATGGCAGTAGATGTGTGAGCTGCCATGCATCAACTTATTAATGGCAGTTGTTACTCAAAGTATGTTAACCATGTGAAACACGCTCGTGCAGATCAGATAAACCCAGTGAATGTTACGAGCACTGGGTTCACTTTCATTCTGCTTGCAGAGTCGGATTTTTACTTCGTGCCGTTGTGGTCCTTGCTGCATTGGTCAGCAGCTCAGAGAATCATTTGATCTGTTTATTCAGAAAGTTTTCTTAATCGTCTCAGCTGGCCAGAAGCTTGTGTTTATCAGCACTCTGTGCATGGCTCCTTAATCAGCGTGTGTGTGTGTATGTGTGTGTGTGAAATTGGGGGGTTGGTAAGGTGAGTAAATTATGTACTGGTACAGTACATAGTGAGACTGCAAAGTGCATGTCAGATTTGTCAGTAGGTGCTATGGACACGTGTCGGGAGATGGGGGGTGACCTCGTTCTTGGCCCTCTTACTGTATACAAAAATGAACTTGAGGTTGTGTCCAGTGTGCATTCTGTATACAGAGATGGCTATTTGTTGCATGCTCAGAGTAGAAATTCAAATCCAGCCTAGGTTATTGATCCTAGTCACCACAGTTGGTGGTATCACAATGAGGGCAGTGTTTTGCTGCTCATAGTTACTAATCTGCTTCTCCGGTACTTCAGACTGGCATGGTCTTGAAGCCTCGGCTTCCCTATAGGCCCATAGGTTACACTCTTGCATCAGAACATGCAAAAAGTATATCAAAAGACTACTTACAGGAAGTGCTTTGAGGTGGTGTGTGTATGCGCCAGGAGGCCCAGTGTAAAACCATTTTTGGAAATACATGTACAAGCAAATGTCCTGCAGGGTTCTTTTTTGTTGTTGTTGTTTTTGAACACAAAGTTTCCCTTTTCTTCAGTAGTAGAGTTCTCATTCTGTGACTTTGAGACTGTTTCCAGAAAGCATTCTGTATACTGAGGTAGCTTCTTGTTGCATGTTCAGAAATCGGAAACTGATCTGAATTCAAATACATGTGATCTTGACGCAGTCAAACCCCAGACAGATAGGCACATGTTTAAATAATTTTTAAAAAAATTACATTTTTCCAGTGTCCCCCTTGGGGTGGACATTTGTCAAGCACTGCTGGTACTGAATATGGGTATTTTGATTCATCGGTTCCTTTTTTTTTCTTTCTGCCTTTTAACATTTTCGTTTTGGTGAATCAATGCGAAAAGATGTTTTAGGCAGGTTTTAAAGAAAAAAATTGTGTAAATGTCAGAAACATGATAACATTTATCTGTAAGGTCACGGATTGTGTGTCCTTGAGCATGTGACCTCAGCAACTTGTACAATGCTCATTGACATCTGTGAGATTCTTCATACAGCCAATATTATTTTTTCACTGAAGTCTCACCAACTAACTTTGATAACCTGGTTTTACCAAGGCATGGAAGCTTAGCCCTGGATGCTGTGATGGATGCCGTTGTGATCATTGTGCAGTGTGGGAAAAAGCACTACTTGGCCAGGGGAACTTTAAAAAGTTTATTTATTTTTCACTTCATTTGCAGTAGTACGTGGTTCAGTATTTAAATGTCACAGTATTAGTAACATGTTTGACTATAATTATGATCCTGTCTTTTGTTTACACATAGGCATACTCAGTAACAGTAATGTAAACAGGTGTAGTTAGAAGTAAAGTGATCGCTGTAATTGGTGGTCACGATTTTGATCTCATCAACTTGATGGCTCAGTTTATTTTGTTCGCTCAAGTGGTGAAGTCCATACGTTTGTCACCATTTTACAACATTTTGTATCTGGTTACAATAAGACAAGTCTGTTATTTTTCTTTGGTGCTAGACTTAGGTAGGTAGTTATACATGTATTCCAGTAAACATATTTAACCTTCGGACGACGTCGTGGGTAAAAAGTTGCACACACATTGCTTTAGATGAACGTATCTCGGTCAATATTTATGTCACACCTTTGAAATTTCATGACTTTGTCAATAAATGGTTTGACTATGTTCATGCCAAAAATTGTGTGTTTAACTTGTAATTAGCAGAGTAATTAAAGAATAAGTTGTGAATTGCCTATATAAAAACCATGGGTAATTTGTTTCCCATGATGTAGGACTAGGAATAAGTTGAAATTTACCTTTCTAAAAACCATGGGTAATTTGTTTCCCACGATGTAGGACTAGGAATAAGCTGCAATCTGCCTATATAAAAACCATTGGTAATTAGTTTCCACGACGTAGGACTAGGAATAAGTCGAAAATTACCTATTTAAAAACCATGGGTAAGTTGTTTCACACGATGCAGGACTAAGAAGTTTTTTAGTGATGTAGCCGGAAGGTTAAAAGAGACTTTTTGCTGTGTTTTGTTGGAGTGGAAGAAGAAACTGATCACATCTACAAAAAAATTCAGACTGTACAGTCACATATGTGCTACCAATTATATGTACTATGCCATTTTTCTTTGAATGAAAAATAAGTAGAGTAAAGAAAATAACCAAAAAACTTGTGCAAGACACTACACAGCATTAGACCTGCAGCTCCATTTTCGAACAGTACATGTACTTCAGATGGGATAAGTATCTAAAAGGTGTCACTTGTAACTCAAACAATGCAGCGAGAAAAACATACAGAAATGAATTCAATGTCATTATTGCGCAATCTCAGTACTAACAGCAATGGTGAACTACCGGTAACACTTATAAACGTGACAAACTGAAACAGGGACCGGTAGTCCAACTGACATCTGAAGTGTCGATAGTGAATCCACAGAAATGAATTGAGTGTCATCACTGACCAATCCTGGTAATAATAGTGTGGTGAACTATGATTTGCAAAACGAAATTGAAAGAGGCTGGCATGGTTTACAGTCAAAGCAAAATCCCAGATGTCCATACTGGATCCAGAAAAAAAAGTTTCGTCAGTCGGATGGACACTTACAAGTCAGACATGCAGACAATGTCTTGAAATTACATTTCTTGCGGACCTCTTCAGTCAGATACAATGTTTTTCAGCCGTGCACGGTGCTAACACCAGGCACTCTAGTCAGATTATCTGACTGCGTATATAAAAACCCTCTAGTGCAGCATTTTAACAAGGACATGCAGAGTCACTCCGCACAGCACGAGCCCAACCTCAGGCCTACATGTTGCACGTGCACAGCATGGGGACCAGGGAATCCCTTGCTGGTAAAAGTCTGCCTGATAATCCTCACACTTCATACTAGCATGCTTAGGAGTTCCACAGTCGTTCTTGTCCACTATGTAACCACCCGGCCACACGGATCCCTGAGAAAGGGCCTGCCACAAGGTGACGTTGTTGATGTCAGCCAGGTAGCAGCAGCTGTAGGTGGTGGTACCGTTAGACTGCTGCTCGTAGGCCAGGTAATGTTTCCCCCACTGTCCTCCACACTTCATCAGGTCGGCCGGACCCAGCTCCTCAACACCTGGGGAAGCCACACAGAACAAAGCGCAGTTGCTTCCTGTGGTGTGACATGCGGTGGGCTGTGACGGACTGACGGCCTTTGTTCACTCATGTTTCATTACAATAATACATATTTTCACCATTAGTGATTCTTAAAAAAAGTAGTACTCATGCGTTTCAGTATAGTTTCCGTCTAGTTTATGCTGTTAAGAACAAGGGGGGGGGGGGGGGGGGGGGGGGGGGGGGGGGGGGGGGGGGGGGGGGGGGGGGGGGAATAAGTATAAATAATAAGTATTTACGACTCAGAATCAGTCAAGGTGTTTAACTGTGATGTTGTATTGTTTTCAAAAGCTCGGAAAGTAATTTGAGAAAGAGGAACCAGAGCAGTGCAGCCTCAGCTTTCAAAACGACTTCAAATTATCTGTCTGTCCGTCCGTCTCCGTCCCCCCTCCCCCCTCTCTCTCTCTCACACACACACACACACACGCACACGCGCGCACACACACACACACACACACACACACACACGTGAAAGAGAGATATAACTACACACTATATTACCTGTAAAGTGTAAGAAAGCAAACACCATGGCGGCTGTAAGCGCCGTGAAGATCAACGACAGGCAACAGCCCAGCAAGCAGCAACGTCGGCGCCGTTTCCTTTTGATTACGTCCCTTACGTTGTCGCGGTTGCTGTCCTTGACGATACCTTCAGTTTCCGAAGTTACCTGTTTGTAAATATAATAGCAAAGAACGCAGATAAAAAAGAATTGGCGAAATATAATAACGTCCTAACTCAACACACTCGGTCACGAGAAAACGCCCGCACAACAAACACAACAGAAAGAACAAACGCAGAACACCATCATAGTCACCCGGCACCACCAACACCACCACCACCAAGCGAATGCACTGTTCTTTTACACCATTGTAGCACTGCGACAACATACCCTTGAAAACCCGAGGCATCCACAGCAGTCGGTGCGTTTCTTTTTCTTCCTTATCCTAAGTGGATCCTGAAATCATGGATGAATATACATTACAGTAATCGGCAATCATGGCTTCACTTCCACAGCCAACCTCAAACAGTTTAATTGCACATTTATTAAAGCTTATCGTATACTTTCTGTTGACCCCAAGCTCTGGATACTGACTGGCGTCTTCTGGCAGTAGCCCACGACCTATGGAGTTTGACACGTAACGTGGTTTCTACTCCGAAGGGTTTTAGCAATACTGTATATACTATTTTATTATCATTATTATTATTCAGACTTCCCTACGACAAGGTATATAATTTCATCAAAGATTCATCAAACCAGAACACCAAAGAACATTATTGTCAATATTTCATCTGCCGCCAACGGTTTTAACCTTTCTGTCCATATCTTTCCGCCATTTCTCGTAGTTTTCACGATTGGTGAGTTGTGGTTGCCACTGGTAATCGACGGGCGCGTTTCCCCGGGGGGATCTCCCGGGAGTCCAGTCCCCACTCCCGGGCCCATGGTCCTTCTCCGGATCCTCCGGTTTGCGGTAGTAGCTGGCCGGCCAATCGAGAGCTCCGCTGGATATGGGCATGACTGCAAGTGAACCAGATTTGAAAATCATATTCTACTTATTAGGATCTTTTTAATTTTTGGCCCTCTTGTGTAACAAAGGGAGTCTATATAATAACCCTCCGTCGTCTTTTCGACTTAAATATTGCCAGGAACTAAGAACACCAGAGACACCTTACTTGGCATGATAATAGTGATAAGAGCTTTGGCCCATATCACAAGGGAGCCATAGAAGCTTCTGCCTCTCTAGTTTTTTCTTTACTTCAAAAGAATACACGCACAAAACGACGACCCATGTATACGTACAATCTGTTGTTCATTTTATATTACAATTGTACAAGTATCGCTATAGTTTCAAATTGTCGTACTTTAAGGGAAAGTCTTTTGCATTCGACGATACAGCAAGAAAACACCAACACTGAAGTCCTGGTCGAAGTTTCGGCTATCCTAAGCCTCTTTTAATAAGAGCTGTCTCACTGAGTAGCTCTTCTGACTGGATATATATGCACCGACCATTTTCCTCCCGGTGGGAAGGGAATGGGGGCCCTATGAATGGTACCCTTAGATCTGTTAGACGTTTCAGCGGTAGGAAGGTAGATTCCCCCCCCCCCCCCTCCACTGTGGCTTGTAGCCAATATAGGGCAAGGCGGACTTGTCCAATGGCATAAAAAGCACACATCTTTTAGATCTAGGGAGCGCTCTCATCTTTACTTACTCCCCCTACTTTCAAATTGACCTGACCGGACCTATGTAACGTCAGTAGCTCTAAGATGGCAATTTTACATCACCAGAAACTTCTGACAAATTAACCATCATCATCATCATCAACAACAGCAACAACAACAACAAAGCAGCATTGTGTTTTAAACATACATTAGTGAATACCTCGATTCAACTTAGATTTAAAGTATTCACTACTGCTGACAGCTGCTATAAAAAGTTAAAAAGCGTCGGTACTAACCACCAAGACAGGGACAAGTTTCCTTACCTGCTCAACAAGAGGACTCCACGAGCGAAAATCAACCACCAAGCGTTCTGGACGTTGTTAGCAGCAAGACTGGGCAAACTAACACCCTTACAGCTTGTGCGTATAGCGTCACTAACTTGTGTTTTGGGCGGACAACGAAACGATTTCAACACTAAAAGGCGCTTTGATGAAAAAAAAAAAAAAAATCCATTCAAGGATAGGCCAGCTGACGGAGTACCGACATAGAAGTATTCCAATTTTGTCGAATTTCGCATGCGTAGGTGTGTATGTATAGTATAGGTGTGACTAAGTTGGCTCTGTGCCGCTAGACAGCTTTACTGCGATCATTAAGGCAATGACTTCATTCCGTATCTACAACTGGACTGGGAATGTAAACTGAATTTTGATTGACCGTTTCCGATAAGGACTGGGCACGGCGTTTGTAATCGCAACCGCTTATGGAATGAACAATCAGTGTGTCACGATTGTACAAATACTTCGTTTCTTTTGGGCCTTTGTTCAGACTTTCTGTGTATTTTATATTCGTTAAAAGTTGCTCTCACTGTGTAACTCACTGAACGCCAATGCAATCTTTTAAAAGGGATATATCATAGATGAACTATACCGATGTGTTTTGTTAGTGAATTTCCATAATTAATCTACATGTACCAGTAATGGAAAGAAACACCCAACGAACTAACAAACCAACCAATCAAACAAACAATGAGACAATACACACTCAGATCAAGACTCTTTCATATCTACTTTCATCTATACACTATACATAAACAAGTTAGCGTTTCAAGCATTACTTCTGAACAGTCCTTTTTAGAACAGCACGTTGTTACATAGGAACAGAAAATCATCAAAAAATGGCGGCTAAATCATCGTGACATAACGCATCTGGCACGAAGAAACGTTCCTTTAAGTGTTACTATTTGAACGAGAACGACTGTCAGAGTGTCAGAAAATAAGGTTCGTATGCATGTACACAAAGGCTCAAATCACATGGAACAAGAGGACACGTTCCGTATGCCCCAGGGCTCAAAACACAGGTGACAAAAGGACACGTTCCGTATGCCCCAGGGCTCAAAACACATTGGACAAGAGGACACATTCCATATGCCCAGGGCTCAAGACACATGGGACAAGACTCAGGGCTTAAAACACACGGCACAAGAGGACACGTTCCGTATGCCCCAGGACTCAAATCACATGGGAAGAGAAGACACGTTCCGTATGCCCCAGGGCTCAAAACACAGGGGACAAGAGGACAAGTTTCATATGCCCCCAAACCGCAGAACCCAGTGAACAGGAGGACACATTCCGTGCACCTAAAGGCTCAGACCACAGGATTTCTAACCACAAGTCCGAACACACTGAACCCACCACGTCTGTACATCATTATAATCATATCGTGAATCAAGTCAGACCTAGATGGCCATGATCGTCACAAGATACACGACCAGCACCATCACCACGCAAGACCTGCAACTCGGGCACGCGACGCATGGAGGGCCGTTCGGAAAATTCTTCTCACAATCTGGGTCCTTTGGAGCTGGACAGTCGCTCGCGGGTATGAGGAAACCGTCAGGCCAGACGGATCCCTTACTGAGGGTAGTGTTTTTTATGGTGTCCTTTATGTCGGGCAGGTAGCAGCAGGAGTAGGTCGTGGTACCGTTCTTATTAGGAGTGGCGCTGGCGAGAAAGTGTGTTCGCCACTGGCCACCACATTTAACCAACAGTTTGGGACCAAGTTCTTCTTTGCCTGCAGGAGAAACATGAATCGTGTACACGGACATGTCACAGTGTTATGGTAGTTACGCTACGTGTGTATGAAGGGCGTAAAACGTATATTCATTTACTTTTTATAAATATGATATCCGCCACAGGCCTTGGTAATATACTGCAAAATCCGTCACCGGCCTTGGTAATATACTGCAAAATCCGTCACCGGCCTTGGTAATATACTGCACTGGTTTACATACGTTGCGAACTTAGGACATCTGGTGTGGTGGGGTGGGGGGGGGGGGCGAGCCCGCGTTGGACGTTCAATGCTCGGGTTGTAAGTTTGAGTTCCGGTGGTTGCGTATAGAATATACATTACTGGCTTTACCTGTGTGGTGGAAAAGGACGTTTAACCCCCAAACACCCCACCCACCCATTTCTGGCTTTACTGTTGTTCCTTCGTCTTTGATATCGCCGTTATGTGGCGGAAAAGGACGTTAAACCCGCAACCAACCCTCAGCCGGACGTACGGATTTGACTTTTTTTCTCTCTTTATTGGAAACTAGATTAAAATAAATGAAACTAATAGAGATAAAAGTGAGCTTTTCACGTGGCAACCAGGATACCGGAACTTAATCGTGTAAAGCAAAACAACAACAACAGCAACAACAACAACAACAACAACAACCCCAAAACAACAACAACAACAACAACAACAACAACCCAAAACAAAGCAAACAAAAAGACACAAACAAACACACAAACAAAAAACCAACAACCGTTATGTTGTTGTAATTTATTTATAGTGCTGCAACATTGTGATAGATTTTTAGGTATGAGTGTGTGAGCATGTAATAGGTGGAATGGGTGTGCATGGTCGTATGAGTGAGTGTTTGGCATGTTTTATGTTTTTTTTTATGAGAGACCACAAAGCAATGTTCCTCTTTTGGAAATTTAATAAATGTCTTATGTCTAACCGTGTAAGTTCATGTTATTACGGTTTCATAGTTGCACTCTGAGGCCTACTGTCTGATTACCTGTGAAGTAGAGAAAGACGAAGACAAAGATCGCCACAAGAACGGTGAAGGCGAGCGACAGACAGAATCCCAGCAGACAGCAGCGTCTGCGGCGCCGTCTTTTGATGACGTCCCAGGGGTTCTCACGATTGCTGTCAATGACGACGTCCTCTTTCTGCACGTTCACCTGGAGGCAATAAGACGTAGGACTCTGATAATTAGATTGGACAGGATAGATTTTAAACATGGTTGGAAAGTTTGTACTTTTGGGGCTGGGGGAGTTGAGGACTGGGTGAATTGGTCACGAGACTCACTCACTGCTCGGATAATCTCTGTCTGTCTGTCTCTCTCTCTCTCTCTGTGCGTTGCACATGCCGTGCCCGTGCGTGTGTGTGGTGTGTGTGTGTGTGTGTGTGTGTGCGTGTGTGTGTGTGCGTGCACGCGTGTGTTTTGAGGTCATTTGTTCACAATGAAGATGATTTCCAAGAAGGGTGAAAAAGACCTGTGCAAGTTTTGTGCTGGTCGGGATGTGATTTGTTTGATCAAATGTCTAGCTCTAATACTGACGTCATCTTGGTACGTACCTTGGACTGACCGAAACAGTCACAACAGTTTCCCTTTTTCCTCTTCCTTGTCCTCAGTGGGTCCTGAAAACACATCACAGTGATGTCCGATGATGTCACAATGGCCTACAATGCGGTAGTCTTCACCTCATCAGCTTCGATCTGTACTGCTCGCTGATCCAAATAAAGTAGTCTAGAACTGTTGAGAATTAGCCGAAGGTGTGCTTGGTTTTATTTTGGGAGGGTGTGGGGTTGAGGAGATATAACACTGTCTTAATCCTCCAAGCTAACCTTACCTTCCTGTCCATTTTCTTCCGCCATTTTTCGTAGTTTTCGCGGTTGGTGAGTTGTGGCTGCCACTTGTAGTCGCGAGGGGAGTTAACTGGGGTCAAGCTACCAGCATCCGACCCTCGCTCCTCCTCCTCTTGTTTGCGATAGAAGCTTGCAGGCCACTCAAGGGCACCGCTGGATATCGGCATGACTGCAGCCGGTCCTGAACAATTGGAATATGCTGCTTTCAAGATTAAGTGCGTGCAGGAGTCGACCTGTTTACAAACTTACAAAAAAATTAGTTGACGGGTTCAGACCTGTGACCTTGTCCTATCTCAAGTCAAACACTGGGCTACTGATGGTCACATTGCATTTTATACGGATATGTAGCAATATTTTTGTGTTTGTGAAGGCTGTATTCTGCCCCCCTACCCCCCCCCCCCCTCCAAACTCTGTCTTCAAACGACACGCTCATCTTCGAGAGGAAATGCTCACATTGTCAAAACTGTTCCTTCCAAACTGTAATGATAAAACACTTTGTCAAGTTTTGTCATCTAAAACCAAAACGTCTGCTAACGATCTTCACATTGCTGTTCATACATTGTCCAGATCCTCAGTAACATTGCCCCTGTCTCTCATACGACTTAAAAACGTTACGTTATACCTTTTATAACTCATTCAGAGACCAAAAAAAAGACATATACACCTTAATTATGCTTTTAAGTTTTTCCATTCTTACTAATCTAAACAATACTTACAACTTCAGCAGCGCTTCAACCGGTGTGTTTGTACATCTGTTAAAAATGCATAAATACACCCACTTTTCATTCTCCTTGCAACAGTTGAAATAAAAAGAAGAAATTCCTGCTAGAGGAGATTTCACATATTATGAACACTCGAGTCCATGGATTATTATATGGAAAGCAGCTGATCCAGTCTGTCTCGGCCAAAATCCCAGTCTGAAATGCAGCAGTGTGTCGGCCGCCGACTGAAACATGCAGCTTTTGACAGATGTTGATTTAAAGTGATGTGAATGGGCTTTCGGCCAAAATCTGACTGTGTGGCATGGCCCTTTTGACCATTTTGTTTGAAAATAGCAGAGAGACCAAGGAAATCGTGCCAGACGTGAGAACCGTTAACCACATGCATTTGAGAAGGCGGTGTAAGACAATGTCATTAATTAATTTTTAGCGCGCGTACACACACACACACACACACACACACACACACACACACACACACACACACACACACACATACACACACTGAGAGAGAGAGAGAGAGAGAGAGGAGAGAGAGAGAGAGAGAGAGAGAGAGAGAGAGAGAGAGAGAGAGCGATTTTCGTTTATTCTACTGTTATTGTGAGAAAACAATACACGACTACTTTCTGGTAGAGCTGTGAACCGGTTCAAAAATCCAAACCGGTTTTTAACCGGTTTTTTAACTTCAAACCGTTTTTTTAAACCGGTGTTTTTTTTCCGGTTCAGTCATCACCAAAAGGTGTTTGAGGTCTGCAAAAATATTGGCGTTTTATGCGATGCGTGTTCATATATATATATGTGTGTGTGTGTGTGTGTGTGTGTGTGTGTGTGTGTGTGTGTGTGTGTGTGTGTGTGTGTGTGTGTGTTCAAGTGCATCAGCGATCAGGCTGCAGTAAACTGATCGCTAGTCGTCAAAAATAAATCCTGGCTAAACAAACAAACACACAAAACGAACAAACAGACAAGAAAAAAGAGGAGGAGGATGAAAAGAAGAAGAAGAAAAACTTGTAAGAAGAAGGAGGAGGAGGAGGAGGAGGAGGAGGAGAAGAAGTAGAACTTGTAAGGAGAAGAAGAAGGAGGAGGAGGATGAGAAGAAGAAGAAGAAGAACTTGTAAGAAGAAGGAGGAGGAGGACGAGAAGAAGAAGAACTTGTAAGGAGAAGAAGGAGGAGGAGGAGGAGAAGAAGAACTTGTAAGGAAAAGAAGAAGGAGGGGGAGGAGGAGGAGAAGAAGAAGAAGAACTTGTAAGAAGAAGAAGGAGGAGGAGGAGAAGAAGAAGAAGAACTTGTAAGAAGAAGGAGGAGGAGGATGAGAAGAAAAAGAACTTGTAAGGAGAAGAAGAAGGAGGAGGAGGAGAAGAAGAAGAAGAACTTGTAAGGAAAAGAAGAAGGAGGGGGAGGAGGAGGATGAGAAGAAGAAGAAGAAGAACTTTGTAAGAAGAAGGAGGAGGAGAAGAAGAACTTGTAAGGAGAAGAAGAAGGGGGAGGAGGAGGAGAAGAAGAAGAAGAAGAACTTATAAGGAGAAGAAGGAGGAGGAGGAGGAGAAGAAGAAGAAGAAGAACTTGTAAGAAGAAGGAGGAGGAGGATGAGAAGAAGAAGAAGAAGAACTTGTAAGAAGAAGGAGGAGGAGAAGAAGAACTTGTAAGGAGAAGAAGAAGGGGGAGGAGGAGGAGAAGAAGAAGAAGAAGAACTTATAAGGAGAAGGAGGAGGAGAAGAAGAACTTGTAAGGAGAAGAAGAAGGGGGAGGAGGAGGAGAAGAAGAAGAAGAAGGAGGGGGAGGAGGAGGATGAGAAGAAGAAGAAGAAGAACTTGTAAGAAGAAGGAGGAGGAGAAGAAGAACTTGTAAGGAGAAGAAGGAGGAGGAGGAGAAGAAGAAGAAGAAGAACTTATAAGGAGAAGAAGGAGGAGGAGGAGGAGAAGAAGAAGAAGAACTTGTAAGAAGAAGAAGGAGGAGGAGGAGAAGAAGAAGAAGAGGACGAATAAAGAAAGAAAGAAAGAAGGCAGGAAAGAAAGAAAGAAAGCAAATCTAAAGTTTTGACCACTTTGCTGTATTTTCTTGAACAAAAACTTCTCAAACGCAACCTGACCATAATTCACCCCCAAAATATAAACTTACTTCAGCCCATAATTCATATTTTAAGTCCTCTGCTCTAGAGGGCTTGGGCCTAAATGTGAAATTAAAGTGTTTTATTTTTCTAAAATAAAAGTTCTTAATTTCCTTACTAACACAGCATCCACTAGTAATACTTGAAACAAACGTGAAATAAAAATTTACATCAAAATAAAAGTTAGAAAATAAAAGCCATATACAGCATCCACTAATCCTATTGAACGCGAAATAATTTAAAAAAAAACAACAACAACAACAAAAAAAACAGCACAATTCTAGGAAATCGTTTTGAAACGCGTGGCTTTCCTTTCAGTTTCTGTGTTCTTCAGTAATTGCGTCATAACAACTTATCAAATATCAATCATATCTCGCTGCAGCCCCACCCTGGAAGACTAAATTTGACAGAGTGCAAAATTACAGAGTTGACCCTTTCTTAGTTTCTTAGTCCCTTTCACACCCATAACCCAACCAGCAGTTTCACATCAATGCAAAAAAAATGTCAACAACATTACCCCCCCCCCCCACCCCACTCCTCCTCCTCCCCCAACCCCAGCTTATAGGTTACAGAGTAGGATACAGACGAGACTACAAGATCTGCAGATACGTTACAGGAATTCCAGCGGCCGCCAAGAAGAAATTAGAAGAAAAAAGATGACTTAAGTAACTTTAGTACGTGTACTATGACCAAAACACCGGTTCGCGGCAACTCGAACCGGTTCGGCGAACCGGTTCAAATGAGAACCGGTTAAAACCGGTAAACCGGTTAACCGCGGCAGCTCTACTTTCTGGTGTGCCAAAAGGCTCCACTTGTAAATGCCTTTTGTATTTCCTCTTCTGCCACACACGACGAAAGCTTGTCCATGTTAATGGAGTTACAATGAATAATGCGATAAAGCTGTGGTGACGCAGTTCAAAGTGTGAAACGCGCTTTTTGTTTTCTTGTCAGGTGTCACAGAGGTCCAGTGTGTGTGTGTGTGTGTGTGTGTGTGTGTGTGTGTGTGTGTGTGTTTCGTGGAGTTTGGATTCGTTTTCAGCACCTTTCAGTTTGCGGTTGGGGAGAGATGATGAAACGTTTTTATTCAGAATAGAGCATTTAGGCATTGCTGCCTATCTTACAGGCTGTCCTGCAGTGAGAGAGAGAGAGAGAGAGAGAGAGGGGGGGGGGGTCTGTGCTGGTGGTACTTGGTCCACACTCAGCAACATCCAAGTCAGACCACAATCCACCATGTCTTTGTTTTTTGGGCATCAGTTCTGAGCAGTCATTTGATCTTTTAATCCCCCCCCCCCTTCAAACAGCGACAGAAATTCGTCACAAGTGACTTATGAATGACCAGCCAAAGAGAATAAAAGGGGAATGTCATCAGATCAAAAAAGCTCAAAAGCATCACCATCTAACAGGATGTACATGTACGTGTCTGTACATAACATGACGTTGTACGCTGTCAATGTCAAACCTTGATCATCATGACTACAACGAGACATACGACCAGCACCATCTCCACGCAAGGTCTGCAGCTCGGGCACGTGTCGCAATGACTTTTACCCTCACAGTCAAAGTCATTTGGATCTGAACAGTAGCCCGGGCTGGTTATGATAAAACCGTCAGGCCAAACAGGTCCCTTACTGCAGGTGGCGTTTCTGACCGTATCGTTAATGTTGTTCAAGCAGCAGCATGAATAGCTGCTGGTACCGTTGCGATAGGCGAGAAAGTCTTCGCGCCAATGACCCGTACATTGGAACTTTGTAAGTTCTTCGTATCCTGCAAGAAGAAGACGGGTGGGTGTTCTCAGTAGGGTGACGTCCTTCTCTACCTCATACGGGTGATATCAAAGACGGGGCAACGAGAGAAAAGCCAACACAAATTATTTGTGTCTTAGCCTGGATGCAAACTCACGACCCGATCTTTTAAAGTCCAACGCTCTACCAGGTCGATAGTTCGGGTAACTCACGAGTGACGGAAGTAACATCCTCGATGACAGGAGAGGGGCACCATGACTATCAGCTCGACTACTCGACTATCCCGGCTTCCCGTGAGAAGATTACGCAGCCACTGTACGGATATACTTTCTTTCTGTATCGACCTTCTGGCAGAGAGGTTTAGACTATGATATCACACCGTATGGTCGGTATGCTACACGTTCAACTCAGTTCCGACCAAGTAAGTCTGGGGTTGTGCACCACTAATAAAACAAAATACAACAACAACAACAACAACAACAACAACAAGAACGCATTGATTTAAATTTGGATTATTGTGATTGTTACACTTTGATTATACTCGTGTATGCTGCAGTAAAGTACTGCTCGAGGAACCGTAAATCTTGTATGATTCTCGACTATAGGGCCAAAACCGAAAAACAGACTCGTGCGTGTAACCAGCCCTGAAGTACTGGACATGTTTATTCAGTGCATGTCTTGATCCTGACGTTGTGGGATGGCTGAGATGTAGGAGGGGAAGAGGGGGTGGGGCGGGCGGGCGGGGAGAAGGAGAGGGCACGGGGAGAAGGAGCCCGCGGTCGCCAAGCTGGGTGGGGCGTTGAACTTGGCTTAACATGCTTCCTTAGGGAGAAGGTCTGTTAAGTTACCTGTGAAGTGGAGAAAAGCGAAGACAAAGGTCGCCACAAGAACGGTGAAGGCGAGCGAGAGGCAGAATCCCAGCAGACAGCAGCGTCTGCGGCGCCGTCTTTTGATGACGTCCCAGTTCTCACGATTGCTGTCAATGACGACGTCCTCTTTCTGTACGTTCACCTGGAGGCAATGAGACGTAGGGCTCTGATAATTAGATTGGACAGGACAGATTTTAAACATGGTTTGAAAGTTTGTTCTTCTGGGGCTGGGGGAGTTGAGGACTGGGAGATCGTGGTCATGAGGCTCACTCATCGCTCGGATTATCTCTGTGTGTCTGTCTTTCTCTTTCTCTCTCTCTCTCTCTCTCTCCCTTTCTGTGTACATATGCGTGCGCGTGCAGTGCGTGCGTGCATGTGTGTGTGTGTGTGTGTGTGTGTGTGTGTGTGTGTGTGTGTGTGTGTGTGTGTGTGTGTGTGTGTTTTGAGGTCATTTGTTCACAATGAAGATGATTTCCAACAAGGGTGAAAAAGACCTGTGCAGGTTTTGTGCTGGTCGGGATGTGATTTGTGTGATCAAATGTCTAGATCTAATACTGACGTTATCTTGGTCGGTACGTACCTTGGACTGACCGAAACAGTCACAACAGTTTCCTTTTTTCCTCTTCCTTGTCCTCAGTGGGTCCTGAAAACACATCACAGTGATGTCCGATGATGTCACAATGGCCTACAATGCGGTAGTCTTCACCTCATCAGCTTCGATCTGTACTGCTCGCTGATTCAAGTAAAGTATTCTAGAACTGTTGAGAATTAGCCGCGGGGGTGGGTGGGTGTCTGAAAGTTTAACGTCCTTTTCCACCACGTCAAAGACGGGGCAACGAGAAGAAGGTCAGCACAAATATTTGGCCCCAGCCGGGATTCGAACTCACGACACGAATATTGACAATCCAGCGCCCTACCATGATAATTAGCCTAATTGCCTGAAACATCCTGTAAGCTCCTGTTTTTTGTTAGAGAAATCTCAGGAAATAAATCACACCCAAAATGCGACGTACATACGTGTTGATACTCGTCATGTTCACGTGTTTTCATTTAAAAGACGTTTCGGGCACAACAATTGTTAAACAAAAAGCTCATCCTCTTTATTCTGTATATAAGTTCTTTCTTTGTTTCCTTTTCAAGCCGTTCCTGTTGTGTTCGCTGCCTGCATGTTCATGGAATGGGAACCAGAATTTGGAGAGAATGCCACAAAACTACGTAGTTTGCAGGACGCAAAAATTAAGAAAAACAAAGATTTTGTAGGGTTGGGGAAGGGTGCGTATTTGGGATAGGGTGATGTGCATGGGAGGGGGGGGGGGGGGTGTAAGGGGAATGATGGCTTGGGTTTGATTTGGGAGGGTATGGGGTTGAGGGGATATATCACTGCCTAAATCCTCCCAGCTAACCTTACCTTCCTGTCCATTTTCTTCCGCCATTTTTCGTAGTTTTCGCGGCTGGTGAGTTGTGGCTGCCACTCGTAGTCGCGAGGGGAGTTAACTGGGGTCAAGCTACCAGCATCCGACCCTCGCTCCTCCTCCTCAGGTTTACGATAGAAGCTTGCAGGCCACTCAAGGGCACCGCTGGATATCGGCATGACTACAGCTTCTCTTGGACAGCTGAAATTTATACGCTGTTTCAGGAGTAGGTGAGCAACCGTTCATGGAGATGGTCACACTGCATTTCATACGCACATGACGCAACATTCTTTGTGTTTGTTAACGCTGTATAGTGTACATAGCTTTTTTGTGCTGCCCCAACTCTTTTGCCAGCCCCAGCGGTGGTCCTCCCAGGTAATGGGTAGAATCCACGGAGGGCTCGGAAGCTGGGACAATTTTTATTATGCATGATGATGGAGATGAGAATGATGGTAAGATGATGCTATGGAGGTCCGTGTGGTTTGGGACTGCGGGGCACTCCTCGCTTCCTATCATAAATATCCCGGCGTAAACCAGGCCCGGGAACTACGGCACCTGCGGTGGCGGCCGTGTAATCATCCACATCATAAGACGTGTCATACCGAGGGAAGCACCCCAAAGTCGCACCCGTGAAGTGGGTGAAACAATATCCTCGACCTCTATATGTTGGATGTACAAAGAAGTGAAACGTGTTTATTATTTAAAGCGGATAGATTTAGACAGATTTTTAAAATATATATTTACACCTTGTTTTATTGTGTTCCTTTTTATTTTAGGCGAAGAAGGACCTTGATTAACTTCGAAATAGTCTTTGTTGCTTGCGCGGCGTTAAGCCCTAAATAACTAACTAACTAACCCTTTTCAAAAGACACGCGCGTCTTTGAGATGTAATGCTCATATCGTCAAGACGTTGCAACACGTAATAATTAATAACATTATTCAGTTATGTCATCTAAAATACATGAATCAGGTTTTTTTTGCGTCTAAAAACATTACTCAGTTTTTCCCATGTAAAATACTCTATTCAGTTTTGTCATCTAAAACCAAAACAGCTGCTAAAGCTCTTCACATTACTGTCCATGCATTGCCCAGATCCTCAGTAACATATGCTCATACGACCTAAAAAGGTAGGGTTATTCGTTTTGCTTATATCCATTCCATTCCATGATGTATATTTGTACATTTGTACGTAGTATGTATGTATGTACAGTCGAACACGCTTAAGTCGAATTTGCAAGGGAAATGGATTTTTGTTCGACGTATCCGAAGTTTGACTTATCCGTGACGACGGATAAGGTCGAATTTCGACTCTAGCTTCGAGTTAAGCGAGTTGCACCTTTTCACCCCTTGATTCGATTTGGAAACTGAAATTTACTTTCCCTGGTCAACATGAATTTACTGCTGCTGCGTTGGTATAGCTCGCCCCCTTGTGTCATTTGCACCTGCTGTATGGTCCTGTGGCTAGCAAGAGTAGTGTTTTTACTGATTTTAAACCCTTCATAAATAAGTACATAGTAGATCAATGGCAAGCCCAGTGGGATACTCTTAATAACAACAAACTCCACAGTATAGTTCCCAAACTTCGGGAAATCATTCCCCGATGTAGGACTAACCGTCGGGAAGAGGTGGTCCTGGCCCGTCTCCATATTGGGCACGCATATTATACCCACTCGCACTTGCTGAAAGGTGAAGAGAGCCCTTTCTGTTTTGGCTGCGATGAGCCAGATACCATTAAACATATTGTGATTTCTTGTGCAGACCTCACGGAAGTATTTCACTGCCGAATCAATGGAGCTCTTGTTCCGGCCGAAATGTCCCCCCAGACAAGATTTTTGGCTTCCTTCGGGAAGTCAATTTGTTGCATAAAATCTGATTAAATAACTAACTAACTCACCTTCATAAAATCTGAACATTGTGTTTGGACTTATTTATGTACAAGACCCATGCTTGACGTTTTGAACTTGTGGTAACCCAAGACTGGTAGAATCTCATTTAACCTATAAATTTTTAGCCAATATTTACTAGTTGTTTTAATCCAGCTTTTTACCTTTTAACGAAGGGGCCTTCAAACTTGTGGCTGCCGCGAATTAGTCTTTGTCGCTTACGCGGCGTTAAACCCTAAAATACTCACTCACTCACTTGCACCTGCTGTAAATGCACTGCGACCGTCTGAACAACATAGCGATTGCACCATCAGTTACCACAAGGTAACCCCAACCCTAAATCTAACCCTAAATCGATATAAGCAGGCGAACTCTACTAAACGAGTGTGGATGCGTTTGAATAGTTTGCCCAGTACGGCCCAGGGGTGCGAACTATACTGAGCCTTACTGCTAGGATTTGTTATATTCAATACGCTCGTGTAAGCTGCCATGTCATCGAATCTCCGTAGCTATTTTGTTCACTTTGAGTTCACTTTCAGTTCAGAGTATTGGCTTGGTCTTACTATAGTCACACATGCAATGCAGAGGAATTAGAAAGCCAAGTTCTTCTGATGGCTGTTTCGTTCTGACATGAAAGCTGTCTGGCACCAAACGGTGATACGTTTCCAGCTTATGTTTTCTTCTTCTTTTCTAGTTTCACTGACTCTTATTCTGCTTGTAAGATCAGCAGCGTCATCTGTGCGTGTGTGTGTGTGTGTGTGTGTGTGTGTGTGTGTGTGTGTGTGCGTGCGTGTGCATGCGTGCGCGCGCGCGTTCGCAGTCATATGATCGCATGTGCTCAACCAGTGCAACGTCATAATTATAAACACACGCAGTCAAATAGCAGCAAGATCCAACTCTAACGGCACCAACCGGCAAACTCTCTCTTTCTCTCTCTCTCTCTCTCTCACACACACACACACACACACACACACACACACACACACACACACACACACACACATTTCACACACCAGGAATAACTCACTGCTTACCCTCCGAAACCGACGGCAAATCACCTTCTTAACACTGGCGACAGAAAACCTCACAGATCAGGGGCACAGGGTCAGATCTCACGCCTAGCTCTGTTCTTGCACGTGTTTCTCGCCAATTTCGTGTTCTACCACCCAAGATAACCAGCCCTAAGGCCCGCAGGACACATAACACTGTCAACCTGTACTTGCACAGAAAATGTTAAATCTCTGTGCAAGCCCTGTTTTGGCGCTGATGCATCAGAAGGACAAAAAGAAATTCCCGTGCCAGCGACTGGTACGACTTATCCGAGGCTAAAATTGCAGATTCCGTTTGACATAACCGAGTTTTGACTTATCCGTTTTTGAGTACTCGTTCGACTTATCCGTGGAAAATTTAGTCATACAAAGAGCAAGTTTTGCCGGGAAAAACTTTTTGCTTCGACGTATCCGAAGTTCGACTTAAGCGTGTTTGACTTAAGCGTATGGGTCTGTATATGTATGTGTGTATGTATGTATGTGTGTGTGTATGTATGTATGTATGTATGTATGTATGTATGTATGTATGTATGTATGTATGCGTGGGTCCTGTAAAACTTGTGTGCGAGTGATCATGATGTATGTTGGCCGATGTGGTGAGCTTGATTTATATGTTAATTTCTCGTTTCATGTACCCCCAGGGAATGGGGTTTTGAAATAAACTTTGACTTGACTTGACTATAACTTATTCAAAGAGCAATTAACGCTTTAAGTTTCGATGCTCCCGTACTAAGTTTTAACATAGATACTAATCTAAAATACTTACACCTTCAGCAGCGCTTCAACTGTTGTGTTGTTGAACTATTTGTGCATCGTAGATACACCCACTTTCAATTGTGATATCTTCTTGTTTAGAACAGTTTCAAACAAACATGAAGTTTCTCGCGGAGGAGATTTCACATATCATGAAATCCTAAGCCCGTTGGCGTTATGGAAAGTAGTCAACCAAGTCTGCCTCGGCCAAAATCCCAGTCTGAAATGCAGCAGTGTGCCGGCCGCCGACTGAAACATGCAGCTTTTGACAGACTCGGATGTTGATTTAAAGTGATGTGAATGGGCCCTCAGCCAAACTCTGACTGTGTGGCATGGCCCTTTGACCCTTTTGTTTGAAAATGGCAGAGAGAGAGAGAGAGAGAGACAGAGAGAGAGCAAGGAAAACGTGCCAAGGAAGAAGAAAAAAAATCCTTCTATAGCGGCTTGGGCACCTTGCTGGAATGGGCCCGCTTCTTGACTGATTTAAAACAAAAAACAACAGAAAATTTAACCCTAGAGCTAGTTTAGTTCGAGGTTAGACTCTGGCCCGGGGCTAAAAGACCTGACTTCGACTTTTACATACAGGCCCTGCAGTCCTCTGAATTTCTTACGTCTTTGACACCCGATAAGAAAACAAACAGCCTGTTTAACAATTTGCTTTGAGTCGATCACCACTGCCTTATCGTGTTATTCCTTGTAATTCAATCACCGACAACTGCAATTAACATGGACGAGCTTTCGTCGAGTGTGGCAGAAGAAGAAATAAGAAAGGCATTTATAAGTGGAGCCTGTTGGCACACCTGTATGTAGTCATGTATTTTTTTAAAAACAACAAGGAGGAACGGCCCCGTCCTACAAAGTTGTTTCTCCAAATTTCATTTTATTTTGTCTGTTTTGTTGTTATTGTTGCCGGTTCTCCCCTCTCCATGTTCTACCAATGACACTAGATCCTCTACGACCTCGACCGATTAGTCACGTGACTGGGGGTGGGGCCGGGTGGGGGGAGAGCGAGAGAGAGAGAGAGAGAGTGGGTGGGTGGGTGTTTAGGAGTTTAACGTCCTTTTCCACCACGTAAGGGTGATATCAAAGACGGGGCAACGAGAGAAAGGCCAGCACAAATATTTGGCCCAAGCCGGGATTCGAACTCTCGACCCGAGCATTGAAAGTCCAACGCTCTACCATTCGGCTACCCTGGCTCCCCAGAGAGAGAGAGAGAGAGAGAGAGAGAGACGTCAGTTCCGTGAACTAAACATTTGACGTCAGCCTCAGGCAGGTCGTCATACACAGACGGAGAGATGACGTCAGTTCCGCGAACTAAACATTTTGACGTCAGCCTCTAGCACTGCGATCGTCTGAGGAAGCTTGTTTATGTCTTGTGATTTCCCTGTTGGCTTTGTGGCTTCCCCGATTGAATTATTTTTCACATGAAATCTGGAAGATCTAGAGGGCTGGTGAAATGTCGGAGGCAGTGACGATACTTGCTTATTTTGTCTGGGAACTAAGCGTTTGACGTCAGCTTCACACTGGTGGTATGACAGATGATGCTTGTGCATGTCTTGTAATTTCCCTGTTGCTTTTGTGACTTCCCTGGCTGAATTAATTTTTACATAAAATCTGGAAGATCTAGAGGGCTGGTGAAACATGGACTAGAATACCTTGTATTGTACTTATGAAATCGAAAATTTGGAACTCTTTTGACCGGTGCTTTTCGCAGAAACTTGAAAAAGTTATGTTTTTCTAAAAGTTCAGTTATTCTAAATGCTAAAGCTATAATAGTGCAGTAGTTCCTGTCATATGTGCAGTTGTCACACTAGACAAAAACGCCGGGATGATAAGTAATTTGCAGTAGTCTTTTCATAGATATTTGATCTTATGTGCAAACCACCCCTACCTCGAAAATATTTTTTTTACACAAAACCAGTCAGAGCTACAGAGCTGTAGCACGAATACAGGCAGTGTGATTGGGTGAACTTCCAAAGTCTAGAAAATGAAGGAATTTGAACAACTTTTTCGAAAAAATTCGTAACACGACCGATTTTTTAAAATCGGCGATAACTCTTCTGAAAATGCGGCAGGCTAAAAATCGTGAAAGGTAGGTCTGGAGAAGGTGATTTCCCATTTTATCTCAAAGTAAAAAGGCCTCCATCGAGGTGGTTAAGGAGATAGCCATCATTACATCCGTCCACACACACACACACACACACACACACACACACACACACACACACACACACACACACACACACACACACACAGACACACGTCTCACAACTCCCGCCAAAAAGAACGCAGCAGCATAGTGTGCACGTCAAGTGTCTATGACGCAGGTTTCGTTACGTCACTATGTGCGTGAAAGTATTGTTTTGTGGAGAAACGTCACAGTCTTGTTTTGTATCACTGAAACTTGCTGCTGCGCGCAGCAAAATCTGCCCCGTCTCATAAAGTTGTTTCTCTATAGAGAAACAACTTAAAAATGGTATTTAATCTCTCTCTCAGTGTGTGTGTGTGTGTGTGTGTGTGTGTGTGTGTGTGTGATTGTTCGTTCTCTGTATGACGATAAGGATCAAGGAAGTCCTTTGTGTGTCAGTGTGCGTGCGTGCGTGCGTGTTTCGCAGGGTCGGATTTCGTTTTCAGAATGCGTTCTGATCACACACACACACACACACACACACACACACACACACACACACACACACACACACACACACACACACACACTAAACATAGCACCCGATAATGAACATTACAGCACGGAACAACCCCCCCCCAAAAAAAAAGAAAAAAGAAAAAAAAAAAGAAAAAAAAAGTCAAAACTCATACATGAACCACAGATCACATCGTAACACACATCAACATGGAGAACAACACCAGAAAACAACTCTGACAATAATTTACATGTTTTATTACAAAATGTTACGGATTAGTTTAGCATGGCCATCTACATGTGCAGTATTACATGAGAGAGAGAGAGAGAGAGAGAGAGAGAGAGAGAGAGAGAGAGAGAGAGAGAGAGCAGCTGAGAATATGAACCAATATTGATAAAAGTGTTTGAGAATCTAGCTGGATATCGGCATGACTGCAGCCGGTCCTGAACAATTGGAATATGCTGCTTTCAAGATTAAGTGCGTGCAGGAGTCGACCTGTTTACAAACTTACAAAAATTGTTGACGGGTTCAGACCTGTGACCTTGTCCTATCTCGTCAAACACTGGGCTACTGATGGTCACATTGCATTTTATACGGATATGTAGCAATATTTTTGTGTTTGTGAAGGCTGTATTCTGCCCCCCTACCCCCCCCCCCCTCCAAACTCTGTCTTCAAACGACACGCTCATCTTCGAGAGGAAATGCTTACATTGTCAAAACTGTTCCTTCCAAACTGTAATGATAAAACACTTTGTCAAGTTTTGTCATCTAAAACCAAAACGTCTGCTAACGATCTTCACATTGCTGTTCATACATTGTCCAGATCCTCAGTAACATTGCCCCTGTCTCTCATACGACTTAAAAACGTTACGTTATACCTTTTATAACTCATTCAGAGACCAAGAAAAGACATAAATTTATTATACACCTTAATTATGCTTTTAAGTTTTTCCATTCGTACTAATCTAAACAATACTTACAACTCCAGCAGCGCTTCAACCGGTGTGTTTGTACATCTGTTAAAAATGCATAAATACACCCACTTTTCATTCTCCTTGCAACAGTTGAAATAAAAAGAAGAAATTCCTGCTAGAGGAGATTTCACATATTATGAACACTCGAGTCCATGGATTATTATATGGAAAGCAGCTGATCCAGTCTGTCTCGGCCAAAATCCCAGTCTGAAATGCAGCAGTGTGTCGGCCGCCGACTGAAACATGCAGCTTTTGACAGATGTTGATTTAAAGTGATGTGAATGGGCTTTCGGCCAAAATCTGACTGTGTGGCATGGCCCTTTTGACCATTTTGTTTGAAAATAGCAGAGAGACCAAGGAAATCGTGCCAGACGTGAGAACCGTTAACCACATGCATTTGAGAAGGAGGCATAAGTTAATGTCGTTAGTTAATTTTTAGCGCGCGTACACACACATACACACACACACACACACACACACACACACACACACACTGAGAGAGAGAGAGAGAGAGAGAGAGAGGGAGAGAGAGAGAGAGAGATTTTCGTTTATTCTACTGTTATTGTGAGAATGTGTTCAAAACAATACATGACTACTTTCTGGTGTGCCAAAAGGCTCCACTTGTAAATGCCTTTTGTATTTCCTCTTCTGCCACACACGACGAAAGCTTGTCCATGTTAATGGAGTTGCAATGAATAATGCGATAAAGCTGTGGTGACGCAGTTCAAACTGTGAAACGTGCTTTTTGTTTTCTTGTCAGGTGTCACAGAGGTCCAGGGTGTGTGTGTGTGTGTGTGTGTGTGTGTGTGTGTGTGTGTGTGTGTGTGTGTGTGTGTGTGTGTGTGTTTCGTGGAGTTTGAATTCGTTTTCAGCACCTTTCAGTTTGCGGTTGGGGAGAGATGATGAAACGTTTTTATTCAGAATTGAGCATTTAGGCATTGCTGCCTATCTTACAGGCTGTCCTGCAGTGAGAGAGAGAGAGAGAGAGAGAGAGAGAGAGGGGGGGGGGGGGGTCTGTGCTGGTGGTACTTGGTTCACACTCAGCAACATCCAAGTCAGAGCACAATCCACCATGTCTTTGCTTTTTGGGCATCAGTTCTGAGCAGTCATTTGATCTTTTAATCTCCCCCCCCCCCCCCCTTTTACACAGCGACAGAAATTCGTCACAAGTGACTTATGAATGACCAGCCAAAGAGAATAAAAGGGGAATGTCATCAGATCAAAAAAGCTCAAAAGCATCACCATCTAACAGGATGTACAAGTATGTGTCTGTACATAACATGACGTTGTACGCTGACAATGTCAAACCTTGATCATCATGAGTGCAACGAGACACACGACCAGCACCATCTCCACGCAAGATCTGCAGCTCGGGCACGTGTCGCACGTAGGTTGACTTCTACCCTCACAGTCAAAGTCATCTAGATCTGAACAGTAGTCCGGGCTGGTTATGATGAAACCGTCAGGCCAGACTGGTCCCTTATTGCAGGTGGCGCTTCTGACCGTATGGTTCTAAATGTTGTCAGTCAGTCCAAGCAGCAGCATGAATAGCTGCTGGTACCGTTGCTCACGGTGCGATTGCTCCACTGAATCGGACATTGGAACTTTGTAAGTTCTTCGTATCCTGCAAGAAGAAGACGGGTGGGTGTTCTCAGTAGGGTGACGTCCTTCTCTACCTCATACGGGTGATATCAAAGACGGGGCAACGAGAGAAAAGCCAACACAAATTATTTGTGTCTTAGCCTGGATGCAAACTCACGACCCGATCTTTTAAAGTCCAACGCTCTACCAGGTCGATAGTTCGGGTAACTCACGAGTGACGGAAGTAACATCCTCGATGACAGGAGAGGGGCACCATGACTATCAGCTCGACTACTCGACTATCCCGGCTTCCCGTGAGAAGATTACGCAGCCACTGTACGGATATACTTTCTTTCTGTATCGACCTTCTGGCAGAGAGGTTTAGACTATGATATCACACCGTATGGTCGGTATGCTACACGTTCAACTCAGTTCCGACCAAGTAAGTCTGGGGTTGTGCACCACTAATAAAACAAAACACAACAACAACAACAACAACAACAACAACAAGAACGCATTGATTTAAATTTGGATTATTGTGATTGTTACACTTTGATTATACTCGTGTATGCTGCAGTAAAGTACTGCTCAAGGAACCGTAAATCTTGTATGATTCTCGACTATAGGGCCAAAACCGAAAAACAGACTCGTGCGTGTAACCAGCCCTGAAGTACTGGACATGTTTATTCAGTGCATGTCTTGATCCTGACGTTGTGGGATGGCTGAGATGTAGGAGGGGGAGAGGGGGTGGGGCGGCGGGCGGGGAGAAGGAGAGGGCACGGGGAGAAGGAGCCCGCGGTCGCCAAGCTGGGTGGGGCGTTGAACTTGGCTTAACATGCTTCCTTAGGGAGAAGGTCTGTTAAGTTACCTGTGAAGTGGAGAAAAGCAAAGACAAAGATCGCCACAAGAACGGTGAAGGCGAGCGACAGGCAGAATCCCAGCAGACAGCAACGTCTGCGGCGCCGTCTTTTGATGACGTCCCAGTTCTCACGATTGCTGTCAATGACGACGTCCTCTTTCTGTACGTTCACCTGGAGGCAATAAGACGTAGGACTCTGATAATTAGATTGGACAGGATAGATTTTAAACATGGTTGGAAAGTTTGTACTTTTGGGGCTGGGGGAGTTGAGGACTGGGAGAATTGGTCACGAGACTCACTCACTGCTCGGATAATCTCTGTGTGTCTGTCTCACTCTCTCTCTCTCTCTCTCTCTCTCTCTCTCCCTTTCTGTGTACATATGCGTGCGCGTGCATTGCGTGCGTGCATGTGTGTGTGTGTGTGTGTGTGTGTGTGTGTGTTGAGGTCATTTGTTCACAATGAAGATGATTTCCAACAAGGGTGAAAAAGACCTGTGCAAGTTTTGTGCTGGTCGGGATGTGATTTGTTTGATCAAATGTCTAGCTCTAATACTGACGTCATCTTGGTCGGTACGTACCTTGGACTGACCGAAACAGTCACAACAGTTTCCTTTTTTCCTCTTCCTTGTCCTCAGGGGGTCCTGAAAACACATCACAGTGATGTCCGATGATGTCACAATGGCCTACAATGCGGTAGTCTTCACCTCATCAGCTTCGATCTGTACTGCTCGCTGATTCAAGTAAAGTATTCTAGAACTGTTGAGAATTAGCCGAGGGGGTGGGTGGGTGTCTGAAAGTTTAACGTCCTTTTCCACCACGTCAAAGACGGGGCAACGAGAAGAAGGTCAGCACAAATGTTTGGCCCCAGCCGGGATTCGAACACACGACACGAATATTGACAATCCAGCGCCCTACCATGATAATTAGCCTAATTACCTGAAACATCCTGTAAGCTCCTGTTTTTTGTTAGAGAAATCTCAGGAAATAAATCACACCCAAAATGCGACGTACATACGTGTTGATACTCGTCATGTTCACGTGTTTTCATTTAAAAGACGTTTCGGGCACAATTGTAAAAAAAAAAGCTCATCCTCTTTATTCTGTATATAAGTTCTTTCTTTGTTTCCTTTTCAAGCCGTTCCTGTTGTGTTCGCTGCCTGCATGTTCATGGAATGGGAACCAGAATTTGGAGAGAATGCCACAAAACTACGTAGTTTGCAGGACGCAAAAATTAAGAAAAACAAAGATTTTGTAGGGTTGGGGAAGGGTGCGTATTTGGGATGGGGTGATGTGCATGGGAGGGGGGGGGGGGGGGGAATGATGGCTTGGTTTTCATTTGGGAGGGTATGGGGTTGAGGGGATATATCACTGCCTAAATCCTCCCAGCTAACCTTACCTTCCTGTCCATTTTCTTCCGCCATTTTTCGTAGTTTTCGCGGCTGGTGAGTTGTGGCTGCCACTCGTAGTCGCGAGGGGAGTTAACTGGGGTCAAGCTACCAGCATCCGACCCTCGCTCCTCCTCCTCAGGTTTACGATAGAAGCTTGCAGGCCACTCAAGGGCACCGCTGGATATCGGCATGACTACAGCTTCTCTTGGACAGCTGAAATTTATACGCTGTTTCAGGAGTAGGTGAGCAACCGTTCATGGAGATGGTCACACTGCATTTCATACGCACATGACGCAACATTCTTTGTGTTTGTTAACGCTGTATAGTGTACATAGCTTTTTTGTGCTGCCCCAACTCTTTTGCCAGCCCCAGCGGTGGTCCTCCCAGGTAATGGGTAGAATCCACGGAGGGCTCGGAAGCTGGGACAATTTTTATTATGCATGATGATGGAGATGAGAATGATGGTAAGATGATGCTATGGAGGTCCGTGTGGTTTGGGACTGCGGGGCACTCCTCGCTTCCTATCATAAATATCCCGGCGTAAACCAGGCCCGGGAACTACGGCACCTGCGGTGGCGGCCGTGTAATCATCCACATCATAAGACGTGTCATACCGAGGGAAGCACCCCAAAGTCGCACCCGTGAAGTGGGTGAAACAGCCTCCCCATTGGGTCCATAGCACACCCGCTCTGAGCCGACATAGGTAGGAAAAATCCCGCTTGCCTCGGCTGGGACTCCAACCCGGGTCTCTCAGTCCATGGTCCGAAGTGCTAACCACTACACTACGGGGGCCGATTGTACATAGCTATTCTGCTTACCCCCTCCCACTTCCCACTCCCTTCTCAAAAGAGATTCGCATAAAACATTACTGTGCAGATTCTTTGAAGGTGTTGTTCCGGGATGTTCACCCTGACAGCATCTTTAGCTTCTTGAAAGAGTCAAATCTGTTCTATAAAATTTA
>JACVVK020000006.1:3667500-3702500 GCA_018292915.2 Batillaria attramentaria | reverse complement strand
TATACGGATATGTAGCAATATATTTGTGTTTGTGAAGGCTGTATTCTGCCCCCCCTACCCCCCCCCCCCCCTCCAAACTCTGTCTTCAAACGACACGCTCATCTTCGAGAGGAAATGCTTACATTGTCAAAACTGTTCCTTCCAAACTGTAATAAAAAAACACTTTGTCAAGTTTTGTCATCTAAAACCAAAACGTCTGCTAACGATCTTCACATTGCTGTTCATACATTGTCCAGATCCTCAGTAACATTGCCCCTGTCTCTCATACGACTTAAAAACGTTACGTTATACCTTTTATAACTCATTCAGAGACCAAGAAAAGACATAAATTTATTATACACCTTAATTATGCTTTTAAGTTTTTCCATTCGTACTAATCTAAACAATACTTACAACTCCAGCAGCGCTTCAACCGGTGTGTTTGTACATCTGTTAAAAATGCATAAATACACCCACTTTTCATTCTCCTTGCAACAGTTGAAATAAAAAGAAGAAATTCACATATTATGAACACTCGAGTCCATGGATTATTATATGGAAAGCAGCTGATCCAGTCTGTCTCGGCCAAAATCCCAGTCTGAAATGCAGCAGTGTGTCGGCCGCCGACTGAAACATGCAGCTTTTGACAGACTCGGATGTTGATTTAAAGTGATGTGAATGGGCTTTCGGCCAAAATCTGACTGTGTGGCATGGCCCTTTTGACCATTTTGTTTGAAAATAGCAGAGAGACCAAGGAAATCGTGCCAGACGTGAGAACCGTTAACCACATGCATTTGAGAAGGCGGTGTAAGACAATGTCATTAATTAATTTTTAGCGCGCGTACACACACACACACACACACACACACACACACACACACACACACACACACACACTGAGAGAGAGAGAGAGAGAGAGAGAGAGAGAGAGAGATTTTCGTTTATTCTACTGTTATTGTGAGAATGTGTTCAAAACAATACATGACTACTTTCTGGTGTGCCAAAAGGCTCCACTTGTAAATGCCTTTTGTATTTCCTCTTCTGCCACACACGACGAAAGCTTGTCCATGTTAATGGAGTTGCAATGAATAATGCGATAAAGCTGTGGTGACGCAGTTCAAACTGTGAAACGTGCTTTTTGTTTTCTTGTCAGGTGTCACAGAGGTCCAGGGTGTGTGTGTGTGTGTGTGTGTGTGTGTGTGTTTCGTGGAGTTTGAATTAGTTTTCAGCACCTTTCAGTTTGCGGTTGGGGAGAGATGATGAAACGTTTTTATTCAGAATAGAGCATTTAGGCATTGCTGCCTATCTTGATAATAATAATAATAATAATAATGAGTATTGTATAGGCGCTTTACCCAGTTTCATGAATCGGCTCAAAGCGCCGCGAACTGAACCCAACACGCACGCTCACGTGAATCAAGCGCATTCTCTCACACACTGGACATGAACACATTACAATCACGTGGTGCGAAGGGTCAGCTCAGCTATTTAAATTTCGGAATTTAGAATTGCATTTATTTTTCAAATTTGGTGGGCTGAACATTTCCAAAGCAGAGGGGGAGGAAGCCGGAGTACCCGGAGAGAACCCCCGACGATCGGCCCGAATGAACGGTGCCACATACGAGAAGGAAAAATTCTTTGCCCCGAGTGGGACTCGAACCCCTGACCTCTCGCATTGGTGACAAGTCTCTTAACCACTAGACTACCGACCGCCCCATAGGCTTACAGGTTGTCCTGCAGTGAGAAAGAGAGAGAGAGAGAGAGAGAGGGGGGGGGGGGTCTGTGCTGGTGGTACTTGGTTCACACTCAGCAACATCCAAGTCAGAGCACAATCCACCATGTCTTTGTTTTTTGGGCATCAGTTCTGAGCAGTCATTTTATCTTTTAATCTCTTTCTCCCCCCCCCCCCCCCCCTTTCACACAGCGACAGAAATTCGTCACAAGTGACTTATGAATGACCAGCCATAGAGAATAAAAGGGGAATGTCATCAGATCAAAAAAGCTCAAAAGCATCACCATCTAACAGGATGTACATGTATGTGTCTGTACATAACATGACGTTGTACGCTGTCAAAGTCAAACCTTGATCATCATGACTGCAACTAGACAGACGACCAACACCATCTCCACGCAAGATCTGCAGCTCGGGCACGTGTCGCACGTAACATTTTGACCCTCACAGTTAAAGTCATTTGGATCTAAACAGTAGTCCGGGCTGGTTATGATGAAACCGTCAGGCCAAACAGGTCCCTTATTGCAGGTGGCGTCTTTGACCGTATCGTTAATCTTGTCCAAGCAGCAGCATGAATAGATGCTGGTACCGTTGCCCCAAACGGTGCGATTGGCGAGAAAGTCTTTGCGCCACTGACCCGTACATTGGAGACTTGGAAGTTCTTTGAATCCTGCAAGAAGAAGACGGGTGGGTGTTCTCAGTAGGGTGACGTCCTTCTCTACCTCATACGGGTGATATCAAAGACGGGGCAACGAGAGAAAAGCCAACACAAATTATTTGTGTCTTAGCCTGGGTGCAAACTCACGACCCGATCTTTTAAAGTCCAACGTTCTACCAGGTCGATAGTTCGGGTAACTCATGAGTGACGGGGAAGTAACATGTTCGATGACAGGAGAGGGGCACCATGACTATCAGCTCGACTACTCGACTATCCCGGCTTCCCGTGAGAAGATTACGCAGCCACTGTACGGATATACTTTCTTTCTGTATCGACCTTCTGGCAGAGAGGTCTCGACTATGATATACGATATCACATGCACAGCGTATGGTCGGTATGTTACACGTTCAACTCAGTTCCTACCAAGTAAGTCTGGGGTTGTGCACCACTAATAAAACAAAACACAACAACAACAACAACAACAACAACAACAACAACAACAACAACAAGAACGCATTGATTTAAATTTGGATTATTGTGATTGTTACACTTTGATTATACTCGTGTATGCTGCAGTAAAGTACTGCTCAAGGAACCGTAAATCTTGTATGATTCTCGACTATAGGGCCAAAACCGAAAAACAGACTCGTGCGTGTAACCAGCCCTGAAGTACTGGACATGTTTATTCAGTGCATGTCTTGATCCTGACGTTGTGGGATGGCTGAGATGTAGGAGGGGGAGAGGGGGTGGGGCGGCGGGCGGGGAGAAGGAGAGGGCACGGGGAGAAGGAGCCCGCGGTCGCCAAGCTGGGTGGGGCGTTGAACTTGGCTTAACATGCTTCCTTAGGGAGAAGGTCTGTTAAGTTACCTGTGAAGTGGAGAAAAGCGAAGACAAAGGTCGCCACAAGAACGGTGAAGGCGAGCGAAAGGCAGAATCCCAGCAGACAGCAACGTCTGCGGCGCCGTCTTTTGATGACGTCCCAGTTCTCACGATTGCTGTCAATGACGACGTCCTCTTTCTGTACGTTCACCTGGAGGCAATGAGACGTAGGGCTCTGATAATTAGATTGGACAGGATAGATTTTAAACATGGTTGGAAAGTTTGTTCTTCTGGGGCTGGGGGAGTTGAGGACTGGGAGATCGTGGTCATGAGGCTCACTCACTGCTCGGATTATCTCTGTGTGTCTGTCTTTCTCTCTCTCTCTCTCCCTTTCTGTGTACATATGCGTGCGCGTGCAGTGCGTGCGTGCATGTGTGTGTGTGTGTGTGTGTGTGTGTGTGTGTGTGTGTGTGTGTGTGTGTGTGTGTGTGTGTGTGTTTTGAGGTCATTTGTTCACAATGAAGATGATTTCCAAGAAGGGTGAAAAAGACCTGTGCAGGTTTTGTGCTGGTCGGGATGTGATTTGTGTGATCAAATGTCTAGATCTAATACTGACGTTATCTTGGTCGGTACGTACCTTGGACTGACCGAAACAGTCACAACAGTTTCCTTTTTCCCTCTTCCTTGTCCTCAGTGGGTCCTGAAAACACATCACAGTGATGTCCGATGACGTCACAATGGCCTACAATGCGGTAGTCTTCACCTCATCAGCTTCGATCTGTACTGCTCACTGATTCAAGTAAAGTATTCTAGAACTGTTGAGAATTAGCCGAGGGGGTGGGTGGGTGTCTGAAAGTTTAACGTCCTTTTCCACCACGTCAAAGACGGGGCAATGAGAAGGTCAGCACAAATATTTGGCCCCAGCCGGGATTCGAACACACGACACAAGCATTGATAATCCAGCGCCCTACCATGATAATTAGCCTAATTGCCTGAAACATCCTGTAAGCTCCTGTTTTTTGTTAGAGAAATTCCAGGAAGTAAATCACACCCAAAATGCGACGTATGTACGTGTTGATACTCGTCATGTTCATATATTTTCATTTAAAAGACGTTTCGGGCACAACAATTGTTAAACAAAAAGTTCATCCTCTTTATTCTGTATATAAGTTCTTTCTTTGTTTCCTTTTCAAGCCGTTCCTATTGTGTTCGCTGCCTGCATGTTCATGGAATGGGAACCAGAATTTGGAGAGAATGCCACAAAACTACGTAGTTTGCAGGACGCAAAAATTAAGAAAAACAAAGATTTTGTAGGGTTGGGGAAGAGTGCGTATTTGGGATGGGGTGATGTGCATGAGGGGGGGGGGGGGGAGTAGGGGGAATGATGGCTTGGTTTTATTTTGGGAGGGTATGGGGTTGAGGGGATGTAACACTGCCTAAATCCTCCCAGCTAACCTTACCTTCCTGTCCATTTTCCTCCGCCAATTTTCGTAGTTTTCGCGGTTGGTGAGTTGTGGCTGCCACTCGTAGTCGCGAGGGGAGTTAACTGGGGTCAAGCTACCAGCATCCGACCCTCGCTCCTCCTCCTCAGGTTTACTATAGAAGCTTGCAGGCCACTCAAGGGCACCGCTGGATATCGGCATGACTGCAGCTTCTCTTGGACAGCTGAAATTTATACGCTGTTTCAGGAGTAGGTGAGCGACCGTGCATGGAGATGGTCACACTGCATTTCATACGCACATGACGCAACATTCTTTGTGTTTGTTAACGCTGTATAGTGTACATAGCTTTTTTGTGCTGCCCCAACTCTTTTGCCAGCCCCAGCGGTGGTCCTCCCAGGTAATGGGTAGAATCCACGGAGGGCTCGGAAGCTGGGACAAGTTTTATTATGCATGATGATGGAGATGAGAATGATGGTAAAATGATGCTATGGAGGTCCGTGTGGTTTGGGACTGCGGGGCACTCCTCGCTTCCTATCATAAATATCCCGGCGTAAACCAGGCCCGGGAACTACGGCACCTGCGGTGGCGGCCGTGTAATCATCCACATCATAAGACGTGTCATACCGAGGGAAGCACCCCAAAGTCGCACCCGTGAAGTGGGTGAAACAATATCCTCGACCTCTATATGTTGGATGTACAAAGAAGTGAAACGTGTTTATTATTTAAAGCGGAAAGATTTTTAAAATATATATTTACACCTTGTTTTATTGTCTTCCTTTTTATTTTAGGCGAAGAAGGACCTTGATTAACTTCGAAATAGTCTTTGTTGCTTGCGCGGCGTTAAGCCCTAAATAACTAACTAACTAACCCTTTTCAAAAGACACGCGCTTCTTTGAGATGTAATGCTCATATCGTCAAGACGTTCCAACACGTAATAATTAATAACATTACTCAGTTATGTCATCTAAAATACACGAATCAGTTTTTTTTTTGGCGTCTAAAAACATTACTCAGTTTTTCCCATGTAAAATACTCTATTCAGTTTTGTCATCTAAAACCAAAACACCTGCTATAGCTCTTCACATTACTGTCCATGCATTGCCCAGATCCTCAGTAACATATGCTCATACGACCTAAAAAGGTAGGGTTATTCGTTTTGTTTATATCCATTCCATTCCATTATGTATATTTGTACATTTGTAGTATGTATGTATGTATGTATGCCTGAGTCCTGTAAAACTTGTGTGCGAGCGATCATGATGTATGTTGGCCTGAGTGGTGAGATTGATCTATATGTTAATTTCTCGTTTCATGTACCCCCAACGGGGTTTTGAAATAAACTTTGATTTGACTTGACTATAATGTATTCAAAGACCAATTAACGCTTTAAGTTTCGATGCTCCCGTACTATGTTTTAACATAGATATAATCTAAAATACTTACACCTTCAGCAGCGCTTCAACTGTTGTGTTGTTGAACTATTTGTGCATCGTAGATACACCCACTTTCAATTGTGATATCTTCTTGTTTACAACAGTTTTAAACAAACATGAAGTTTCTCGCGGAGGAGATTTCACATATCATGAAATCCTAAGCCCGTTGGCGTTATGAAAAGTAGTCAACCCAGTCTGCCTCGGCCAAAATCCCAGTCTGAAATGTAGCAGTGTGCCGGCCGCCGACTGAAACATGCAGCTTTTGACAGACTCGGATGTTGATTTAAAGTGATGTGAATGGGCCCTCAGCCAAACTCTGACTGTGTGGCATGGCCCTTTGACCCTTTTGTTTGAAAATGGCAGAGAGAGACCAAGGAAAACGTGCCAAGGAAGAAAAAAAAAAATCCTTCTATAGCGGCTTAGGCACCTTGCTGGAATGGGCCTGGTTCTTGACTGATTTAAAACAAAAAACAACAGAAAATTCAACCCTAGAGCTAGTTTAGTTCGAGGTTAGACTCTGGCCCGGGGCTAAAAGACCTAACCTCGACTTTTACATACGGGCCCTGCAGTCCTCTGAATTTCTACGTCTTTGACACCCGATAAGAAAACAAACAGCCTGCTTAACAATTTGCTTTGAGTCGATCACCACTGCCTTATCGTGTTATTCCTTGTAATTCAATCACCGACAACTGCAATTAACATGGACGAGCTTTCGTCGAGTGTGGCAGAAGAAGAAATAAGAAAGGCATTTAGAAGTGGAGCCTGTTGGCACACCTGTACGTAGTCATGTATTTAAAAAAAAACAAAAATGGTATTTAATCTCTCTCTCAGTGTGTGTGTGTGTGTGTGTGTGTGTGTGATCGTTCGTTCTCTGTATGACGATAAGGATCAAGGAAGTCCTTTGTGTGTCAGTGTGCGTGCGTGCGTGCGTGTTTCGCAGGGTCGGATTTCGTTTTCAGTATGCGTTCTGATCACACACACACACACACACACACACACACACACACACACACACACACACTAAACATAGCACCCGATAATGAACATTACAGCACGGAACACCCCCCCCCCCCCAAAAAAAAAAAAGAAGAAAAAAAAAAGAAGAAAAAAAAAAGAAGTCAAAACTCATACATGAACCACAGATCACATCGTAACACACATCAACATGGAGATCAACACCAGAAAACAACTCTGACAATAATTTACATGTTTTATTACAAAATGTTACGGATTAGTTTTGCATGGCCATCTACATGTGCAGTATTACATGAGAGAGAGAGAGAGAGAGAGAGAGAGAGAGAGAGAGAGAGAGAGAGAGAGAGAGAGAGAGAGAGAGAGAGAGCAGCTGAGAATATGAACCAATATTGAAAAAAAGTGTTTGAGAATCTAGCTTAGCCGTTCACTGTACACAATCGTCTCAAAAATGATCTACACTTACTGTGACGAGGAACACATAAAGTGATGACGTCTGCTATGCACGTGATATTTGTTCTTATAGAATATCGGGTCGTTGTCAGTAGTTAGTTATACGCAATACTATGGTGTATGCCTAAAGGAGGCAACCCTGCCCAGTGGATCAGCAAAATGTGTTTGACTTGGATGCGATAACCCAGCAACGACATTTGTCCAGACTTATGCACAAGTGCCGCTTCAGTGTGTGTACAGCGTTGACGGTCCTTGGTTGCTTTAACTATAGCCTGCTGAAAGCGGAGTGGTTAGGAAAAAAACAAAAAACAAAAACCCAATGCGAAAAATCCGTCTGAAATAGCACGGTCAACAGAAATGAATCAGGGTGGGGGAAAACAGTTTAACAAGTTCATGCTTTGTTGCTGATCTGTACTTTTCTTTCTTGTTTTTTTTTTGTGGGTTTTTTTTTTTTTGGCAGCATTGTGGTGTCGCCAGTGCGTCTCCATTTCACATCAGAAAAGGGGACTTGTAAAAGTCAGCAGAGGTGTTTGTGATCAGAACAAACAAACAAACAAACAAACAAACAAACAAACAAACAAACAAACAAACAAAGAAAGAAACAAACAAACAAACAGCGTCATGATTTTACACCTTTCCGAGTTTTCAATCGTTTTCAAACGCATGATTATACAATTAACAATTCGGACATCATGAATTTAAGCTTCAAATTGAAACAATATCATAAAAAGGTAGACGGAACCACAGAGAAACATGAACATACATGTACATACGACACCATCAGGTAGGTTGTAAGCAGGGAATGCAAAACATAAGCTATTTTGCCAAGCAGCGCGCCAAAGAACTTTAGATAAATGCTCAGAATTCAGCTTCATTGTTGAGCCTAACATGGAGCAAAACGTGGTTCCAAAGCATTGCCACAGAAAACAAAATTACGCACCTCTATGCGAAAAAGGATCACACAATAAAAATAATGCCATTTTGACTACGACGAAAAAGGGGTTAAAAAGAATAATAAGAGTGTCTGTTTAAGAGTAAAAGGTAAGCTTGAGATCTTCACGTTCCCGGTAGACTCAATACGCGTCGAATATTACTTTCAGTGATAAAATCCGAACTATTATAGTCTGTCATTCATGTCCAAGAATAAAGATAATTTTGTACCGAAATACTCTTTACATTGTCAAAAAAACTAACAAAATGTACAAAGCGTGGAATAGACAAGCAGTGCAAGCATGTTATCGTAAATTTAAGACAGTTTTCGATTCACCAGGTACGTGACTCATCCAGGTGATAAAGAAACAACGCATTATGCGTTCCAGTAAAACTCATAGGTTCAGCGACCAGCAGGGAGGATTACATTCTGCACTGCAGAGCCCATCGCTACCTCCCCCCCCCTCCGCAAACGAGCTCCGTGCACGTTCGACCACTACCCAGCGCATTTCCTGAAAGACTGTATAGCTAGCGCTGTTACTGCTATATCGAGCCCATTCCCTCAGCTTACTAATAATTATGTGCGAGACCTCCAGGGCGCTCACGCAGCTTGGCCAAACGCAGAATCAGCACAGGGTAAATCCCACTGGAAGGCGCCACCTCCGTTTGAATTCCGCCAATCGCTGTGCGAAGCTTGTATGTCACGTGAAGTGAACTCAAGTCTGAACTAATACCTTCAGCCCAAGGGCACATGACATCACATCATCCCGGCCCCAAGCATGGTGGGTGAACTCTCATCTCCAACGTGATACCCACAGCAATCATATCACTCCTTTATTCTGCTCGTGTGGAGCGCATCAGAGACCATAAATACGAGTGGTTTGCCCGTCATACGCCGGCGATACGTGTCTGACTGGTCTTGTCGACAAATATTTAGCTTGGAGGGGGTGGGGGGGGGGGTGTGTCGCGCCAGATCTGGGTCGAAAGTCCGCAAAGGCAGTTTGCGGAAAGGGGTTAGTAGTAGTACGATTGGCTCTGCAGCGAAGAATGGTATAATTATAGAGGAATTCTCGACGATGCGGTAACGTTGTTCAGCGCTATGGGAATACAGTAGAATGGAGATTGAGCTGATGAATGAATGAAGCGCGTGGCGTGAAGGAAGAGACACTGTGTAAATGAATGACCCTGTGAAGCTCGAAACAGAGAAACAGAGAGACACCCACACACAAACTCACACACACATACATACAAACACACAGTAAGACAAGAACAGTATATCCTTTCCTCTCTTAAAAAGCAGCTCCCGGCTTCATTCTGCGGTAGAATTCATCGTGAACATATCGAGGACTGTAAAGGAAAGACAACTGATGTCAAATGCGTAAACATGACTAGGATGGACGTTCCGGTACCTGGCCAAAACCCTTAGTTACTCTTCTTAAATGCGTAATTAAACTTTGTTTTCCGGTACAGGAACGAACCGGAGAAATCCACCTTTGAGGGGAGTGGCCTGCGCACTGTGCTGTACAGCCAAAAAGCGCGTGCCGGTTTGGCTTAGTCCCCCAACTGAAGGCTGTATTACGCTGGTTGGTGATATAGCTGGGAGGACCAAAAACGCAAACTTTCAACTTCGGCGGTCGTGGATAAGTTTGTTTCTACAAGTTTATGTCCAGACAAAATGTATTTTACACAGGGCGTTAACACCAAGAGGCTACGGAAAGTCTACATGTTTAATCAGAGACACTGATATGTGAACAAGACCAAAATCCTTAGTATATTTCACCGTGCAATACACAATCTGGAAAAAGTGAGATCTAACGCCTGGTCTTATATTCTTTTAGGGTTAGAAAACACAAACCCTGTGATCAAGCAAGGAAATACGTGTCTTTGTTCTCGGCACCCAGTTTCTGAGTAAGTTACATTTCAGGTTCGTATCACGATGTTTGGAACTTCAGAGAGCGTGTGTGTTAGTAATGATTTTAAAAACAATAAACAGGTAAAAGAAGTAATGAGGACCTTCCTCTACAGTCCACCTTACAAACCAGCGATTGTCAGAGCAAAATTTCTGAGCACATAGTCGATACCATGAAATCATTCAATCGTAATAAACAGTTTAAATACCATTAAAAGAGCCCCCCCCCCCTTTTTTTCCAAAGATTTTGCACGTTCATTTACTTAGGTATGCAATTAGTGTTTGGAATGAAATCCCGTTGTAGTGCGTGCTTGGTGCCATTCTGAACGAAACTAGGTTAGACGGACCCGAAAAGATAATTTTGTGGCTACTACGGTGTGTAAACATTATGAATTTTCCAGCCGATGTCTTAGTACCTTAATACGAATACTTGTTGACTGCGCTCAACATAATATGGTTTGATGTGAAGTGTTTAAGTATAGACACATCCGGTGACGTTTTCGCTGAAGAAAGTCCGTTTTCAAGATTTAAGACGTTTTTGAAATGTTTTTGAGCCTTTTTTAATATTCGACAAAAAAGAAGAAAAAAAGCTGTAAGTTTATTCAATGGAAAGTCCACGAAATTCTTTTCCAACAAATATACCCCATTACCGAGGCAGTCTGTACTTTTTTCTTAATCCACAATCGCAGGTTTGTGCTATAAGGGTGCATGACATCATAATCATGATAACCAAAGGAACAATTGACTCTGTGTGTGTGTGTGTGTGTGTGTGTGTGTGTGTGTGTGTGTGTGTGTGTGTGTGTGTGTGTGTGTGTGTGTGTGTGTGCGTGCGCGCGCACGCAAGCATGCTTCGTACTAGTATGCAATGCCGTGCATGCAATTGAACAGAACTAGTGTTTTGCAATGATTTTGTTTGACAACAGATTTTATCTCCGAAACGCGAGCAAATATCACGAAAAGTCTGACTGACTCGAGTCACCTTCAAGAGATATAATCTCACACACATTGTTATGAAGTGTAACATCCATTTTGTTCGCCCCATGCTACGATGTCATGCACCTTTACAACTTCCTTTGCAAAATCCACCCAAACATACGCCTTCGACAGAGAAAACCCCATTCTATTATTGTGCGTTTTTGACAAGTAAAACCTGAGACAAGTAGAAAAGACGATACGTAATGTGGCCAATGAGTATGTAAGTGTTGCTGCTGAGTGATCGATCTCACGGTGAAAGCTACGGTTGTCAGCAGAAACAAAGGTTCAACAATAGACGACTCCACTCCTGTCAACCAAAGGGGCGTACTCCCCAGACTTCAGCCAATCGCGTGCTGTGGCATAATGAACACAGCACATGGCATGGTCTGGCAAATTTTCTCGCCAAACACTGCAAAGAGGGAACAACATGTAGCTGATACGACTGAAACGTGGAAAGAAGTAAATCCATTGACGTCATTTGAGGAAAACGATCATTACGTCAATCTACTCCATCTGGAAATCACCCCTTTTTTCCCATAAAATGACGTCAGGGACGTACTTTGTTTTGCCGATACACGGCACAGCACAAGGACGGGCTTTTGACCTCGGCGCTTCCCGAGTGGAGTCGTCTCTCAGTGTGGAAGTTTTATGTTCGAAGTTGTCAGAATATCAGGAGCAGCTTTAGAATACCAGTGAAATCCATGGCATGAAAACGGGTCGCCGTCGCCTGGGAAAAAAAGGGCGTAAATGCTATAGATTTGGTGAACGCCTACGCCCTTTTTTCAGGTGACGGTAGCACTGTTGACAAATTTGCGTTAAAACTTGGACATGATTCGAATCGCAGCATCACTTCACAACGGCAAAAAACAATGGCATTTGTGTGTTTTATATCTAAAAATGTAAGGAGGACAGATGTGACCATTTTGGTATTCGGTTGTAGAGAAGGACTGGACACAATTCACTTGTGATGAGAAGCACAGACGTGTCGAAATTGTTGTAAGTGCAAGGATTTCAGGATTCCGACAGTTTCAGTAACATGGGACAACGTATCAGCAGCAATGGGGCAATATACAAGTAATACACACACAGCTCTGACAACTAGACTATAGAAAGACGTATTTGGAACGTTGGTTCAATATCTACTCCTGTCCTCAGTCTTCAAGACAAAACGCGAGTCAAAGTTCTGTTTTCAAGAGGTTGTTTTGTTTTCTTAACATTCATTCATTTCTATGACCTCATGGGGCCTGTTACGTCACGTTATTAAATACTACGTATCTTTTGACGTCGGCATCATTTTGTCCAACATTCTGACGTTCTGATGAAGGCAACACGTTTGCCGAAATATCAAGGAGGACGTTATGTTCTTTTTTATGAATCTCTATTTTTTTTCATTTTATTTCTTATTTGATACCTCTAGCCTCATTTCTCATTTCTTTAGTTCGTATTAAACATCTGGTTATAATAGTAAACCTCTTAGTTAATAGTGAACTTTTAGTTCATGGTAAACCGTCACTTCACTACTTTGTCCTGGTACATGTAGAAGAGAACTGTATATGACAGACCCGCCACATGTGGAATAACTGTGGAAACCCAGTATGATTCGCATTCTGCTGCACAGTATCTACACCACAGACGCCAGGGGCCTAATGCATAAAACAAGACTAGACTAACCTGAAACTTACCCCCTAGTCTCAGACTATGCCGGGACTATCATCAGCGTGTATTGCCGTTTAGTCCATGCAGTAGTCACAGACTCACTTTAGTCTCCATTTCTGCATCTCGTTCTAGTCTTTTTTGGTCTCGGCCTAGTCAAGCTAGTTTCGAGCCTACGTCCTAGTAACTTTCCCTACGTCAGACCCCAGGGTAATGTCGACTGGGAGCTCTGTGGTCAATTTTCGTCATATACAGTACACGGACGAAGCCAAGAAATCCACCTCGGCCGAGAGTAAACTCCGCACTGCACTATACAGCCAACCCCCCCCCCCCCCCAAAAAAAAAAAAAAAAAAAAAAAGCTGGTTAGGCCTAGTCCCGAGGATGTATAAAAAAAATGTGAGTACTGCATTGAAAGGTTTTTTTTTTGGCCTTTTTATTTTTTATTTTTATTTTAAACGTCTGTTGAAGCCAGATTGCTTTCTATTTGCCTGCAAGGCCGGTTAGCGTATGAGAAAAATTAATGCACAATGAAGGAAAGTCAGCTGAGTCAGTTTCCTAATCAAATATGATTAAGGGGGATACTTGAGTACGCACCCATGCAAGCTTATGCAATGGACTTGCACAGTGCAGCATGAACAGACCAGGAAAAATATTCATAATGTACCGGTCAGAGGGTTACTTTTGACTCATGGATATCTGATATTATCTGCATCACAATCAGACCCAACAATTATTATATGCAAGTGTTCCGATATGCAAATGCTTGTTTTCTAAAAAATAAACACAGAAACAAAATCGTTTTGTCGGAGACGAGGAAACAAACATTCGCTGCCTAATTTATGCACATGTTTAGAATAATCTCTGTGAATAGTCATTAGATTCAGATTTTATTCAGTTATTCAACGACCCGTTACAAGCACAACAGCACAAAAACCAGACAATGATTGTAATCGGAAAAAAGAAAAAGAAAATGGTGCTTCACCTACCATTAATTTCATCTACACCCAGTTTAGATTTACAGTTTAATCTCGAAAACACTTATGAGATTTGTGTCACTAGGCATGAATTTTATGTGTGTGTGTGTGTGCACGCGTGCGACTGTGTCCGTACAATGAGAAAGCCGCTAGCATGTATTTTCTGAACAATGCCTACAGATGGCAGAGGAGAAGAAAAGGAAATGCAATGAGCGTGAACGCAGTACTTGAAACAAATCTCGAAAATACACGCTGAGGCGAGATACACCGTAGTAGCAGCTAAGCCAGAAACGCACATGCGCACACACAGACAGCGATAGGTATAATCTGCCCAAGCGAGACTGAGACACAATGAAAAGGAAACTGGTATTATCTCATCGTTAGTAAGCATCGAAGTCTTTCAAGAGACGCACACGATATCGAGAAGTAGAGAAGAAGCAAGTTCCGGTGAGAGGTTTTTGGGGAAAAAAAGAGAACGAGAATGTCAGTCGACGGTATAGATTCAACGCCAAAAACTGCAGGGGGCGACGCGCACGACCCGCGAGAACGACAGAACCGCACACACCGAACGACGAAGAAGACAGATAGAGAAAAACACATCCGATTCACTCTTTGTACAGGGAACAAGGGTTTAGTTAAATGAGGCAAACTCACAGGGAGAAAGCACTTCTTTTTTGAAACGAGAATCTCATTCGTCTTTACATATCGGCACTTTTTGTAATTAATCTCATCGTCAGGCCAGTATACAACACACGATGTAGCTTTCGTCCTCGTGGGAATTCCACCAGAGCTGTCCGCTGTGCACACGACACGATGCGACGGCCAATTTTACACCAGTTCCCACGACTGAAGTCGCAAAATGAAGAACGGTGACATACTTAGCGCAGGCTCGTGCGACAAGCACACACTTAGTGACCTAATTACGAGTGCGGGCTTGTCCGGTGTGTGCACACAACTAAAGCTGACCCGCCTCTCGTGCACTCATGCATCGCAGGCGCATTTCCATTCGCTGTGTCAAAGAAAAAAAAAAGAGGAATCATTCTTGTTGGAATCCAAACGCTTTCTGTCTCGCCCTAATCCGATGCACCGTCCATCGCAGACACACCAAACACCACAATTCCACGGAACAGATTTCAAACAGACCAGCTGATTTCCCTCTCTTCCGTTCTCTCAAAAGTTGTCAAACTCCACGCGAGATGCAAATTGAAACATACACGAAACGAATAAATGTCACGTTGCTCCAGTAGGTTGGGACCCCGATAGCGCTGTGGCGCACCAAAGACGCTCGTTCAGATCATAAAGCGGCGTGATAAACGTGGGCACGCAGACAACTGACTGCCGCGTCATCATTCTAATATCCCAGTCACATGTTGGAGTCCTCGGGAGGAACAGTTACATTGAATTGACCCGTATGTGGATGCACCCGAAGCAGGTGAACATCATAGAGACAGCACTATATTACACACACTCACGTAAATTGATATACACACGAGATAAATTGGCGAGAAATGGTGTTCAATGTAGTAGTTCAGTCCACGGTGATGGGTACATTATTGTCAAACTCTCGACTGCTGTGGGGTTTTGCCCCTTCTTTTCGTCCGCATGAATACAACATATTTGACGAAACAATGAGGATGAAACAGTTTTACGATGACTCTTCAACTAGGCTAGCATGACAGTCGACTGCTTGATAATCAGCATGTACAGATTTTCACAGGTTTTTTTTTTTTTGTAGCATTCTTGTATAATTTCCGTGATTTACCGTAAACGGTACAGCGAGAAAATGCCCCTTCCACCCCCCCCCCCCAAAAAAAAAAAAAAAAACAGTGAAGCTTTCTGATGATTCCAACAAATGTACAGACAGGATGAAATATCAACACAGCAATAAGAAGTTTCTTTCAAAGCCAACTGACAAAACACGCAACTGTCCACACAGTCCATGACTCACAAATCATTATTTTCTGAATATCAATCGCCAAAACTTGTCCATACGAGAAAAGAGACACAGACGTCCAGCAGAAAACGACGGGCAAGTTCATTTTGCTTGTGCCAGATATACTCAATACAGGTTCCATACTATGATCACACAAGATTCGGAGAGGAAATCATGCGCAAATGTCCGAGGAATATTACGTTTTTTTGAGGCTAAATGTAAATACTGCTGTCTGCAGATGATTCAGTTGTATGCTTTGCAAAATAATTTCCAGACTGGCATACAGACGAAGTTTTCAGCCTCATGACTGGACAAAAACAAATTCTACCATATCAGACGTACAACTTCCATAAGAAACCTATTCTAGTCAAACATTTGGAATTAGCATACGAGCTGAACATAGCTGTTTATCCGCACAAACGCCCTTTTCCTTAAGAGATCTATCAAAGCGATATTTGATCACTGTACAATGTTTAATCCAGTCGGTGAAGATAAGCAGTTCCTATCGCCCAGTCTTTCCCACATAGTAGAAAAGAAAGCCGGCAATGTACCCTTTTGCAGAAAACGTCGGGCTGAGAATATGCTGCTTCTTGGGTCCATGCTTCCAAGGATGTGTGCTCTTTTAGATTGTATTGAAATCCTGTATAGATCTAACTTGAAACACTGATCTCATTACCTCAAGGGTGTGGGTAGTGAAAACGAGAGCGTGCTTCGTTCTCGGATTATAAGCAAGATGAAGCGATTCACATGTCTTTGAATATGCTGCTTCTCGGGTCCATGACTCCATGTATGTGTGCTCTTTTAGATTGTACTGAAATCCTGTATAGATCTAACTTGAAACACTGATCTCAAGGGTGTGGGTAGTGAATAGAGAGCGTGCTTCCTTCTCGGATAAGCAAGATGAAGCCATTCACATGTCTTGTTCACCACCGTGCTGTAGATGACCTCTTCTTTCTCTAGATAACGTGCACATTTCACACAAAACATTCACCAGGGAGACAGAGCGATGAAGTGTGAGATCGAACATTTTTTTTCCGTTTCGGTGTTCAAAAGCTTTCAAAACGATACCTCGCATAAAAATCAAAACCTGTTGCTTAGAAAAAGCATCCTTCGAATTTGTGATTTTCATACTAAATAATCATCTTTTCTTGTGTAAAATGGTATCAACAGCCAAGCCCATTTCTGACATGCATTTCATGTTCTCTGCACACAACAAAAATGTTATCTGCCATGAACAAATTTAATAACAGACTGAGATGAAACACAGAATGATGAGCGTTATTCAACAGTCACACCCGGTTAAGCAGCTGTAAAGAGACAGGCTTGAATTGAATTGTTCTCTGGTGGAAACGGTCTTTGCGTCCACGTCTCTGAAAGAAAATGTGACCGGGCTCTGTTGTAGATTCCACAGAGGAAACCTACCCATCCTGGCCCCCGGTTATCTCCCCTTAGCAATTCTCTTACGCACGCGCTAATCCAGCCAAATCAAAGCCATAATTCTGCACTAGTATGGGTAACAATATATACAACAACATCGCTCTATATGGCTTTAAGGTTTCAACGCAAGATCCTTCGAGAAAAACATAACAAAAACATCAACGTTTTTCACCAGTCACCGCTCATTTCCGAACAATTCTTTCAGTCAAAAAGCGTTGGTCTGGTCAAAGCTGATGGAGATAATTAATCCAGCCTGACCGGTTATTATTCAGATAAGGTACAACTGGAATATTCCATTCCTTCTGACTTCTATCAGCAGAAAACGACATTCTTTGATGAATCTATCTCATCAGATATGGTTGGAATATTTCATCTTTCGCCAACTGATATCCTGACCATATCTGACAGGAACTCTTCTTACTCATGTCTCATCAGGTATGACTGGAATATTCCACTCCATCTGTCCTTCCACATCTGATGGGAAATACTCCAGGCTCTTCCACCCATTTATCTCATGTTCAACCTACGCCAAGAATCCTAAACTCTTTGACAGGAATACTCCACACTCTGTCCAAACACCTCTTTTTCTCTCATCAGATATGACTGGAATATTCCACTGCCCCAATCAGTCACTCATCCTAAACCACTGGAAAACCCTCAACGTCAAAATCCTCATTTTTCTTCTTTCTTTCTTTCTTTCTTGTTTTAGACCAATCAGCGCGCGAGACGGTCGACGATCACGTGTGCCCGGGCTTGAAAGAAACCGAGGGCGTGTTCCGGCTGACGCTGCCGCCGCTGCTGCCCTCGTTGGGTTCCTCCTTCACGCTCGGCTCCATGGGGAAGGTCATGGCCTCGGCGGAGTTGGTGGACTCTTCCGGCGTCTTGCTCATCTCGTGCTCATGCTCGTGCTCGTGGTGGTGGCGGTGTTTGTGGTGGAACGCCTGGAGCGAGAAGCGGCGGTGAGTCGTCTTGCGCCCGCCGCGCCGCTTGGATATGTGGGGATTGTCCTTGCGCATCGTCTTGGTCTTGTAGATCTGCAGCTGCGTGTACAGCCGCTTCAGCTCCGCCTGCACACAGGGTGGAATGTGTAGTTGTTTATGAACTTTAACCACTCACCAGGTTGCACAGAAACAGCAGCAGGCAATAACATGAACAGAATAACGAACGTAACCCTTGCCTAAATTGGTCAAGAAGCACGGTGACAGATCCACCTGTGCTATGGTTTTTGCAAGGTTTGTTCACGAACAGAGGGGAGGAAGGACAACCAAAACTTTACCAGGGGGAAAATAAGAAAGAAGTTACAGAATAACAAATGATTTAGAATTAAACAACACCCCCCCCCCTCCGAAAACAAACAAACAAACAAACAAACAAAAAACCCAACAAACAAACACAAAAAACACCAATAAACAACAACAAAAATACCCACAAACAACAAAAACAATCGAAGAAATCGAATAAACTTCGCACATGGACCGTTTTCCGTTCCACACAGCTCAGTGTAGAGATGGCCAATATGGCCTATGTCCGGCTAAACACAAACAACAATGACGTCAACAACAACATCATCGACGCAAAGACGTGTTGGTCGATGACAGAAAACGTCCCATTCACTATGACGCAAAGTTAGAGTCTCCCACCAGGCCCTCGCACTTACTCTGATGTCCTCCGGGTCCATCTCGGTCAGGCTGATCTCGCCCACGTCCACGTCACCATTGGAGGAGATGCCCACGTTCAGCTTCATGGTCTCCGGGGCCGAGCTGTCCACGTCCGACTGCGAGTAGGCCCGGGTTCGCATCCTGTCATCATCTGGCGGCCGGTGCGCGTACCACAGCTGGTGACACAACGTATAATTACATTTGTAACGAACGCCTTGATTGGCTGGATAACTGAGTGACATGTCCGGTAGGACCTAGTCATTGTTGTTGGGGGGGGGGGGGGGGCGCGCTTCCCACACTTGCAGACGGAGCTGTCTGTCAAACGTGGGTTGGGAAAAATAGTGATGGAAATAAGCGACACTGATGAGTGTGTGTTTACTGCTGACTGATAGCTGATTGTCTTGAGATCGCCGCTGTGTGGTGGAAAAAAAGGCGTTAATCTGGCTTATTCCATCTTTGCTAAGCCAGCTTACGTTTAGGAGCAGTTTCGCTCGCAAGTGCGCCTGTACGCTCGAAATGTTGATGACTAGTACAGATATTAACTGCGATATAGCGTTGCTTAAACTTTGCGCAAGCGGTCTAACAGTCAAATTCTACGATTGTTGTTACACTACTGGAGCACTCAGTGTGGTCACCGCGTCATCGCATCTGATGGCTCAGTGCCAGCTTTACAGACGCTGTCGTTTGTGCAGGTGAGTAAGTGGTGTGATGATAGATACCACGAAAAACAACTCAGAACGATCTGTGAGCAAAACATGGCAGCATTAGCACCTTCAAACCCTCACAACCAACCAACTGTAACTGCTAACTGAGGGGAGTCGGGGTGGCCGAATGGTACAGCTTTGGACTTCCAACGCTCGGGTCGTGGGTTCGTATCCCGGCTGGGGCCAAATATGTGTGCTGGCGTTTTCATCGTTGCCCCGTCTTTGATATCAACCGTATGTGGTGGAAAAGGACGTTAAACCCCCAAACACCCACCCACCCAACTGCTAACTGAACGCTTATGGGGTCTTTAACCGTATTGAAGGTCAACCTGTTTTCTGATTGGCTAACTGCTCTGGAGAGGTCCATTGTAGTTGAACCTTTGTGTTCGTGTACATGTTCAGGGAAACGTAGGCAACAGGGATTTAAGAGGAAAACCAGCAACCCAGTAGCACAATCGGTCCGTGAAGCATACATACAAAACAACAAACCACAAATAACAAGACTCTCTCTCTCTCTTTTTTTTTATTTCTTCACTTTTTATATATATTTCTTCACTTATTTCATCTCGCCCATTTTGTCTTTATGTACATGTATTTGGTTTTGCCAGTGCTCGAATGCATAATTGCATGAACCCTTATGTACACATGTTAAAAAAAGAATTAAAGAAAGGAGGTTAAAAACCCCCCCCCCCCAAAAAAAAAAATAGAAAGACTGCCTTGGTAATTGTATCAAACCTGCAGTGTCTTATTACAGTAAGCCTCGATGTAAGGGACACAATTTTACCATTGACCTTGCATGCATAAGGTAAACATCTTCTGAACTTTGAACTGTGCATCCACTTACCTTGGGGCCCAGCAGTATTAGCAAGTTAATGGTGACGGTGAGTTGACACCTCAAGAAATACATCAGGAAGAGATAGTCCGGGTGTAACTCGAACCACCATAGGTGTCTGCAACAGATTTCAAAGAAGACTTTAAATGGTTTGATTATGAAACGGCGGACTTTTTCCGTGCAACCCTGGTGGCAATTTGGTTGAATAACTTACATGATGGGGACAATCTCGGACGAAGAGTCAACAAAACGGACAACAGACCCGTCTGTGGGGACACCGTCTGATTGTCTGTCCACTGGCTCAATACCTGCCCTTGTCTGTCCTGTCCTACCCTCGTCAGGTTTCTATCTCGTCTCGTTCTCGGACCAAGAGTCAACACAACGGAAAACAGACCCGTCTGTGGGGACACCGTCTGCCTTTCTGTCCACTCATCTGGCTCACTACCTGCCCTTGTATGTCCTGTCCATTTCTCGTCAGGTTTCTGTCTCGTCTCGTTCTCGGAAGAAGAGTCAACACAACGGAAAACAGACCCGTCTGTGGGGACACAGTCTGACTCTGTCCACGGGCTCACTACCTGCCCATGTATCTCCTGTCCTTTTCTCGTCAGATTTCTGTCTCGTCTAGTTCTCGGACGAGGAGTCAACAAAACGGAAAGCAGACCCGTCTATGGGGACACCGTCTGACTTTCTGTCCACTCAGTGGCTCACTACCTGCCCATGTATGTCCTGTCCTTTTCTCGCCAGGTTTCTATCTCGTCTCGTTCTCGGACCAAGAGTCTAAAAAACGGAAAGCAGACCCGTCTGTGGGGACACCGTCTGACTCTCTGTCCACGGGCTCACTATCTGCCCTTGTATGTTCTGTCTTTTTGTCGTCAGGTTTTTGTCTCGTCTAGTTCTTGGACGAGGAGTCAACAAAACGGAAAGCAGACCCGTCTGTGGGGACACCGTCTGACTTTGTGTCCACCGGCTCCACAACCTGCCCTTGTATGTCCTGTCCTACTCTCGTCAGGTTTCTGTCTCGTCTCGTTACACCCACAACGTCAGCACTTACTTTAGAATGTAGAATCCCGTGGACAGAACGAGCTCGTAGACGATGGCCACGGTAACAAATCGCCCTTCGGAGTAATCCGACGGGGCGGCGCGCACACAGTAACACAGATACACCCCCACCACAAGGAACAGCACCTCAGCTGCAACAGACAGAAGAATATGAGTTAGTTAGTTAGTTAGGGCTTAACGAGAACAATATGAAATCAGGGTGAAGTGACTTCATCACCATAATAATAATAATAATCATCATCATAATATCTGTGCATTGTGTGGTCGCTTTTTACCCAATTACTGCTCAAAGCTCAGCGAAGAATATGAGTTAGTTAGTTAGTTAGGGCTTAACGAGAAGAATATGAAATCAGAGTGAAGTGACATCATCACCATCATCACCATACTACTACTACTACTATCTGCGTATTGTGTGGTCGCTTTTTACCCAATTACAACTCAAAGCTCAGCGAACTGAACACAACTCGCACGCTCACGTGAATGACACGCGTTCTCTCACACACTGGACATGAACACATTACAGTCACGTGGTGCGAAGGGTCAGCTCAGCTATATTAATTTCGGAATTTAGAATTGCATTTATTTTCAAATTTGGTGGGCTGCACATTTCCAAAGCAGAGGGCGAGGAAGCCGGAGTACCCGGAGAGTACCCCCGACGATCGGCCCGAATGAACGGTGCCACGTACGAGAAGGAAAAACTGTTCGCCTCGAGTGGGACTCGAACCTGACCTCTCGCACTGGTGGCGAAGTCTCTTAACCACTAGACCGCCGATTGCCCCGTAACGAAATGACATACAAAACTGCTCACGTGAAAATTATTAGCCGCCATAAAGACCACGAGAAAAGTGAAATGTATATCGTGAAAGCCGACCAAATCATCAAAAATAATTTATTGATAATGGTTACGAAGATATAAAAATAAACAGTTGTTCAGTGAGGGTGTGTGCGAAACAGTTCGTAAACTTGCAGAGGAAATGGCAAATGTCTAATCTGACATTAATTCTTCAACAGAAGAAAGAAAGTAACAAAAAGGATTAAAACATCTGCGTAACATTAAGCCACACCTAAGTCTAAAAAAATGAATCGCGTCAGCCGTTTTAAAAAAATATTATCATATGCATTCCTCATGTCTCCAGTATGTGTGTGTGTGTGTGTGTGTGTGTGTGTGTGTGTGTGTGTGTGTGTGTGTGTGTGTGTGTGTGTGTGTGTGTGTGTGTGCGTGCGCGCGCGCGCTTGAGAGAGAGAGAGAGAGAGAGAGAGAGAGAGTAAAACCGCCTCTAGACAATGGTGTGTGTGTGTGTGTGTGTGTGTGTGTGTGTGTGTGTGTGTGTGTGTGTGCGCGCGCGCGCTTGAGAGAGAGAGAGAGAGAGAGAGAGAGAGAGAGAGAGAGAGAGAGAGAGAGAGAGAGAGAGCGCACATCTGCTTATTTTGTCTGGTTGCTAGGCTGCAGCCGTCAATTGATAGTGTCAGCGGGTGAGAACAAAGCCGTCGCCAACAACTGCTTTCCGATCTGATTAGGTTCTAACTGACGAGGGACAACTTTCTGATAACAATTGTAAGTGTGTCTGCGAACGGTTAGCTGAGTGCACAATCCCCACAGTTCCTTGTCCTAGTGAATAGTGATAGTGTATGTAGGGACGCCTGGAACCGGTCTTGGGAAGTTCAGCGCACTCTGCCCGGGCATCGCTCTGAAAGTGCTTGGTCAGACTTTTCCCTGTTTTCAGTACTTTGTTATTATTATTATCGCTTTCGAAAGATTTCTTTACGCGGCGGAGTCTCATCCACTTCTCATTCTCGATTTGTTTTGCTCGGGGGAAGCGGGGTCCAGGGGGGTGGAAGGGGTGGGGGTGGGGGGTGGTCGAGGAGAGGAAGTTAGTTATTTAGGGCTTAACGCCGCGCAAGTAACAAAGACTATTTCGCGGCTAATCAAGGTCCTTCTTCGTCAGACTAAAATGAAAAGGAAGAAAATAAAACAAGGTGTAAATATTTCAAAAAAATCGACCCGGTTTAAATAATAAACAAGTTTCACTTCTTTGCACATCGAACATATAGAGGACGAGGATAGTCCGTATTACTTGAGGTGTCTAAAGTTTTTAGAACAGATTTGACTCTTTCAAGAAGCTAAAGATGCTGTCAGGGGGAACATCCCGGAACAACACCTTCAAAGAATCTGCACAGAATTGTTTTACGCGAATCTCGGCACGATCCACGCACGAGATTAGGAAGCGAGGAGAGGAAAGCCGGAGGACCCGCAGAGAAACCCCATCTGAACAGCCCGAAAGCTCGGGAAAACTGGTATCACATACTGCATGTAGCATGACTTGAGGTCAAACACTGTCTCTACATGTTTAGCATCGGAGAAAAGAGAAAGGGGAAACTCCGACTGGGTCGTCTTTCTGAGATCATATATGCCAGGACGGCCGAATGGTAGAGCGTTAGACTCTCAATGCTCGGGTCGTGAGTTCGAATCCCGGCTTGGGCCAAATATTTGTGCAGGCCTTTTTTCGTTGCCCCGTCTTTGATATCACCCACACGTGGTGGAGAAGGACGTTAAACACATAAAAACCCGCCCACCCTCGTAATGTTGATTTCCGAATGCGACACACTTTTTGAAAAGAACTGCTTCATACGTAATGTGGCGTGGCAACAGGAGAACCCCCACGTTTCAAGACTAGATATTTTAAGTGGTTCCTTCTGGAAACGAAAATTTATGCGCCATTCCTATCACGTCTACATATCCAAGAGAAAGTGTACACGAGGAAACACGGTCGTAAACTTCAACTTCACACCTCACAGCAGATACAAAACTAGAATATACATCGTCCCGGGCCTATAAAACCACGCGCACTTGGCTATACTCGGGACTTGCATCAATCGCAGAATGAGATGCGTTTTATGCAGTACGGGAAAAAAACCAGCCGTTCTCATTTGTCTTTTTCTGTGTCTTCACGAAATCAGCTGGTGGTCTTGGCAGAGCTTGCTGGTTATCAAACCATTTATTTTCAAGCCAAGAATATGTAGCTGGTATACCTCGTGGGTAGAACTATAACGTATGGCTTTTTCACGTTCAGATCGTTTCTTCAGGCATGCAGGCTGATATATGTTCTCTCGGTCTCTGTCTCTGTCCGTGATAGGGGTTCCCATTAGCTATGACTGATGTCGTGTCTGGAATTCCTCTGGAATGGCACGTAGCAGGTATAGTGATGTGAAGGCATTGGGTAGTTGCGAGCTAAAAACGTTATATTACGAATGCCGGTTACCTAGACAGTTTTTAGTTTATGTCTGGGGAGTTACCGCGATTTGGACGGCGTGAAGACTTCACCGAGTTCTGTGGGTAACGAGGATGTTGTATTTTTTGTAATCTAGAGCGCATCTCTCCCTACACACGAAGAGGCTGATTTGAAATCTGTCAGCTTGCTTTGTTCCTGCACGAGATGAGTTTGCTTCTTTGTTTTGAATTCCTGTTTTCCTGCTGGCGAACAGAGGACGGCAAACGAAAGAAAGAAAGAAAGACAGAAACTCGGACAAAGGAAACTAAGAGAAGTATGCGAGTTTTCAATTTTAACGCCGCTTCCCCAACCACAAGGATGAGTGAGGGCTTAAAGCCGTGCAAGCCACAAAGACTAATTCGCGGCTGTCCCCAACCACAAGAAGACAACAACAACAACAACAACAACAACAACAACAACAACAACAACAACAACAACAACAAGGGTTTAAAGCCTCAAACAAAACAGAGATCGTCAAAAGAAGTCCCAGGTTGCCCAGTGGACTGTTCATCTGAAATAGGTTAGGAAGGCTTGAGATTTGGAATTTGTGATTAGGTTTCTGACTCAAAATCTGCATGTTCAAATTTGTGTTGTTGTTGTAAGACGATATTTGAAAAATGCCAAGCTTGGGCAAGCGATGTGACACGACCGGAGTGACTCACCTATCTCAATGGCGTAGTCCCACCAGAGGGATTTACACAGGACGTAGCTGAGGTTGTCGGCCGTGATGGCCGTGTCCAGGAGACTGGCTCCGTGCTCCAGGTGGTCGGCGTTGACTGCTGTCCAGGCGGCCATGTAGCCCAGCACCACCACCAGGATCACCGCCAGCGACTTGATCAGGTCCTTGTCGCGCACGTGCACCCGGTGGGCCTTCCGTGACTGGAACTCCGCAAGGATCCTGCACAGCGCAGCAACCAGTTTTAGACTATTGCAACTGTAGTACGTTTACCCTCTGTAATGACCCGAAACAAGCTAACCGAGACCTGAGCCGAGACAACTAATCACTAAGAAAGAAACAACAACAACAACAACAACAACGACAAACAAACACGCTCGGTGACAAGGAAAGTGGACAGTTCTGACCAACTTTGTTGTCAACGTGGTATTTCACAGTGTGCACAGAAGCGGTGAGTTCCGTCGCATTCACCAGCACAGTACATTTTCAGCCTGTTTTAGAGATTGTTCCCTGCATGAGTTGTCCTTCGTGCATACGTGCATGCATTTTTCGTGGCAACATTGTGCTCTGCCACGAAAAATGCGTGCTTGTTGCGGCACGGGAGACAGAGATGGTGCAGAGTTGAGACTATTGCTACTGCTGATTAGGACCAAGGGCCAACACTTCACTGAGATTGGGCCACTTCCTGCCTTTTTTTCTTTAAGAGTTAGCCACATTAAACAACTTCCAAAGAATGTTAACTTGTTTTCCCGAACAGGATCTCTATCTACTGTGTCAATGAGCTCCCTATTTTTTGTCTTGTTATATTTCAAAGTTAGAGGCCTATGTTACAGGATGACCCACTCTCAAAGTGTCTGAACTGCGTTCTCGGGAAAAAACAAACACAAACCTCTTTCCTCTGTGTTTTCCCGTTGTGTGCGAACACGATGTAACGTGACAGAAACGTGTTGCAACAAAACACTCAGTACCACAGTGGTATGACCGATTAGTAACCATGCATTTCGGCTCTTGTCATATCAACGGCTGACCAAAGGTTTTAGGTTTGTACCTTTCTTAAAGTCTCAATACGGTTTGATTTCTTTATTCAACACTTCTTTATTCATGACACGCACGCACGCACGCACGCACACACACACAGTGACATACACTCATGCACACACGCACGCACGTACACACACATACATTGACATACACACGCACGCTAACGCGCGCGCGCGCACACACACACACACACACACACACACACACACGCGCGCGCGCGCGCACGAACGCACGCACGCACGCACACACTTAAACATCAAAAACACCGCCACAAGAAACTGGCTGACGAGTCCAGCCGCCTCAGTGAACCGTTAACCAGATTTCTCTTGCCTTTCAGCCTGCTCCGAAAACTCCGAAAACCTCCAATGGAAGCCCTCAACCAATGCCGGAGACTTGGGTTAAAAGCATTGAATCGAGAAGAAACTCAGCTGATTGAAACCCAAAATAGCCGCGCTATATTTGTCCTTGTCTTGAATGTGCAGGCTGGTATAAAAGGGAGAAAAAAAAAAGCCCGAAAACAAAACCCCAAAACCCAAACGTCCCTGCAAGTAAGGTTTCAATCAAGGCATGACCAGCACGGAGGACCCAGTTAATGTTATCTTGATATTATCACATTTCATGCTGATTTTCTTTTGTGTGGGTTGTGTGTGTATTTGTTTGGAGCGAGACTGCGGATAGCGAGTGGACAACATCAAGAGACAGTTAAAGGCCAAATAATTTTATGACAAATGACAATAAACAGGAATATCTGTATCTGTCTGTAGAAGATTTTCTATGTATACCCGTAGAGTGTGTATAAAGTTAGACTGCAATGAGCGAATGGACAATATCAAGACACATTCCTAGGACATAATTTCATATGACCAAATGACAATAAACACAATTATTTGTATCTATCTGTAGACATGTATGTATACTCGTAAAGTGTGTATAAAGTGAGACTGCGATGAGCGAACAGACGATATCAATACACATTCCTAGGACATATAATTTCATATGACAAAATGACACTAAACATATTCGTATCTATCTGTAGACGATTTCGTGTATGAAGTGAGACTGCGATGAGCGAATGGACAAAATCAAGACACATTCCTAGGATATAAAATTTCATATGACCAAATGACACTAAACATATTTGCATCTATCTGTAGAAGATTTTCTAAGTATACTCGTAGAGTGTGTATGAAGTGAGACTGCGATGACAAATGGACAATACCTAGACATACTCCTTGGATATTTTTTAAAGTACGGCAATAAACACACGTGTATCTCTGTCTGTATCGACCAGGCTCAGCTGGAACGTTCGTGTCAACGACACAATGCTCAAGACATAACGACGTGCTATGGTTTTTTTCTTCTTCTGTATTGATTTTCATCTCCTCTGTCGTTGAGGTTTATTTCCAGTAAGTAACGCATGCACCTGGACCACGTTCAAGGTCACGTACAAAGTTAGGGATAACGATTACGATAACTGCTGTTTCTTTCATCGGCGAAAATCTGAAAATGTAGCCCCGTCCACTAGAATTCCTAGAAATCGATGAACTGTGCACGGATGTCAGTTCCCAGGAACCTATGGGTTGTGTACGGGTGTCAATTCGCAGAAATCGATAGAATATGTACGGGCGTCAATTCCCGGGAATAGTCAGGAATGAGCCCGGGTGTCAGTCGATTCCCATGAATGTACGCGTTAAGCACGAGTTTCAGTTCGGTTGCGCAACGGTTTCAATTTCCAGGAATCGATGGATTGTACCCTGGTATCCAGAATCAGGAACCCATAGCTGCGACGGAACCCTCGAGCCTCAAAACAAAACCCACGACATCCATCTGCAGGCCTACCCATGGGCTAGCGTGGACTCGGCATCAACAGCACTTCCCATTCATGGAGGAAAGCAATAAGGCGTGATGGTGATCTATGGCGAGCAAGCCTCGGCAAATGAATGGACGTGTGCACACAGCGCCTGCCTGCGGTGAGGAGAAAAAGGAGGGAGGGAGGGGTGGGGGAAGTAGGGGGTGGGGAGGCTAGAATCTCTGTTGATTTCTCTATCGATTGAGACTTACTGGCTGCCACCGTCAAACGCAGGCCTTGCATGGAACAGGGCGGGCAAACGGGGACATGTTGTGCAGCAGGGATACGCATGCAAAAAAAACCCACTAGCTTGCTGTTCAGTTAGGCTTGTGTCTGAGAGAGAGAGAGAGAGAGAGAGAGAGAGAGAGAGAGAGAGAGAGAGAGAGAGAGAGAGAGAGAGAGAGAGAGGGTGTTTGGGAGTTTAACGTCCTTTTCCACCACATACGGGTGATATCAAATACGGTGCAACGAGAAAAAGGCCAGCACACATATTTGGCCATAGCCGCGATTCGAACTCACGACCCGAGCATTAGAAGTCCAACGCTGTACCAGTCGGCCATCCCGGCTCCCCGAGAGAGAGAGAGAGAGAGAGAGAGAGAGAGAGAGAGAGAGAGAGAGAGAGAGAGAGAGAGAGAGAGAGAGTATCGTTTGTAGCATTTACGACAGCATTACCTGCTTACTATGGCCATAGAAGCAAAATCTCACGTAGTTTGCACACACTCAGAATAAGTATAAGAATCAGAATCGGTTTCAATGGTCAGTGGCACACAGTCAGCGTGGTTTAGCACCAGCGATGTTTTGCACCGCGTGTCCCCAGAAGTTTGGACACTAAAATCTCGCTATTTCGTCAAATCAGGGCCTCTTACCGCCACCTTTCGAACTTTACCCGCTAGATGTAGTTAGGTCAGTCTCATCGAGTGTAGTACGTGCTTAAAATATGCTTCACAGTCATATCCTTTGTCAGATACAAGCCTAAACAGCGAGCTAGTGGGTGCTTTGCATGCGTATCCCCGCTGCACAACGTATCCCCGTTTATCCGCCTTGATGGAAGGTCGGTGACAGCGGCGTATGGCAAGTTAAGGGGCTGACGTCATGCCTAAGGCTTATCCCTTATAAACGTGCTGCGATCTGCAGCGCTGACAGACGCGTATGGCTATAAGTTGACATCAAGAGATAACGTCCATTCCCTCTGTGCTTTTTCTCCCGATGCTGACAGGGTGTATGGCTATACGCTATAGGTTAAATTCATGAAAGAAGGCCCATGCCTTGATCATCAGGTCAATTCCTGCTGTGCACTCTCAGTCAAGCCATGACATAAGCGTATGAATACAGGTTGACATCGCGAAATAAGGTCCATACCCCCTGTGTCTTCCCGATGCTGAAAGAAGCGCATGAATATAGGTTGACCTCCTGTGTCTTCCCGGTGCTGAAAAAGCGTATGAATATAGGTTGACCTCCTGTGTCTTCCCGGTGCTGACATAAGCGTATGAATACAGGTTGACATCGCGAAATAAGGTCCATACCCCCCTGTGTCTTCCCGATGCTGAAAGAAGCGTATGAATATAGGTTGACCTCCTGTGTCTTCCCGGTGCTGAAAAAGCGTATGAATATAGGTTGACCTCCTGTGTCTTCCCGGTGCTGAAAAAGCGTATGAATATAGGTTGACCTCCTGTGTCTTCCCGATGCTGAAAGAAGCGTATGAATAAAGGTTGACCTCCTGTGTCTTCCCGGTGCTGAGAAAGCTTGCGAATATAGGTTGACGTCCTGTGTCGTCTCGGTGCTGAAAGAAGCGTATGAATATTGACATCGCAAAATAAGGTCCACATAACGGGCTGTGTCTTCCCGACGCTGAAAGAAGCGCATGAATATAGTCCATTCCATGAGTGCGCACTCTTTGTTGTTGACAAAATGCACGACATACGGTCCATTCCTTCTGTTCTCAGTGTTTAGTGCGATCTCTCATAGACCGACATCAGGAGATAAGGTCCATTCCGCATATGCTCTCTCTCTCCAGCACTGACAGAATGGTTTGGCTATAGGTTATCACGAGATAAGGCCCATTTTCGTCTGTGCACTCTCCGATGTTGTGTTTTGGGGTGACAGAACCCAATGGCAAAAAGCTGACGTCATGCCTGAGGCCCCTACTGTACGATATTCAGTGCTGACAGAAGCGTACATGAGTCAAGTAGGGTCAATTCCTTCCGTGCGCTCTCCGAGAAGCGTATGGCTGTAGACTGATATCACTAAAGAAGATCCATTCCCTATATATGCGACCTCCTGCGCTGATGGAGGTGTATGGCTATACGTTGACATTCCGGCCTATGTGTTTTACACCCTCTGGTGCTGACAAAAACATATGGCTATAGTTTGAAAGTGGAATAGAAGGGAAGTGGAAGTGGAAACTGAAGAAACAAACATGAGTTTACCACAGAGAGAGAGAGAGAGAGAGAGAGAGAGAGAGAGAGAGATGGTACGGATCGAGCGCTTCGCTGAAAACGCTCCTTAGAACGAACGGAGGTTCTCTCCGGGGTCGAAATAAATCAATACGGTTCTATGCAGGAAGGGAAGTTCTGCGACACAGACAGTTTTCCCCCCCAGCCGGGGCCCACGCAGCGAAAATGCGTGACAAAGGTCGTAGGTACTAATGACCTAATGTTCGCGCAGCCCGCCTGCTACAACCCACACGCACGCTACAGCACTTTGAACATGACCTGAAGAAAGCGATAGGTGATAGGAAGCAGCATTATAGGGCAGGTCTACAATAAACAGCACGAACAAAGCACAGAATGCGCGCAGGCCGAAGCGGAGGCGTTTGGATGAGGCACGTCGCCGGTAAAACTCTACCTAGCATGGCCTATATTCGTAACGACAACTGAGGACACAATCTCCCGCATAGGCTACAGGAAACTGATGAAAATTTCAAGAAAACGCTATATATTCCTGTTGAACAACGTCGCATGTGACACCCTAGAAATGCTCTAAAATTCACACACAAAAAATCACAAAAATCCAGCAGCCAAAGGCCCATGTGTAGAGTAAATTTCAACAAATTCCAATATTCCGGGTTTTTTTTTGCAATGTTAGCAGCGACCACAGTACCCCCTCATTCCTCTGTTGTCTGCTAGCTCTTGTGCCAGCCGCGCATGAATACAAATAGTCCACAAGCCAGGCTCATTTTCCCCTAATTTTACTATTACCTGGCATGGAACTTATTTCCAAAGCCAACAAAAAGCCCCCGATTGCCATATTTTACTCTGCACACAAATTTTAAAAGGGGCAAAAATTGTGTACTATCTTTAGCGTTGTTCTTACTACATGACCCGGAAGATATTAGTGTCTTAAAGCCACTTTAATTCACATAATTATCCGAGCATCATGTCTAGCTCACGATACCCGGTGCCTTCCTGCAAAAGTACAAACACCACAGTATTCGTCCTGTGAGACATCGTTAGAATGTTAGGATGAGTTCCGTTTCTTACCTGTATATTTTCAAGACTAGCGTGCCGTAAAATATGGCGAAGCCGACTTCTCTGAACCATGGCACCAGTAAACAGTTGGTAGCGGTCGGCTCGAAGTATTGAATCACCACCTGAAACAATGAATAATGCACATATATACAATGCAAGTTTCCAGTCCAATACAATATCCATGCAAAACACCCATACTCGTTACGCTTGGAAATACCGTAGATTTATTTTCCCCCTTTTTATGTTGTTTCCATAGTAATGGAAACAACGTAATAGGACGGGCTAAAATTTCCACGTTCATAGGCAAGCATCTGTGGTACAAACGCACGTCACTGCCGATCTCCCGCAGAGACGATTTTGCAAGTGTAACTCTGACAATGACGTAAGAAAACTTGCGTCATCGATGCTGACGCGTATGGTGTTCCGAACGCACTTCTCCTCCTCAGTGAGTGCCGTCTGTGCGGATGTGTGTGCGTGTGTGCGTGTGTGCGTGCGTGTGTGCGTGTGTGCGTGTGTGAATTGTGTCCAGGCCCGTTTCTTCGAAAATACTCAACCGAATGGCTTCAAATTTGGGGTATCCAAATATATCAAAATGTTACATTAGACGATTCAAGCGTGTGATGATTGCTTAAGTGATTTGGGAGTTATCGCCCTTTTGAGACAAGTTGGTTGTCTTTCGTGTACAGGCGTAATATTTATTTAAATCACTCAATTTTTTGGCAGTAGATAGCTTGAATACGGACTCTGAACAGAGTCACTACTAGAAAATGGTCGCTCTTATAGTTTTCATGTAAACCGAGCCTGAGTTGACATTGCATGTGAACCCAGTTCAGATGCCTATTTCTCCGAAAATACTGAACCGATCGATTTCAAATTTGGGGTTTCTAAATGAATCAAGATTGTTGAATAGAAGGCCCGATCCAGGGTACGATTGCACACATGATTTGCGAGTTATCGCCCTTTTAAAAAAAAGTGGCTTTCTGGCGTTTAAAGGCGTAATATTTACCTAAACCACTCCATTTTGGGACATAGATAGCATGAATACGGACTCTCAACTGAGTGAATTTTGGAGGTTGTCGCTTTTATACTTTTGGCGTAAGCCGTACCTGATGAAAGTGCTGGTGAACACACTTTAGATCTCAAAATCGCTCCTACTATACATAGATAATGAGCCTGGGGTGCCATAAAAAATATACAAAAAAATTAGAAAAATTCACTGCAGCCGTTGTCGTCAGTTGACTCGAAAATTTGTAGTCGAAGCACATTTCCTTTACACAAGCCACACGCCTCACAAACATCGCAGAAAAGGCACACGCGCACTGACGCAAAACTGTATCAGCGTCAGTTTGCCGACGTCATGTTTGATTGACGTGGGGGTGTGTCGTCACTTTTCGGAAGTTCTCTATTTGTAGACGGGGAAAGCGGGAGTTTCATTGATGTAGTGAGCTTTGTTTATCCCACTGACTCTCACTCAATAGCATAGTAGAGTGAGAGAACACCACATAGGTCTCAATGGAGCACATGCACAAACGCGGCTCGCGCAAGTCTGCGTGCGTGCGTGCGTGCGCGCGCGCGTATTTCTGTGTGTGTCTGTGTGCGCGCGCGCGCAGCAGACATAACACATAGTGAAAAAACGTTCGCCGCGCAGACTTGTCTGTTAAACACATTGAGCCGGTATAAATTCGATCTTTACACTGCGCAGCAGCAACACTTCAATTTTCATGGGGCTGCTTTCATTGCAAGAATTGTATCCGAGTCAAAGTTATTACGTCAAATGTATTATGCGTCATCCCAATGAGGAAAACGTCATAGATTTCAAAGAAAACAACTTGACGTCTTCCAAAACCAAGATTGGTCTGACAAGCCCGGTCAGTTGTTTCCATTCAGAGAGAGAGAGAGAGAGAGAGAGACAGAGAGAGAGAGAGAGAGTGTAGTGTGTGTGTGTGTGTGTGTGTGTGTGTGTGTGTGTGTGTGTGTGTGTGTGTATGTGTGTGTGTGTGTGTGTGTGTGTGTGTGTGTGTGTGTGTGTGTGTGTGTGTCCTCCCGAATACATGACATTACAAAAGAACGACCGTGACGACAGCAGGTGATTAAATGGAAACAACATATTGGGCTGGTCAGTGGCCATCTTGTTCTTTTTTCTTTTAATTTATTTTTGGTATGTAATTTCGATTGGACCCGGGGAGCCGGGATAGCCGAATGGTAGAGCGTTGGACTCTCAAAGTTCGGGTCGTGAGTTCGAATCCCGGCTGGGGCCAAATATTTGTGCTGGCTTTTTTTTTCGTTACCCCGCGTCTTTGATATCACACTTACGTGGTGGAAAAGGACGTTAAACTCCCAAACACCCACCCACCCTTCGATTTGATCCATCTTCGTCTCTGACCGTGTCCGAAGAATCAACAGGGTCCTTTCTCCACCTTAATGTTGCGAAGCACTGGGGATAAAACCGCCGCAACACTATCCCTTCCTACGCCATCAGATGACGCAGTGCCTACTAATGCGTCACTGTGACCACCTTTCCTTGACCATCGCCAGACTGCAGGAGATCTGTGATCGATGAGAATGTGTCCCGCCCCCGCGGTCGACGTTCTGTCCTTCTGAGATTTGGCAACAACCAATAACATTTTACCCCCCCCCCCCCCCCTGCACCCCCCAGCCCCCAATAAGGCCGGTATACTAGAGCGGAGCCAAGGGAGATAAATGTTGATTGTCACCAGAGCGAGCGAGGTGCGAAGTTTTGCGAGTATTCAGGAAACATCACTCATGCCCCTGTTCTGGTTGACGCCAGGCGGCGCCACAACGAAATGTCACGTGCTACTCTGACATTTTGGATGTGAACACGGCTTTTGGTGTCGTCTGGGTTGATTTAGGAGAAAATCAGCTGTTAGCTCAGGTTCGTGACTTCTCTGATAGACAGAACCGATGTGATAATTGCATGCGTCTGTGACGATTTCATGTTTTGTTTTCTCTTTGTTTGTTAACGAGATGCAAGTAGACGGTTAAGCAAGTCTTTCGTCTGTATCCATTTGGTTAATTCCCCTGTGTGTGTGTGTGTGTGTGTGTGTGTGTGTGTGTGTGTGTGTGTGTGAGAGAGAGAGAGAGAGAGAGAGAGAGAGAGAGAGAGAGAGTGCAATCCTGAACTGTC
>JACVVK020000006.1:3560000-3665000 GCA_018292915.2 Batillaria attramentaria | reverse complement strand
CGGCGTGCTAAAAGAGGACGGAATAATCTACTTAGTAAGATTGACGCTGCTAAAAATACGTGCAGCGTTTTGTTTTCCAACCTGACTGGTCCATTTGGAGTGTGTGTGTGTGTGTGTGTGTGTGTGTGTGTGTGTGTGTGTGTGTGTGTGTGTGTGTGTGTGTGTGTGTGTGTGTGAGAGAGAGAGAGAGAGAGAGAGAGAGAGAGAGAGAGAGAGAGAGAGAGAGAGAGAGAGAGAGAGAGAGAGAGAGCTAGCTGTTTCAGAGGTTTCACAGATGGTTGTGCTTTCCTGTGTATAGATTATGTGTATGTTGTACATATATCTTCTGTCGTATCGTTCTGTGTATAATTATGTGGTCTTGGTTTGTTCAAATTTTTTTATCCTCCACACCCCAAAAGGGGAAAAATAAAAATAAAATCTTGTATCTTGTATCTTGTGTGTGACGTGAAAGACTAAACCTCTTAGTCTGAAGCTGACTTCGTGGCAGGGCGAGGCGGTTTGATACTTTGACATGCTTAACGCGTAAATGAATGTGACAAGGCCTTGTGCAGTTTAGGGACACAGACATCATGATACTTGTGTTTAACTGGTCTTTAAAAAAAACACGTTTAGGGTTGGTTGGTCTTGAAACATTACTTAGGGTCTGGCAACTGGAAATTACCACAGGTAACCTTGTTTCTGTTCTGGAGCCTACAGCTAGGGCTCACCTGTGTGTAGTTGAAGGAGTTGTTCTTGATTCTGTCCAGGTAAGCCAGTTCCACTTGCCGACCCTTGAAACTCTTGTTCTCAGCATCACTGTCGGGAAAGTAGAACTCTGGCTTGCACTGGCATTCGTAGCTCCCCCAGCGGAGTCCGTTGCCTGGGATGTTGACGCACTGGGGGGAAAAAAAGAGGGAGAGAAAAAAAATACAGAAATTAAAAAGGTGGATGCGATGAAAATGTTTGCTACTGACTCAAAATATTGTCGGTGTTTTCTTAATTGTTTGTAGCGCAGAAAATACACACAGACACACACACACACACGCACACACGCACGCACGTTTACACATATCAAACAAAACATTACAAAAACAAAACAAAATACCCCCCCCCCCCAAGGACAAACAGACAAAAACAACAAACAAACAACAAACCAACACCACCACCACCACCACCACCAACAACAACAACAACAAAGAAAAACAACAACAAAAAACACCCAAACACCAAAAAACAAAAAACCCAGAAACCAACCAAACAAAGAATAATAAAAACAACAACAACAACAACACAGAAAAAAAACACAACCAAAACCCAAAACAAAACAAACAAACAAACAAACACAAGATGACAAAAACCAACCAACCATTCAACCAACCAACCAACTAAACAAACGCACAAACAAAAAGAAACAAAAACAACCAAACCAGACCAGACCAAACCAAACCAAACAACAGCAGTAAAATAAAATATGTAACGTGAACCATTGCCGATGGTTTCCATGAATACATTTATGGAACGCTGTCTGCATTTGTCATTTTGTCATATTATTCCCTGGAGAGGGTTTAGTTTTATCTCAAAATGTGGGAATGAATGTGTTTGTCTGTTGTCCCATTAGCATGTTTTGGTCCTTTTCATATAAATTTGGATTTTAGACCACAAAACTGCACACTTCAGAAAGTGGCCTGCTCGTGATTCTCAGTTGACTACAACAACAACAACAACAACAAGAACAAAATGTTCAGCCCACCAAATTTGAAAAATAAATGCAATTCTAAATTCCGAAATTTCAATAGCTGAGCTGACCCTTCGCACCACGTGATTGTAATGTGTTTATGTCCAGTGTGTGAGAGAATGCTGACTTGTGAATGCACAAGCACCAGCGGACGACAGAGGAATGAGGGGGTATGTGGTCGCTACTAACATGGCCGTAAAACGGAATATCGGAATTTGTTGAAATTTACTCTGCACATGAGTCTTTGGTTGCCGGATTTTTGTAAATTTTGGGGGTGAATTTTAAAGCATTTCTAGGGTGTCATATGGAACGTTTAAGAGGAATATATAGCGTTTTTCTTGAAATTTGCATCTGTGTCCTGTAGCGCCTCAACCCCCCTTCCCAAAAACCACTACTACCACCACCACCACCCCAACCAGGAACTACGGTAGCAAACAAACACTCGTTATTACGGCGACAATTCCACAGCCGACTGGCTGTTTCATTTGTGGCTTCGCAAACAGCGGTGAACATTTCCCCTTTATTTTATCTATTTTAGAAACCACTACAGCTTCAAAATAGCCAGCCAACGTAATGTCTGCGAGAAGGCCGCCCGACAAAACAAACAATTACACGGGAAAAACGCACATGGAGAGCAAAACAGGAGATAAACACGACGAGTTGACCGTCACCAAACAGCACATGACGGTTTTTTTTTTTCAAATTTAACCTTTTTAACGGGAAACGAGGTCGCTTTAAGGACTTGGTACTGTCCGCAAAAAAATATTGACACGGCCATTTTTTTCTGGGGGGGGGGGGGGGGGAGGGGGAGGTGGGAGGGGGAGGGGAGGGTGTACTTCACAATACACCAAACAAAGGTATGACAGATGAAACTTCCCTATTTTACCCAGTCTCGTGATGCCCGACTTACAAGTTTAATTTGGCGACATTCACGGTTTACGGATGCATTGAAAAGGGACGGAATTACTTTTCGTACGGCGATGGAGGTAATGGTACTACCACTAAAAACTAAACAGTTTTGATTGCTTTCAGTTGTGGGAATGTCACGCTTGGTTGAATTTAAGCGGCATCAGGCAATTGCAAGAAAATAGTCAAAACTCTGGTGGCACGGTGACAGCAGCTCAGCGTGTCTGTCTTGACGGTACTTTCGCTCAGTTGGTATAGTTCGCCCGCTAAGGGGTGCAAATGTATACCAGTCAATTCCGTCGATATTTCGCCTGAAGTAAATTCGTAGAACGATGTCAGCGGCCACGTGACTTCATCTCCCTACACCCCGGATTACATTTGCACCCCCTCCCACGTGGCGGGGATACAGTTGTCGAAATATCGACGGAATTGACTGGTATACATTTGCACCCCCTAACAGCCGAACTATACCAAATGAGCGATAGTTTCTGCCTATTAAAAGCCTTAATCATAAGATGTTTCGACAAAGAGATCGCTCTGAGCGTTTTTGGTGGTGTCGAACACCACGCAACTAAGAGCATGACACATGCACAAGTACATACACGGACAGGCTTGTTGAATGGTCACTGGAGACATTACAAGTTTACAAAGCTCTAAAATACACGTTGGGTGGACCACTGACTCAATAGTGGCAGGATTCGTGCGAAACACGTTTTTGACACGGTGGGAGTTGGTTATCCTGCCAGATGCCGCTTTAAAGAGAAATAAAACAAAACACGTACCCAACTGAGTAAAAAAAAAAAAGAGAGAGAGAGAGAGAGAGAGAGAGAGAGAGAACCCATTAATGGTAAGAACAGTGCCTTTAAGCCCTGTCGAAACAGACGTTGCGACTCCTGATAATATACTCTTCAATAATTCTGCAGTTCTATCACTGACAACAAATCTTTCGTCTACCGCTTACCCGTGTGCTCTCCTGGCGACAGCGATGGGATCCAGCGAAGATAGTACCAGTCTCCCTCTCGGCACACTGGTCGATTTCCAGCGACAGAAGGTCCATATCCAGCAGTACCACGCCCCTGCAACACACAGTACCACGCTCTGTTACTAATAGTACTAACCAGAGCCGTAGCACAGCTCCTAAAAGTGCTCCGGCCATAAAAAAAAATAAATAAAAAGGTACGGATCAGTAATACGTCTCAGTCGGCGCTTACGCAGTTTGCCTTGAGAGTTATAGTCTTCTGAATGTCAGTCAGTGACAATTTTTCGATTAACGCTGCCGATATGCGATCTTAAGTCAAGCCCCCTCCTTCCTCCTAACACACGCTTGCGCGGCTTTAAGCCCTAAAAACTCACTCACTCACTCCTCCTAACACACCGCTGAAACTCATGAAGACGAGTTTGTTTTTTGGTTTGTTTGTTTTTTTGCCCAAAAGTGGTCCGGCCATGGCCGGAGTGGCCGGTAGGGCTGCTACGGCCCTGCTAACGTATTAACTATTACAGGAAATCGAATTTATGAATTTAGTTTATCCAAGAATGAATTTGAAACTTACGGTTAGTTCAAATGTTCTTATCAGAAAAGAGAGAACGAATGCAACAAGCAGTTGCAGTCACATGCAACGTTATGAAGAGTGCAAGTGTAGTCACTAAACGGGACAAACCTGGACTTTATTCTTTGATATAAAGTGAACAAAGCGAATGACTGCCAACACGAATATAAGCACAAACATGCACAGGCATTCTTTGCCCACCCCCCCCCCCTCTCCCCGCCCATCTCTTCGCCTCATATTATACAGACTTCAACATAAGTCAAGGACCACCTTGACAGACAGGTCTAATTTTTAAGAATTCATAAAAAATAGAGATCAAGGAATCTTTCAAAATTTTTTGCTGTGAAAGTATTAAAGGGTTAACCATGCATCCTGCAAAGCTTGCTGAAGCTGAAAAACCACCATGTGCTGCACGGACATCTTCCAGGAATTTTAGCCAAATTTGCAAGTGGTCCCTTGACTTATGTTGAAGTCTGTAGCTGTTGATTCACAAAGAAAGATGCTGCTAGTAGAGAGACAATTCCATTGGATTTGGATTGTTCGCCTGTTCCCTTAAGACAGTTGCCCCCCCCCCCCCCGCCCCTCCCCTTTACCTGACCTACCTACCTACATTTCCAAAGCAGAGGGGGAGAAAGCCGGAGTAACCGGAGAGATCCCCCGATGGTCGGCCCGAACGAAACGGTTCCACATGGGAGGAGAAAAAAATCTTTGCCCCGAGAGGGACTCGAACCTGACCTCTCGCATGGGTGACAAAGTCTCTTAAGCACTAGACCACCGACCGCCCCATGCCACGTTGATGAAGAATTATAGCACTGAATTCAGCCACTTTCAATTCACAAGAGCCACTTTCTGTATAAGTGCGTATGCGCTCCCAATGAAACTGACTAGACATTCTTTAAGTCCACGTTGCACTCATAACAAATGGAGCAGACGTTCCTTCGCACACATGCATACAGAAAGTAGGTTAATACACACACAGTGCAGTGACCGTCTGTGAACTATCTGCCCTCACTATACAACAGGTACATTTTATTACGAGCGAGTGCAGTGAGTGAAATGGTAGCCATTCGCCCGGTCAGAGTCGTGAACTACTTTTTCATTTGTAAGCATTTGTTCCGGGCACGATAATTGCGCGCATGTACGAGACACAAAGGAAACGAGGTACGCAACTACAACACAATACACCCCCCCCCCCCCCAGACCACCAAAGCAGATTGCAAACCAGGTGCTTGTATAGTTGGTATAGGAGCACAACAGGGTACAATGACCATATCTCAGCACAGACTAATTTCCGTATTGACCGAGTATGTACTCTGAACGCAGTACTGACAAGAGATTAATATCAATACGGCAGCGGTCTAGACTACCAATCAGAGGACAGGTCACTAACCCTGTGGGCCAAACAAATGAAAGCTTACTAACGGCTGTTCCTTTACTCTTAGCAAGATGTTTAAGTGGAACACAAAGAGGTAGAACCAGCTATACCACTGTCAAATTTCAGCTCACTTACGCTAAAACTTTTATACTGTGACATTATTTGGCTTTCCTCTTGGCTCGTACATAATTTTCTAGTTAAAACGTTTGGCAATGTGCTGTATAACCAAGTATCGCCAGCTATGAACTCCAAGTCATTGATATAAGGTAGCCATGTATAATCTATGTTCAGCAGTTGGTTTACATTGTTCTTGTTGATATTATTGTTATTGTTACGTTATTTCTTGGAGTGTCGAAGGTAAGTTTCCACATGTGGGACGTTAAATGTTTCTACTTCTTATTCAGGTTTTCTTAATTTGATAAACCTTGGGTGACCACGGAGTTAAACGTAACTAAATACTGTCCCCTAAAGTTAAAACCACATGTACCTGCATGAAAAAGCCAAACGCAATGAGCTGCATGTTTCTCTGTTTGCTTGTTTGTTTGGGGAACCGGGATAGCCGAGTGGTAGAGCGCTGGACTCTCAATGCTCGGGTCGTGAGTTCGAATCCCGGCTGGGGCCAAATATTTGTGCTGGCCTTTTTCTCGTTGCCCCGTTTTTGATATCATCCTTACGTGGTGGAAAAGGGCGTTAAACTCCCAAACACCCACCCCCACCCTTGTTTGTTTGTTTGCGGGTTTAACGCCCAACTCTATCCCCTCCAACCCCCCCCCCCCCCCCGGCTCATTTTATCGAGATCCCAGCTGTATTTTATGAAAGTGATGTGTGTGTGTGTGTGTGTGTGTGTGTGTGTGTGTGTGTGTGTGTGTGTGTGTGTGTGTGTGTGTGTGTGTGTGTGTGTAGAGCGCTCTGAGCCAGCATCTGCTGGGATACTGCGCTATATAAAAGCAATTTACTATTATTATTATTATTATCATGGAAAAAAATGGGTGGCGCCGGTTTATGGCGACGCGCTTCCCCCGGGGGAAGCAGCCCGCATTTCCCCTACTACGTTAGTGGGACGAAGAAGAATTCCAATCCAGTCCAAACGTGGGATCATCGTACGTACGCGGTAGAAAATGAGTTAAAAGCCCAACAATCCTTCTGCTCGAGTATTGCAGTTGCCCATAAAGTTCTGCGTGAAACGGATACACATGTAGCTACAGCAAAGCGGGGGGTGGGGTGGGGGGTGGGAGGAGCTTATAGGCTTGTGTGGAAAGCTTGTCGATGCTGATGATGATACTTTCTACTGCTGCTGCATTGTTGTAATTTTTTTCCGTCCCGCCACTACACTAATCAGACATAAGTTGTTTCTTGTCGGGTGTCGGTTGGCTCGGACTGTGATGGAGTTCTGTGCACTTCTGCTGTTGTGCTGCTGCTGTGATGTGGCGTGGTCTGTTGTAATTTATAGTGATGCAATATGTGATAGATGGCAGGTCACTGTTTTTAGGTGTGAATGTGCGAGTATGTAAATAGGTGGAGTGGGTGTGTATGGCGGTATGAGTGAATGTTTGGCATGTTTTTTATGAGACCACAAAGCAATGTTCCATATTTGGAAATTCAATAAATTTCTTATCTTATCTTAGCTAAAGACACACAGTTTCTAAACCGAGCACACACCGTCTGGTAAGGTAGGCTGAGGTAAACGTAACTGCTTCCAAAGGGTAAATGTAACTGTATTAAAGGGCAAAGCGTAGTCGAGTCAATTGGCCAGAGCCAACTGCGCCAAACGACACACCTACACAAAGCGTTCACGTCAATAACGATGACCAAGTTTTAAGCCAGTCATTTCAGGCCAACCTGTTGTGAAACAAGCTGTAAAACGCGGAAGTCTGCAAAGTCAGAACAGTTAAAAGAAGCTTTACAAATATTAAGACCAGCCAGGAGCGATCAGTTAGCCGATCGTGTGGGCACGTGCAAGCACGGACTACATTTTAAAGCGATTACAAGAAGACTTTGGTCACAGGATTTGCAATTATACTCGTCGCTCGTACAAAAGAACCGTGCCTTACAGAAATGCCACTTAGGAAAATAATTGAAACAAGGAAATAGTGGTACGTGTAATACGGTTAATCACCAAGCCATTAAAATAACAACTTCTGACTGGCAAAGACATCTTCCTGGAACCTTAACCCCAATATAATTGATGCATCCTAGTGGTAATACAGTTCACAATAAAGCCAATAAAACAAACGCAACAGCCGATGAAGACAACTTTGCCTCCATAACCCCTGCATAGCTGAAGCTTCTTCAATTTAATCACGGAAGTGAACTTACATCCCCTGTAAAGCCTCTTCTCATGCCGCGTCGATCTTATCGTTAACGGTTTTGCCGAATACGCTACTACTGAACTGAAATGAATTGAACTGACCTGAACTGATTTGAACTGAATTGAACAATCACCGAAACTACTGGACAGTGGCCATTTTATCTCAGTGAGGTCCCTGCAGCGTGCTAAGAAGTTCGAAGGACGTAGTTAGCACGAGTAAAGCCTCAGTCATATCATACGGCAGACCGCTTGCACAGCTCTCCAACTCACACCTCAACCATTGGAACCATTGACCATCGGCCCAGTCAGCTGGGGCACCTGGACTATACCCTCCAAGAGCGCGTTCAAGGTGGGTGGGTTTTTGTGAAGTTTAATGTCCTTTTCCACCACATACGGGTGATATCAAAGACGGGACAACGTGAAAAAGGCAAGCACAAATATTTGGCCCCAGCCGGGATTTGAACTCACGACCCGAGCATTGCAAGACCAACGCTCTACCATTCGGCTATCCCGGTTCCCCTCTCCAAGAGGGCGCTGGGGAGATTGCAATAGAGGTATAAGGAACAAGGAAGATTAGCGGAGGGTTACGACAAAAGTGAGGCAAGCAGGAAGAAGTGGCGAATGGCAAGGAAAGATTCTCAGTCACACTGTGTGTTATAGAGCCGAGACTTTGCGAGGAGGGGGCGAAATGTGGGTCACGTGGTATCGATCCGGGGCGGATCAGGGACACAGTGCGGCCCCGGAGTGGGTTGATTTGCTGGAAAACGGAGAAAAAGATCTTTTCCTTTCTACCAAGGGGAGGCAGGGAGGTGAAGGAGGGTGGGAGGCATACCGTGTCCTAATTTGAGGGTGGTGGGGAGTGGCACAGCACAGCGCGCGAAGCCACACAGGCAACAGAACCTCCAGACACAACACAGGGAGAGGACATTAACTGGGTGACGGTTTTACGATCTTGATGAGGTCAGTTAACGAGACATTATTTGAAATAAAAACGATCTAGAGAGAAATCGTAGAGGAGAAAAGCGAATAAAAAGAGAAAAAAAAGTGAAAGGTTCTCTGCTGTGCAGAAATGGACAGTTCGTTCCATCTACAGGATGGCATAATTTCTCACCAGCAATGGAGAAATCGACTCGCGGGTTTCCTTAGTTGTAACTGGCAGCAGAACCATGTGAACTGCAGGTATACACAGTTGTTTTTGTCTCAATCAGACATATTTATTAAATAAAACTTTATACGTTATGCGTAATTTTACACCCTCATCCTCCCTCCGTCCCAGAGAAAGCCACAGTGTCTAAAAAGGCCGGAAGGGGAGCCAGGAAAACCCAGATGGTGTAGCGTGAGTTCAAATCACAGCTGGGAGACAAAACAGTTGTTCTGGCTTTTCCCTCGTGCTCCTTTGTCCTTCACGTTACCCATACGTGATGGAAAAAAGGTCGTTAAGAAACATAACCTAAAAGTTCACGAGTCATATCCTCTGAAACAACCTTGCCACGTGAGGTCATCTCACACTAGGCTCATAGGCAAGCTCAGTTACTAGATCGCCGAAGGAGGAGGGCAAGCAAGGAAGAGGAGGAGGAGGTCGACAGATCATTGATAGGACGGATCCTGTACCGGGCTTGGCTTCGTCTGGCCAGACGCTTGCGGCTTCCCTGTCCCCTGTCCCCCTTGTCAGTCGCAGACTTTCATTCAGACATGAGATCTGGTGTCGCTGGCCCCCAGCAGCAGCAGCAGCCAAACTCACCATCCCCCCCCCCCCACCCCTCCACTACCGCTCCACCCCGCTCCTCGATCTCTGACCAGTTTTCTTGCCTAACCTTGTGTTGCCTGTTCTCTCCGATGGTGTCAACAGTTTGGCCGTACACGTCCTGCGTGCAGCTGCACCCACACAGTCATTCAAATGCCCGTGGCTTTGTCATTCTCGCTGGATCCACGAAACTTCAATACCTCTGTCAGTAACCGGTCTAAGGCAGTGCTCACCAAAAACTTGTGTGATTTTGATAGCAAACAAGCAAGTACATAGACAAATGGGGCACATTGTTTGAACGGACTCTGCGGCCGTGCAGACGTCAGTGTAACTATGATGTTGGTACAAGTATCAGCGTTGGCACTGGTATATCGTTCACCATAGTGAGGTAAGTTCCGGATGTTTCCCCTGGGAAGCGCATCGCCGTTTGTACAAAGCCATCCAAATTTTCCCTGCTTGCATGGCATGTTCCTTGTTTTCCATTCATCTGTTCGTCCCGGATGAAATGGGATCTTTAACCTGCACAAGTGATATTTGTTGCATGCGTTCACGTGTACATGAAGGCAAGACAAGCAGCGGAAACAAGCCTACACGTGAATAGATAAAGAAATAAACATTTGAGGGTGGGTGGGTGTTTGGGAGTTTAACGTCCTTTTCCACCAAGTACCGGTGATATCAAAGACGGGGCAACGCGAAAAAGTCCAGCACAAATATCCGGCCCCAGCCGGGATTCGAACTCACGACCCGAGCATTGAAAGTCCAACGCTCTACCGTTCGACTATCTCGGCTCCCCCAAATAAGTAAAGGAATAAATAAATACAGTGGATCATCATCACCATCATCAGCAGCAGCCACACGACTTTGTCTCTATTTCTCTCGCCTCCCATCCGCCCAACCCTCCCCCCCCCCCCCACCCCCCAATCACCCGTCTCTGACCCCGCTCTGTGAAAGGTGCCATGAACTGAGACACTGATTTACAAGAGAGCAGTGACTGTGCTTGGCCACGCCGGTAACTGATCAATGTCAAATTGATATTAATTATTCAAATAACCGCCTGCTAATCGTATTATCTAGGGTTGTGACATTTCTGGACCCTTCTTGCCTCCCTGGGTCCACGCTATCAGTATCATTACCCACTTTCGAGGACACTGGTTTTTGGCTAAAAGATCATGTTGTCTGTGACCTTTTCGAAAGGAGCGTCTGGTACAGCAGAGGGCATTGACGTGACGACAGTTGCTGAAACAACTTACTGAGGGCAAGACACGATTTTTGACTAAAAGATCATGCATATGACCTACTCTTTGCTTGTCGGACAAGAGCATGCGATTTCTGTTGAATGCTAGTTGTTGAAACAGTTGTAAAATTCAAACAGCTCTAGGGACAAGAGCATACGATTTCTATTAAGTGCTAGTTGTTGAAACAGTTACAAACTTAAAACCGTCTCTAGACAATGGCGTGTGTGTGTGTGTGTGTGTGTGTGTGTGTGTGTGTGTGTGTGTGTGTGTGTGTGTGTGTGTGTGTGTGTGTGTGTGAGAGAGAGAGAGAGAGAGAGAGAGAGAGAGAGAGAGAGAGCTCGAACTCGAAGTTTATTGATGAGGCCTGCGGCCCATTTCAAGAGGGGAGGTTATGCACGGCAGACTACTAATCACGTGTTTATAAACACACAAACCGCATAGCTACCCGCACTTGTACAGAGAGAGTTTTTAGGGCTTAAAGCCGCGCAAGCCACAAAGGAGAGAGAGAGAGAGAGAGAGAGATAGAGAGAGAGAGAGAGAGAGAGAGAGAGAGAGAGAGAGAGAGAGAGAGAGAGTTTTTAGGGCTTAAAGCCGCGCAAGCCACAAAGGAGAGAGAGAGAGAGAGAGAGAGAGAGAGAGAGAGAGAGAGAGAGAGAGAGAGAGAGAGAGAGAATCAAGAATCAAGAAAACTTTATTTTTCAACGGTAGAGGTAGTTAACGTGAAACAGTCAATTTTCATACCTGCCGTTGCTATTTCTAGTAATATCTATCTAAACAGAAAAATACACACACACACATGTAATACAACAGGAGAAAAGCAAAATAGCAATAAAACCACAGGACATGAAACTACACTCTAATAAGACAGGAACATTTAAAAAGCGTGATGAACGTGCCATTTACGTCAATACGTACGTCAGTAGAGAGAGAGAGGAGAGAGAGAGAGAGAGAGAGAGAGAGAGAGAGAGAGAGAGATCAAAGTATGAATGGAAGGCCGGGAACGTCCAGTCCGCCATAATTCCAGAAATCACATGGCAAATCTGACTTCCGTCTCTCTGCAACAAGCTCCGTATGAATAATTTACCATAACATGAATGTTGAGGCGAGGTGACCCATTCACTACAAGGCGGGGCATTTCTGCCCTGGAACAACCTATAGCGCCATCAGCATTAATTTTACGCTGATGCAGGTCGCATGCTGCTGAGATTGCCAGTGGAACAATTGTTGCGTAGTTCTGTGATGTTTTGCAGCAGCAATCCTTCTACAACGAAAAACGCCTGCTGCAGATCACGACCAATTCGGGTAAATATATAATTATTGATTTACAGTTTCTTTGCAGTCATGACTTGTTCTCTGTTGTTCAAATACAAACAAACAAGAAACCAACCAAAAACACCCCCCCCCCCAAAAAAACAACAAAAAAAAACAACAACAACAAAACAACACAACAACAAACAAACCAAAAAACAAACAACAACAAACAAACAAACAAACAAAACAAAAACAAAACCAACAACAAAAAACAAAATCAAAAACAAAACAAAACAAAACAACAACAAAAAACACACACAAAAAAACAAACAAACCCAACCCCCCCAAAAAAACAAAAACAAACAACCAAACAAAAAACCCACCACCACCGACAAAGAAAAACCAAAACCAAAACAAAACGAAAGCAAAGAAAGAGTTTGTTCATTATACAACCCTAGCAAACAATATTCTTGTCTCCTTATCGTCTCAGGGTAAAGTGCATCAGCGTCGTAGCTACAGAAATTTGCAAAGCAACGAACCAGCTGCGATGTACCAAGTACGTTATACAGGAAACTATTCACCGCGCACATAAGCAAAGTATAGAAGACTGGAAGATCAACCCTGAAACGCATCTTCTGCTCGCACAAAAAGGGAACAAGTATAAAAAGAAGAAAAAAAAAAAAGGAAAAAAAAAGAGGAGAAAGTTTGAGGTTTAGGTTGACATCTCACACTACCACACAAGAAAGAGAAGCAGAAGAACGGGGAGTGGGTGGGTGTTTGGGAGTTTAACGTCCTTTTCCACCACATAAGGGTGATACCAAAGACGGGGCAACGATGAAAAAGGCCAGCACAAATATTTGGCCCCAGCCGGGATTCGAACTCATGACCCGAGCATTGGAAGTCCAACGCTCTACCATTCGGCCACCCCGGCTCCCCTCAGAAGAATGGGGAATCCCCGTGACCGGTACGAAATGTGTTAAAGGTTTGTAAACAGTTATCCACAAGGACATAACGCATGTTGCAGATTAGTCAGTAATCGGGGCCGTCAGCGTTCCCATTTGTATGATGTCAGTTTCAGTGTCAATATTATCACCGGGACGGCAACGCTTCAAGACGCGACGTCATCAGGCCATTAGACGCACGTGCAAACACCCGCCGGCAAGACCAGGTCACCAGTCAATGGGTTTGGGGGTCCGGAGTCTCTCTGACTCTCTCTCTCTCTCTCTCTCGTGCGAACATGTGCGTATGTGTTTGTAGGGGTAGGAAGGGTATTTTCGTTTTACATCTAGAAATAATATGTAGTAATGTGTTTTTTTTTTTGGTTTTTTTTTTAATGCAGTATTTGTAGCAACGGCAAGTTAGAAAAATGACCTTCGTGTTAAAACTTCTGCCGTTGAGAAATAAAGGTTCATTTTCTCTCTCTCTCTGAGTCTCAGTCTCTCTCTGGGAACCGGGCGAGCCCGGCGAATCTTGGTTGGCGCCAAAACATACTCCCCGTTTTAGCTTAGTCGTTGCCCCGTCTTTGGTATGGACCTTATGTGGTGGACAAGGACGTTAACCGCGCAAACAGCCAATCAACCAAGTCTCCAGATCTGTGTGTGTGTGTGTGTGTGTGTGTGTGTGTGTGTGTGTGTGTGTGTGTGTGTGTGTGTGTGTGTGTGTGAGAGAGAGAGAGAGAGAGAGAGAGAGAGAGAGAGAGAGAGAGAGAGAGAGAGCTTTATGGTCTGAAACTTTCTACGTGATCCCTTGTAACAAGACTGATATATATATATGCAAACCGTTTCAAAATCACCTGTCAGTCATGAATCATGTAATGCGTATAAAGACTAGTTCAGTACGTAACGAGGGTCTAAATATCTGGAAACTTGAAGAAACATGGTTACGATGAAAAGGGTTTAATCAGTCGTAGAACAAAGCACAGGTCTCAAAAGAATTGCTCCCAGCCGACAGACAGACAGCAAGGGTTATGAGATCCGTTCTGCACACAACTCAAACCCCCTCCGTCTTTCTCCTCCCTCCCCCCTCTCCCCCTCACCACCAATATCTATCAGATAAGGAAATGACGTATGACAGACAGACAGACAACCTAGTGATCCAAACACCACAATGTCGGTCAGGGAGCCGGTCTCGCTGCATCGCCAGACATCAAGGACCGCCATGAATTTTAGCATGACATCATAGAATAGGTGCAGACAAACCAGTGGAATCTAGGACGCAGGAAGGCCAGACAGAATTCACAGGCATCGGATTTCCCTTGGCCAGCAATCTGTGCCTGTATGCATGTGTGTGCCGTCGGGGTGGAATTCCAGTACTGATTAAAATTGTCTCTGGAGCGTTCCTGGTAAACTTAACACCATAATGGTTTGGAAATCCAGAGGCACTTCGCGTGATCCTCCTCCGTTAACCGGCCTAACCGTTTTCAAGGGTTCTCATTAAAATTGGTATACGTATATAATATGTGTTTATAAATATATACATTTTTGTCCTTACTGTTGTAAAGGAAATTTGGTTGGAAATTTGCAATATAAGAAAAATAACACACACACACACACACACACACACACACACACACACAGAGAGAGAGAGAGAGAGAGAGAGAGAGAGAGAGAGAGAGAGAGAGAGAGAGAGAGAGAGTAACACCAGTTTTCAAGTTGATTCTTGCAGGGCAACCTACGGATGACGTCTGTCGGCAACGCTGGTTTACAGAAGAGAACCCTTAGCCCATACACAAGCCAGACAAGACAAGCAGGAAACTTAAGGACAAAGGTAACAAAAGCTGAGGAGGTCTACGGTAAAGATGCAGGTCGTAAACTCCTACAAGCTGTTTCTTGTCGATAGGTCGTTGCGTGCAGGCACTTCTCATTGAAAGCGTAGCATTAATTAAGGGAGAGACTAGCTGTGTTGTTATTTCGAGGCCCCTCAGTGAAAACTAACATCAACTGTATCAACTGATTACTCTCTCTCTCTCTCTCAAACTATAATGCTCTTCACTTCTATCTCACGCGAATGTCATCAATTGTTGTATTTTTGTGTTTCTTTGGTTCTAATTTGATAGTTTGTTTGATTGCTTGGGTTTGTTCACCTCGTTTTAGTATTTTAATATTTTAGTATGAAGTAGTGTAGTGAGCAGGACAACTTGTGTGACAGGTTTTGTCAAAAAAGAAGTTTTTTTCCCAGAGTTCTTATCCTGAATAAAACGTTTCAACGTCATCATCATCGTCATCATCATCATCATCTCTCTCTGTCTCTCACACAAACACAGACACGCACACAGAGATACACAGACAGACAGACAGACAGACAGACAGACAGACAGACAGACAGACAGACAGACACACACACACACACACACACACACACACACACACACACACACACACACACACACACACACGTATCCTTGCCTGTAACATCAAGACTTTTTAAAAACTGTACAGGTAATTTAGCCATCCACTGTACATTTGTACCGAAAGTCCTACTCACCGTTAAGTTTATTTGGCTTTGCTATACACAGAAATATTCGTCGAAAAAGAAACATGATAAACACAACAAATAGATAAAATAAGAAATAAAGGTGAACACAGAGGAAATAATGAAGGCAGGACCCCCCCCCCCCCCCGATCTCCCGCATACCCCCCCCCCCGCCCCAACACCAACAAAAACACCACCGAACCACCGACAACAAAAATTCCAACCTTCTGAAACGGTTCTCTGCGGACACTCTTCCTGATTCCCTTAAAAAAAGAAAAAAGAAAAAAAAATATGAACAAAGCATCCAGCACATTAAAAGGCAAGTTAACTTTATCAAGTTCACAGACGACCTTACGATGACGAAAGCACGGGACCGATTGGACGTGTGCAAAATTACGTCATTCACGGGCTGTCGTTACTGACGTCTGTACCCTAGTGTACGTCTACGGATCTACCGCACAATGCGGACGCCGCGTCTGTTATGAAGCTGCAAATTCCTCTCAGCTGACGCCCAGGGCCCGTATGTAAAACTCGAGGTTAATTTAACCCACGGCTACTGGCCTAACCCAGACTAGGACAAAAGAAATCCCAAAACAAAATTAAATAAAAAGGGAGCGACGAAAGAAAGACAAAAATCCTTCTATAACGGCGTTCCTTTTCACAGGGACTAAAAATTTCTCTAAACAGTCCCAGTCCCATCACTTCTGCTGCCTTCTGTTCCTCAGAGAGAGAGAGAGAGAGAGAGAGAATCGCCCAGGCCCTACACACGTTCCAAGTCAGTGTCTTGTGAGATAAGAAGCGGGACAGCCACACGTTCGATAACCGTGGTTACGTCACACAGACTACTGGCCTAAGTCCCCTCTAGGTTTTCTCTCTAGAGAGAGTGAAAAGTGTCAGCGCCGTAAGCCCCGTTTACCGCCGTGCACAGCGCCTACAAGAATTCATAGTAGTCTTCCTAGTTGCACTTACTTAAAGGTCTTCTATGTTTACTACTACTATTATTACTACTACTATACCGGGGAGCCGGGGTGGTCGAATGGTACAGCGTTGGACTTCTGATGCTCGGGTCGTGAGTTCGTATCCAGGCTGGGGCCAAATATTTGTGCTGGCTTTTTCCTCGTTGCCTCGTCTTTGATATCACCCGTATGTGGTGGAAAAGGACGTTAAACCCCCAAACACCCACCCACCCTATTACTGCTATATTGATAGTGCGACTGTACAACCACTCGATCGGTTCAGTCAAAGTTACGCGGCAGCTTTCGGCGCTGCGGAAACGGTAACCGTGAATATTAAAGCCTGCGCTTAACTGGGCACAGCGCGCGAAACACACATGTGCACATCACAGTCGTTGCGCTCGCTGTGTCTACTAACTGCAAAACTGAACACAGCTGTGCTCGGTGACAAACCGATTGAAGATGCACTGTCCGCCATGTTGGCGCGGCGAGTGACGTAATACAGCCAGTCAGAATCTGTTGTGGAAACCACAGTCACAGTTGTGGCTATTTGAAATCCAGGTTGCCGCGTGTGACTGATGACGCCACAGCGGCGGAAACCCCCCAAATCACAACTGTGTCACAACTATCACAACTATGGACAGCACTGTGGCGCTCCGCAGTGCCCAGTTAAGAGCAGGCTTAAGGCTACATTCGTTTTCTTCAATGTGGCGCTAGACACCTATCGAAGCACATCGCTATAGCACTCAGGCTCGATACAGCGATGTTTTTAGTTCAGTTGATGACCTACAGCACACTGAAACGAACGCAAGGCCCAAACTGGATTTTGCTACGGTTTCAGAGACGCTGAACTGTGACAGAGTTCACTCTAAAATGAACGCCATTTCCAAACCTGGGTTTGCCGCGAACCAGTCTTTGTTGCTTGCGCGGCTTTAACTCGCTCACTCACCCACTCACTCCAAAACCGGGTTTTACTTGGGGAACGTGTCGGAAACCCCAATGAAAACCCGAGCTGCGTTTGAATGCACATGAGCGGGCTGCTAATCTCCGTGCCGAAAACACCACTATTTCAATTCAGGTCATCTCGTGCAGCATACAACGCCCGTACGGCCGTGTCACCTCAGTTTGGAGCACAGGGCCCGCATGTAAAAGTCGAGGTTAGGGATTTTAGCTCAGGGTTAGAGTCTAGTAACCTCGAACTAAACTAGCTCTAGGGTTAAATTAATTGTCTGTTGGTTTTTGTGTTTTTTGTTTTTGTTTAACCAGGAAGCGGGTCCATTCCACCTTGGTGCCTAAGCCGTTAGAGAAGGATTTTTTTCTACCTTTCTTTGCTTCCTTTTTAAAATTTAATTTTTTTTTGTTTCTTGTCATAGTCTCGGTTAAGCCCGTAGCCGTGGGTTAAATTAACCTCGAGTTTTACATGCGGGTCCAGAAGCACAATTATTTGAACCCCCGTTCACCTCCGCTTTTACTCGGGCACGGTCTCGGAGACGCGGAAGTTGTGAAAGTTCGCTGTGCAGTCAGCAGAATCGCACAACTTCACACACACACACACACACACACACACACACACACACACACACACACACACACAGAGTTCCCAGTGTTTTTTCCCTCGTGCCATCAGACCTTTAACCCAGCAAAGAAATGCCTTCGATTTCCAACAGAACTACACCGCCGTTCTTGTCTCTCAAACTACGTACAACACTGCTAGCATTCTGGCGGAATCCATATTCTCTCCTACCCCCCCCCCCCCTCTCTCTCTCTCCTCTCCACCCCTCCCTTCCCCGAGTTTTCGGCGGACACCCAATCAATGGAAGAGGCAGATCAGTGCGAGAATTGGATTACGCCTCGTCGTTTGGCCGTGGCGGGAAAGCGAATGGAATAATCCCACGCTCGGCTGGCGTTTTGAAGACAAGATATGATTGGCTCGCTAGCGGAAAACTTCTTTTTGACGCCGATCCAAGGAACTGTGAGTCAGTCACAGGCGGCGCTGCCTTCACAATAATTACGTCAGTTGTTTCATGTCCGGGGTCTCGGTGTACGGAGCGGGACAGTTTGGTGTTTTAATCATTTCGCTTGGAAAAGGGGTTGTTGGGTAGGAAATCAGAAGTAAAAAACAAGTATGCGCTTGGAAATTCGCGCTGAATTTTGTTTCGTGTACTGAGCATAATTAAAGCGGCACGTGACTGATTTGGCAGGATGATCAACCCCCACAGTGTCACAAACGTGTTTTGCACAAATCCTGCCACTACTGAGTCAGTGGTCCACCCAAAGTGTATTTTAGAATATTGCAAACTTGTAATATCACCAGCGACCACGTGCGAGTTGCAGCATTTGGCCATTGCTGTAGTCTGTTACATACAAACGCCTTACTTCACTTGTAAGTGAAGTGGGCAGCAGGTGCATGTGTTTGCTTACGTTTTGGCTCTTATCTTAACTTATAATTTACTACAACTTTATTGTCCCTTTCGAGAAATTCGGGCTGCTTCCCCCGGGGGAAGCGCGTCGCCGCAGTGCAGCGCCACCCAATACCTATCCTTCCTTTTCTTTTTTTAAAACAATTTTGCTGGGGAAGGAAAGCCGGATAACCCGGAGAGAAACCCCCGATGAGCAGCCCGGCAGCCAGGAAAAACCGGTATCACAAATCACAAGCTCGACCTGGGCTCGAGCCCTCGCTTCATCGCCGTGACATTGGTGACGGCCGTTCAGCAGCGCAGCGGCTAAATCCGACGCGCTACCTATTAGACCACCGCTCACCCGAACATCTCAGCAACAAAAGCCCCAAAGTGGTTCATGTTTTGCACACATCGAAATGGTACCATGTTCGTGTCACCATTATGGGCCTAGGTCGGTCTGTGAGCTTATCAGACTTGCAGGATGTAGCTTTAATCGTGAGTTATAGGAAAATGCTAAAAATAGAAATGACGTAACACAGTTTAGAACTCAGCCCGGCGAAAAATCACGAGCTCTCTGGTGCGCAGCACACAAGCCACCTCAGTTTTGAAATGTCTTCTTCGGGCTGATTCTGAACTGTAACAACGAGGCACTGTCGAGTAGCCGAATCGGGCACAGACAGACAGACAGACAGACAGACAGACAGACAGACGCGTGCATACACACACACGCGCGTGCACACACACACACGCGTGCAAACACACACACACACACACACGCGCGTGCACACACACACACACACGCGTGCATACACACACACACACGCGTGCACACACACACACACACACACACACACACACACACACACACACACACACACACACACACACACACACACACACACCGCTGATTTAAACAAAATGAATCCGTCACACCTGTATCCTGTTTAGATTCTTGTTTGCAACACATTTTGCAGCAGCGCACCAAAAACACTTCACCAACATGGACGTGCTCCAGATATCCTGGCGTTTGTTTACATTCACCCTGTTTTTGCCTTAGACGCCAAACAAACGAGAATTGAGAAACAACAAGTCTCAACGAACCCTCGAGAAGCCTAAACGAATTAGTCACAGTTCAACGTCAGTAACACACTAATTCACAGGTTATACTGCACTAATGACTTCCGGGGTATGTAGCGGCAGTTCCGATAAATATAGTCTGAAAATGTATTTTTTTTCACTTTTTTTGCGGGGTGAAAAATGTTTTGTTTGCAAGATCCATGCCAGATGAGTGTGAAAACACTGATATCGGGCCTTATTTAGGCCTGGCCTTTGGACTGCTTGTGTTCATGCTCAGCTGTATAGCTTGGCTGACAGGCTAGCAAACGACAGAGGAGTGAGGGGGTGGGGTGTCGCTGCAGTCATTGCAAAGAAAGTGAACGTTGGAATTTCTTTAAAATCAGTCCACACTTCACTCTCTGACTATACTGTGTGTGAATTTTTTTTGGGGGGGTGGGGGGTGGGTGTGTGTGTGGGGGGGGGGGGGGTTGATGCGTTTGGAGGCTGTTGCGTAGAGCGTTTTATTCACTAGGAAACTAGCGTTTTCCTCGATATAAGCCATCTGTATCGTGTAACCTAACCAGCCGATAAAAGTGTCGGTTACGGCGGCTGGAGTGACGTGTTTGTCCAACGGACGGCGTCAGTTTGCACAGCAGTTCGGACCGGCTCCCTACAGCAAACCTTGGGCAAACTACGCAGCCAGCAGTCAGATTAGCGATCGGCTGTTTGTACACAAGTTGTCGGATTTTCACCAACTCGGCTTATTGATCACGAGATCTTGGCGACTTAGAGGGCTACAGGCGGTTAGGGAAGTAGGGTGGCGAGTACGTGAGGTGGGGCGAGAGCGGGTGGGGTGGGGTGGGGTGGGGGGTGTGGTGATGGTGGTGGTTTGTCAGTGAGATGAAAAGGGAAGAGGGTGTGGGGTGGTCAAATGGTTTAATTGGCAGTGCGGCAACGTAGGTTAAAGCCGGAATCAATGAATCATTGAATCAATGAAACTTTATTATTCAACGCTAAGGATGTTGACATTATTGAGCGCATAATCATAACTGAAGGTAGGTAAGAAGGTTTCAAGCACGTACTCTCATTATCTGTACATTCTACTGCGTAAAAGCGAAACCAGTTTTGTTTTGCCTGAGTAAATCTGACTAGTCTACACAAAGACAAACCTTGGTGTATTCCCCCAAAATTCACTTCTGCATACGCGAAACGTGTCCGAGGTCATTCCTGTGCCCCCCCCCCCCAAAAAAAAAAAAACAAAAACAAAAAAAAACAAACAAAAAAATAATAATAATAAAATGCGTTGGAGTCAAACTCACCAAAAGGAGTTAAATTGTCGTGTTACACTGCCGCGGTTCGCCACGATAAACAAACTGCATGCGCAACATGGATGCGCGCGCACAAACAAAATGAACAACAAAAAACTACTTCCGGTACAATACAGCGAGCAGACGCAGAGCTTACACGACGCCTGAGCCTGCTCCAGAAAGCCTTCCGGTCAAGTCAACAATGGTACGTCGTTTGCAAAACAAATGCCAGGTTACATAAGCACAGACGCGTGTTTGAAGTGCGGGAGAATCCAGGGTGTTGCTTCGGCTTACGAATACAAAACGGACCAGCTTCTCTCAGCATGCATATAACAAAGTTTCTTCAGAGCTCTGGCAATGGTTCAGGTTTGTGTAAGCAGAAGAAGAAGGGTGGGAGGAGGGGGGGGGGGCTGGGTGGAGGGTGAGTGTGGTGCGTCTGATATTGGCCGTGATACCTGAGTGCACAAAAACGTCAGGGGTCGCAATCGCGGTTGGGGGGGGGGGGGGGGGGGGGGGGGTCGGTATCTACAGTGCAGAGGAAAGTATAGGACATTTTGTACCGCACACGAGTATACCACTTTAAAAAACAAACAAAACTCTTTTTCGGATTTTGGACCTGTGTGCGATAAACAGGCAAGATTTACGGTTCTTTAATGGCTCTTTCTGCAGCAAACACAAGTTGGGCGGTCGGTCGTCTAGTGGTTTAGAGACCTGTCAGCAATGCGAGAGGTCGGGGGTTCGAGTCCCACTCGGGGCAAAGAATTTTTCCTTCTCGTACGTGACACCGTTCATTTGGGCCGATCGTCGGGGGTTCTCTCCGGGTACTCCGGCTTCCTCCCCCTCTGCTTTGGAAATGTTCAGCCCAGCAAATTTGAAAAATAAACGCAACTCTAAATTCCGAAATTTAAATAGCTGAGCTGACCCTTCGCACCCACGTGATTGTAATGTGTTTATGTCCAGTGTGTGAGAGGATGCGTGCGATTCACGTGAGCGTGCGTGTTGGGTTCAGTTCGCGGCGCTTTGAGCCGATTCATGAAATTGGGAAAAGCGCCTACACAATACTCATTATTATTATTATTATAAGTATAATCGGAGTGCAATACTCCCACGAAGCCAAATTAAAATCCACGCAGACATTAAATATATATAAATTAATTATGATTTTTTTTTAGTGAGGCCACTGGTGCACAACCCCAAACTTACCTGGTAGGTAGGAATTGAGTAAAAGCCGCCAAGGTTTAGAAAGGTAGAATTATCCGCATACGTAGCACTAGCACTGATTCAAGTGTGATTGGAAGGTAGACTAAAGAAGTGAGCAGCCCACGTCCATCAGCCAACCACCCACCCATACAGCTACCTTCCCATCCAGCCTATCACTACATTACCCGTCCACACCTATCCAGCCAACAGCGGTTTCAGAATCTTTGGAAATCTGGCGATAGTCAACAGTTTGGTGTTGGTATTCTTTGCACAACAACAACAAACAACAACAAACAAACAAACAACAAACAAACAAAACAAAACAAACAACCACAAAGGACAGAAACCAATCCACCCTCCACCCCCTCCCTCCTCCGTGTCCTCCCACTCCACAAGAAAATAAGAGAGGGGGGGGACAAACAAGCAAACAAACAACAACAACAACAACAACAACAACAACAACAACAACAACAACAACAACAACAACAACAACGAAATCCAAATGAGGAGAACACAACGGGTGTGGCGAGAAGAGAAACAAACAAACCACAGAAAAACAATCACACACAAATGTTCACTCTTCTGTAGTCTCTCTCTCTCTCTCTCTCCGTCTCTCTCTCTCCCCCTCTCCTCTCTCTCTCCCTCTCTCAGCTCAGGTCGTGTTTGATGTACATAGCGTGGGAGGTGACCAGTTATTAAACGTAAGCCATTACCGTTGTTCGCAAACGACTCAAATGCCAGGGACGGTTGACGGAGCCTGCAGGTAGCAAGTGAATGATCTTTTATTGTTATCGACATTTTCAGCTCCCTACGCCCACCCCATCACTTAGGAATACCAGACAGCCATGGGGTTGTATATTATATTTTTTCCTCCACTGTTGAAGGTTGCCTAGCATGCGAAAGAATGCTATGGTTGTTTAATGTTTCCTGTGTTTTACAGATCAGGTACCGGCTATATTTACAACTTGTCTTAAGAGTCCGCATTTAGCTAACATTGTGAAAACATTCCAGTACTGTGGTGGAAATCGAAACAACAGCTAGACACCGAAAGAAGAAAGGTCTCTGAGAGAGAGAGAGAGAGAGAGAGAGAGAGAGAGAGAGAGAGAGAGAGAGAGAGAGAGAGAGAGAGAGAGAGAGAGAGAGAGGTTATTGACTTTTTTGGCACCTGCTCTGTGCTGGAAGAGTAATGACAAAGGTTTCGAGCGAGGAAGCAAATGCCAAAAGCGAAAGTTTCTTAAAAACGAAGCATAAAACCGATCATTACGTCTGGAGACCTGGAAACCGGCCAACATTACATGTGACACAAACAGGAAAGCAGTTGGCTCAGCATCGGTAAGAAAACACACACTGTATCAAGTTGATGCAGACCTCGCTACGCAGAAATGTCTTACTTTCGAAATGTAATACTGATACTAGTGAAAATACTACTAACAAAACCTGCCACAAAGAAGAATTCGGCTAACGACTTCACAGTAAATACCAGAAGCCATTTTTGTCCGTCGGTCTGTCGATCCGTTTGACTGCCTCTCTCACCTTTTATTATTATTATTATTATTTTTTGAAGAAACGGCAGATCGAAACCTGACCAACGTACAGCCAAATCTTTTTCGTTTAAAAATAAAGTTCGTTCTTTCGTTCTCTCTTTGCACGTGGAAGCACACGGGGCAAGCATAAGGAAGTTCCAGTTTCGTGGCAAATGAAATCTTCAAGTAGAATATCTCAGTAGTAGATCTCTCATAGCGCTATGCGGACAGTAATAGTGTCTTCCGTCGGGAGATAACTTTCTACTACTGAAGAAAACGAAACGACAAGTAAACGATAAGAAAATGAAAGAAAAGCTGGCACAAGGAGGGTGGTTGAGTGTTTAAGAGTGTAACGTCCTTTTCCACCACTGACATGGGGGGTGATATAACAGACGGGGCTACGAGGAAAAAGGCCAGTTGACTTAGCCCGGATTCGAACTCACGACCCGAGCATTGAAAGTCCAGTGCTCTACCGCTCGAATTCCCCGGCTCCCCGTGGCACAAAGAGGTGAGTTTCAACAGACATCTACAAATTGCAGACTCTCTTAAATGTGATAGAGGGAACTGGATTTGGGAGCAAGTCGATTTACATACATTGGTTGGATTACAAACTAGTGAAGATCTACACGACTGGTAAACGAAAGCAAAGCTGGTAGAGAAAAGTGAGTTTCGAGAGAAATGTGTATACAACCTGCAGACACTCTTACCGTACGAGAAGAGGAACAGGATTTACGTGAGGACGTAGCCCTGCCTCAGTTCACGCACACGCGGGGTAAATCAGTGTACAGGTAAATGTAAGGATAAATAAACAGGTCCACGCACCGGTAAATGTATCCGGTAACAACTGTTGTGGTTACGGGTTTCGGCAGAGGAAATATACGTTCAAATCTACAGGGATGAAGGAAAAGTGTGTGTGTGTGTGTGTGTGTGTGTGTGTGTGTGTGTGTGTGTGTGTGCCGTGTGTGCGTACGCCGCGTATGTGCGCGTGTGTGTGTGTGTGTGTGTGTGTGTGGGGGGGGGGGGGGTACGGGGCGCGTGGGTGGGAGGGGCGTGCTATGGAGAGAGAGAGAGAGAGAGAGAGAGAGAGAGAGAGAGAGAGAGAGCTGAACTGGATGAATGAACTTTATCTTACAAGGATATGTGTTAAGCACAAATGCTTATCTTACAACTTGTCTTTGCTACAGTAACAAAAACCAAAAAACAAACAACAACTAAGAATTACTACACCATCTAACCGGAACAGAGAGAGAGAGAGAGAGAGAGAGAGAGAGAGAGAGAGAGAGAGAGAGAGAGAGAGAGAGAGAGAGAGAGAGAGAGAGATGAAATGAAATGAACCCGATTATTTTCCAGCGGTGGAGGTTTCTGGTCCGCAAACCAGTATTACAACTTGCCGTTGCTACAACTACAAAGAATTAAAAGTACACTCATAAAGACAACAACAAACACAAAGGGTGATAAGCAAAGCGCGCGCGACGCACGCGCACCCACTCACAATCACGATTGCAGCTGATATTACAGAAGCTAAGCTCTTTCCCTAGTCATACACATATATATATATATAATACGAATCCATGTACATGTACCAGAGAGAGAGAGAGAGAGAGAGAAGGGGGGGAGGGGGGGGGATGGGTAAAGGAGAGTGGAGCGGAGGTCTACACCTGAAAGTTCTCTCCCAAAACAGAAACCTGAGAGGTGTAAAGATGCTCCCCGCAGACAACGCCGCCACACGCACGTAGACCGGCGTAGTTTCAAGCAACAGCCGAAGCGTACACATAGCTTACAGCCCAGCTGTGCCGTATTTTGTTGGAGCTGCCAGCTAACAGCGTTATACAATTTGGTTATTAGTGAAAATGAATTTACCTCCGGCATAACTCGCCTCCTCGCTATCCAGGCCAGGCGAGGAGCGTGGTACACACGAGGTGCAGTCACAATGGTCCCGAGTGTTTCCGGTGCTACTACGCTTCAGGTAGGGTCGGGGTGGGTGGGTGTTTGGGAGTTTAACGTCCTTTTCCACCACGTAAGGGTGATATCAAAGACGGGGCAGCAAGAAAAAGGCCAGCACAAATATGTGGCCCCAGCCGGGATTCGAATTCACGACCCCAGCACTGAAAGTCCAAAGCTCTACCCTTCGACCACTCCGGCTCCCCTCGCTTCAGGTAGAGGTGACGGCAGCCAAAATCAATTTAGAAAGAAGCGATCTCGGATATTGACGTAGCTTTGTAGAACTTATCATTCTGAGCACAGCGCAAACAGAATTAGGGTTCTAGCATTCTTGGTTCTATACTCCGTTTTGAAGTGCAATCGTGTCATCGTTGGGGAGTCTTTTCAAACAGTAGCACCGTGTTTTTCTATTTCAATTCAAATTTGAGAAGCAACGCTTCTTTCCAACGGCGTGAAACTGAGAACTGATGTGGCCGTTTCAGTCTCAACCAAGCAACAACGCTGACTAAAGCATTACCACAACGCCAAGACATGCGGCATACACGTATATCAAAACATGTGTGACCGAATGGTAGAGCTTTGGACTTCCAATGCTCGGGTCGTGAGTTCGAATCCAGGCTGGGGCCAAAAATAATATTTTGTGCTGGCGTTTTCATCGTTGCCCCGTCCGGCTTTGATATCACCCGTATGTGGTGGAAAAGGACGTTAAACTCCCAAACACCCACCCACCCGGCCATCAAAACATGTGGTTTTACGTGAGACCAGCCAATCATTGTCGAGACTTTGAGGGAAGCCGGGGTGGCCGAATGGTAGAGCGTTGGACTTCTAATCAGTGCTCGGGTCGTGAGTTCGTAGCCCGGCTGGGGCCAAATATTTGCGCTGGCTTTTTCATCGTTGCCCCGTCTTTGATATCACCCGTATGTGGTGGAAAAGGACGCTAAACTCCCAAACACCCACCCCACCCTGGTCGAGACTTTGAATCGGAATAGCACCGTAACCACCCCTTCCAGTTTGGCTACACACCCCGTGTCGGTACACACACGTGCCTACACTCGGGGGGGGGGGGGGGGGGAGCGATGGGGGCGAAAATTGATTTGGGCGGCGGTTGGTAAGGTCTGTAGCAGTTAGTGTTTACACTTCTACTTTTCGCTATTTGCACTCTTGATTTGTGTTGTCCGAACTGAAGTACGGCGGAGAACACATACTGGCGCTCGTGGCAGAAAAAGGCGATTGTGACTATTATAGCCGGGGACTCGCTTCCATCATATCGCGCTTATCAAGTTAGACAGGACTCGTCAGCTGAGCCGAAATGACTATGATTAAACGGAAGAACGAACAAACTGAGCAAAGTTTACAGTGTGTGTGTGTGTGTGTGTGTGTGTGTGTGTGTGTGTGTGTGTGTGTGTGTGTGTGTGTTTTGTACAGAATTGTTACAAAACGCACATAGGTTTACGCTGTCAGTTCCTATTCTTATTAAGTGTATTATTATTACTGTAGAGGTTTTGAAACAGGATAGGTACTGGGTGGCGCTGCACCGCAGCGACGCGCTTCCCCGGAGAGATGCAGCCCGAATATTCCTAAAAGGATAATAAAGATGTACAGTACAGTACAGTATAGTATAGTGGTCGTGAAAAGACAGCTAGAATACAGGCAGCCGACTGGTACCAAAAAAAAAAACAAAGTTTAGCTTCCATAGCTCCAAAAGAAACATCGCCAATTTCTTCCATTGACCCCTGTGCTTCCTACTTTCACTGAATGGCATCACTGGCGTGAAATGAACGCTACGATTCAGCTCACACAGACAACACAAGCAAAACCCCAGTGCATTTAGATCTGTTCTTCTCCTACCACAGAAACCGGCCAATCGCATCACGTAAACTATCCCTCACTGCGACTATCATCCCATATCATCACTCAGCCACTCGCCAGGGCCGTAAAGACAGCCCGCATACGTCAAGCCCTTTTACGAGGGTCCTCCGTGTCCTGCCTGGAAAAGACGCAATGCATTGGAGAACGCTATCCATCGTGCCAGAAGTCTCTTGGTCTGGCAGTGAGCAGAGGCAAATGCTTTCCTGTCCGGCCATTGGCCGAGACTGCGCGGGCCTCGCTCCTCGGGTCTCCGGGGCTGGACACTCAGTTTCAAGCCTTTGACGACGATTGTGTGACAAGAGGCGGTGTAGAGATGTGGACTGTAGGCGGTTTGAAGAGCCAAGCTCTCTGAGGGTTACAGACAAATGCACGCGCGGACTTCGCCTCTCATCTCGTCTCTGCCACAGTTGATAATCAAGTAGGTCGATCCGTCTCCCATCAGTGCACTGCGAGCGTGACTCGTAAATAAGCCAAAACGTCTCCGCCGAGCAAACACGCATAGCAACCGAAGCACTACGTCAACTATTGATCACATCCGCAAAGTAGGTCCCGGGAAGCTTAGTTTGATTATCGTCGGTTTAGTTGTGCATCTTTAGCGTGAACAGATGTCATAGCAGCTTTGACATCTGCATTGAGTGGCAACGACATGGAAAAGGACACCGGGAGAACTTTCGTCTTGTATAAGAGCACTAAGGTTTTTAAGTGTGTGTGTGTGTGTGTGTGTGTGTGTGTGTGTGTGTGTGTGTGTGTGTGTGTGTGTGTGTGTGTTGGGCGACAACCAATACGAAATTTCTGTGCTTCTGTGTGTGTGTGTGTTTTCGTGTAAAAGCTCAAATTGCTGCTGCCAATGTACAGGTATTAATTTTTGTTGTTGTTTTTGTTGTTTAATGTCATTGGTGTCCCTTTCACTTTATCAATTCCTTCACACCCCGACAGGAAAGAAAGGAATAAAATCGTTTGACTTGACTTGACTTGACTTGACTTGACCTTCTAACAAACAAGCAAACAAACAAACAAATGTGTACCCGCAGACACGGCTGAATGCTGATTTTTTTTTTCAAGTTCAGCTGTTTAGAACGCCTCTAAGAACTTCACATGCTATTTCACAAGGATGAACAAAAACATGAAACACTTCCACATCACACAAGTGCAACGTAAATCGGCTGAGTAAAGTGCAGCTGGCATTCCGCTCCAATCACGCGCTGACTGAAAGATCACCCTGAAAGACATTTGTTTTTCCATCACAGGCAAACCTTGACACGAGTGCTTCCCTTTAAAAAAACTCGCGCACATCAATCGGCCGGCTCTCAGAGATTTCTTCAATATTACCGCCAGCATCTTCATAAAGAAAAAGATCGAAGAAACGCTAAAAAAAGAAGTCCCCCTCCTCCCCCCTCCCCCCTTTTCACTCTGAACAAGCTTACACAAAAATCAGTCCTTTCATCTGGGTCGAAGATGGGACATTTCGATTCTCCGAGGTTGTCAAAAGTATGAAGCTTACAAATGCCCGAGTCGAAAATCGGGACCACCGAATATGATTGGTCTGGGCGGACAGGAAGTGACGCGAATGATTATGACTGAGTGCGCGAGTCGCTCGTGCGCGAGGCTTTGCTAAAGGTTAGAAACCAGGAACTGGCTAGGATTTCGGTGCACCGAAATGTTTTTTTGTCGATTCATCAGGGAAGAAATTACTTCCACACCCCCCGCCCCCCCCTCCCCCTGCCCTCCCCTTTCTCTCTTCCGTTTTATGTACGGGATACAAGGCGTGCAGCTTATCTGTTGTGCTGTCAAACCAGAAGCACTCAGCCAAGACATTCTGCACTCTATTGTCTTGCCTCATGTTCTGACAAATGCGCAAAGCCTCCTGGTTGTGCTTTTTGCGTTTTTATTTCGAGTTCCTCACGGTGGTATGGTACGACCTTGCCTGTGTTATTCACACACCGGCTTCACAGTTATTAAACAGACACAGACACAGACACAGACACACTGACACATAAACTCACAGTACCCAAACGAACATCTCAGTCAAAAGATAGCATGTAGACGGACCATGCAGATTTATCTCACGACTGACTGACTGACTGAAAGTTTTTTTTTTTTTCCAAAGAACATGTCTCTCTTACTATCTGTGCTTGCTACACTAATAAATGTATACAAAATGCATCAGCATGCTCACCTCGCCTTTGGGAAGGGAAGAGAGAGAGAGAGAGAGAGAGAGAGAGAGACGTCCTGTGTCTTTAGGGTCTGCATGGACTTTGTCTGTCGCAGAACCATTGAAGGATCTGGCTCGACGCAAAAGAAGAGGTCGATAAACTACGTTATATTTCTAGAGAAGATGTGTCGCTCATACTGCAGAGAGAGAGAGAGAGAGAGAGAGAGAGAGAGAGAGAGAGAGAGAGAGAGAGAGAGAGAGAGAATAACAATTCCTTTCTTTGACAACGGTAAAAGTTATAGGCACACTGGCCCTTTTGCAACTTGCCGTTGCTATACTACAATGGTCCCCCCGCCCCCACACACACAAAAAAAAAAGAAAAAAAAAAAAAAAGAAAGAAAGAAAGAAAGAAAAAAGGCAGAAACAAAGACAAAACATCAAACAAGCAAACAAACAAACCAATGTACATTCATAGGTCAAATGAAGTCAAAAGATCGGTGAAGCAATTTGCCTCCTCTCTCTCTCTCTCTCTCTCTCTCTCTCTCACACACACACACACACACACACACGCGCGCGCGCACACTGCAGTAATCATTCATGACTACACTGTAAAAGCGAGAGAGACTGTCCAAGTTCGCACACTATAAGCCGTATCAAGTGTTCAGCGCAGCGCTGTGTAACACTCAAACTCTCAATCAAACCTCCAAAATATCGATATTTTGTAACCACGCAGTTCAGCACGGCCAGCCCCACGACAGCGCAACCCAGTCAACTCAGCACGGACACGGAGACAGAAAATAGCACATTGTGTACCGCGCACGAGTATCCAACGTTTTTGACTCCTTTTCGGGTTTGGCCTTTGTTGCAGAGATCGCGAAAAGCCACTGCATTTCGATGGAAATTTCTAGACCATCGCAGAACATGCTGGTGCAGTAACGTCAGTAGATTACGTCACCTTGGAAAGATTTCGAACTTGCTAGTAAGTTGAGGAATGTTCTAGATCTGACCTGTTTAGTATAATTATAAGCAGACCTGCACAGCGTTCTGGGTTCTTCTTCTTTCATGAATTTGTTCTCCGCGCATCTTCTGTTAAATAAAGTATTGGAGTTGTATTCTGGTGTATCCCGTGTCTTCTCTGCGAGTGCACGAAGAGAGCGACATAGCAGGAGTGAAATACAATAATAATGATAATGAATAGTACTTGTTTAGCGCTTAATCTCACAGGAAAGCAACTCATAGCGCTACACACGCACACACACACGTACACGCACACACATACACACACGCACACACTTACATGCGCGCGCGCGCACGCACGCACCGACACACACACACACACACACACACACACACACACACACACACACACACACACACACACACGCGCGCGCGCGCGAGCGCGCGCGCACTGACATGCACAACCCGGCCTGATGCAGATGAACAATTGCAGTTATTGCCTTGAACGCGAAAATCAGGCAAGATTAACAGTTCCTTGGAGGCAAATATGATTATAATCAAAGTGCAACGCTCCCAAGAAGCCAAATTTAAATCCAAGCTGTTATATACTAATTATGATAATTGTTTGTTTCATTGAGGCCACTGGTGCAAACCCCGAACCTACTTGGCATGAATTGAGTTAAGGACTGGACTACACTGGTATAAAAATAACGAGAACCTATCGAAATTAGGGTTTTAAGCGAACATGTATACCACGAACATGCTTAAAAGAGGAAAACGTGTGGATGGTTCTATGCATTCTTTAAAGTTTTTACACCACTCGCCAGTGCAAACTTTCAGTGAGTTAACTATGAGTGCTTTACGTCCGAAAATAGTGAGGAAACAGAGAGCGAAAGTGTGAGTTACGGCTTTCCGGAGGCTCGGTAGCTACACAAACGATCGAACCATCTCGAGGTTAGTCTTTCACCGTAAACCACTCGAACTAATCATGTAAGCTCTATAAATTATATACATCACTGTATGTGCATTTGGAACCATGATGTAAGCTGACCTAGCAGTTGTCCATTGATTTTGATTATTCGGTCATAACTTTTAAATGCATTTTACGGGACAGAGAGCGTCCAGCAGCTTGGTCGAGTTTCAAAACACAACACGGTCATCCCTTTGGAAAGGGAGAACAACTCCCTTTGAATTCCGCCACTGGCTGTGCGAAACGGGGACTGACTGAGCTGAGATCGCTTAGCTGTTTAGAGGGTTGGACTTTCAATGTTCGGATCGAGAGTTCGAATCTCCTACTGGCAGCCAAAAATGTATTCTGGCTTTCCCCTCGTTGCCCCGTCTTTGACATCACCCTTGCATGGCGGAAAAGGACGCTGAACTCGGAAAGAACCAACCGCCATTAGCAGACTGCATCAGTCGGCAGAGCAAGTGGGCAAAGGAAGACAAGGTGCACAGCGCAGTTCAGGGTGAGTCGCCAAGTGAAGTGTGTTGTGCTGCACACATCCAGCTCTCTCTCTCTCCCTCCCTCCCTCTGTCTCTCTCTCTCTGTATCGATCGAGGGACGACCACGTCACTGACTGCAGATCTGCGTCGGCGGACATTCGATCCATAAATCGGTTCCGAGTTCTCATCGCTCTTCGAGTCGGCGAGTCTCGGCTGTAACAACTGGGCGCACGGGCAACAAGAGGTGGTATAGTGTAGAGGGGAGGGCGCTTGGAGGAGGGAGGGGGAGGGGGAGGGGAAGGCGGAGGGAGGGAAAGGGGGGGGGGGGGTAGCGGTTGGGTGTAGGAAAAGGTCACAAGCTATGGAGGGAAAAAAGCCGCAAAGGGATCAAATCATGGTCATGCAATCAAAATCGTGTCTCATATTGACGTCATACGCGGAGAAGGGAGGGAAGGGAAGTAGGGGGTGAGTATGGTCTCTGGCACTTGTAAGCGTTACGTATCGGTCAAGAAGTGCCTGTCAGAAGCGGGATAGCTTGCTCCGTCTGTGCAGTAAAGATACACTAAAACAGAAATTTGAGATATCATTCTTTCCAGCCCAAAACTGTAAGTACAAATGTCAACTGAGTCAGTAGTAATCACGACTAATGTGATATGCTGACATGTGGTAGCTCCTGACACCCACTGACGTCTTCTATTTGCTTAGTTAATCGTCTTTTATGTTGCACCGGAAACACTCCAGTAAAGCCACAATGTTGTAGAATATGATTCGACTGTGGCACAATAATTCCCCGGAGCAAAAACACACACTCGCATGCACAACCGAGCACTGGCAATGTCGGTCGTGTGGTCAGACTGAAAAGCCAAAGCGACAGTGGGGGCTCTGTCACAACTTGTGAACTGAATGAAGCCAGTGCGGCATAGACTGGATTTATGACACACACCCAACTACACACTGTCACTGACTATCTGAAAAATACAGGACCATCTCGTTTACTGTGACGGCCTACGAGCGACTGAAACCGCAGGCCGGCTGTCTCAATCTCTCTTCTGAATTCACAAAATACCTGCACCATTTACTTTTTGAGAAGAAAAACCACACTGACAATATTGTAAACAAACAAACAAACTCATTGTCCTTCTCCAACAACTTGTAACTAAAAGTTCAGTGCAGAAAAGTCTGCAGCGGCGCCTGCACAGTGCGATATCACCGAATATCATTCAGTTCAGATGGCAGATTTAATGCCATTGGCTGTACAACTTTGCTAACGTGGCTTTGATTGGCCTGTAAAAATAAGCAGCAGTTTTGATCGCTGTTTCAGCAACAACCGAACTCAGTAAGTGATTTATGAGCAGACGTCTGCAGTAAACATTGGTCTCCCAGCCTTCACCTCGGTTGAAACCATGCCAAGGACGGGTTTCAGCCATTTTTGTCGGCGGAAGCTGGCGATCGAAAACGTCACTCACAAGACTTCCTAGCCCAGTAACTAAACGACTGCGTCTCATTTTGTTGTAAACAATTTCTGTTTTGGAGAAATGTTTGTGTCTGCAGCGCAGCGTGAAAGGGTGCAACGCCCGGCCCAAAATTTAGTCTCTCGCGATCGATGATGTTGTCAAGTTGTTGTTGTTGTTGTTGTTGTTGGTGGTGGTGGTGGTGATGGTGAATTTGATGGCGATGTTACAATGATCACAATGTTACGAAGATGACGGCGATGGTGACAGTGATATGATGACGATGAATCGGTGTTGACGACGATGCAATGACGAAGATGATACGATGAAGACCATGATACGACGAAGACGATAATGAGATGACGATGACGACGATGGCAATGACGAATTTGATAGGATGACGATGATACGACGACACGATGACGATGCTATGACGACGACGATGATACGATTATGATGATGATAAGATGATGATGACCATGACGATGATAAGATGACAGTGATACAACGATGACGATGACATGATAACATGACAATGATACGACGGTGACGATGATAAGACGATGACGATGATAAGATGGCAATGATGCCATGATGACGATGATACCATGATGACGATGATTCGGACGACTATGACGACGAACACGTCGATGATGACGTTGACAGCTTATTCAGTTGTAGTCGGAAATGTCAGTCACGTGCTTAACCGAAATTCTCCCAGCTGAAATAAAACATAATCTGACTTTGCGAAAATGTTTCCTTCACGAAAAAAAAAAAAAAAAAAAATTGAAGCAGCGCCAACAAATCACAGGGCGTGTGTGCCTGTTACATATCGGAGAACATTTTTGCCGAGATGCACAAGGATGCAGAGGGTGGAGGAGAAGAATGCAAGAATGCTGTAGTGGTTGGGGGCGGGGGGAGGTGGGAAGGGGGGGGGGGAGGGCGACCGGCGATGAAAGGAGTTTCGAAAGATTCAGACGAAGCTGCGGAGGAAAGGAACCACTATCCATACAGTATTATCAACTTGACAAATCAAATTCGGGCGACCTCTCTCGTTACAGGCCCATTGCAATTTTCTAGTTCTCGGAGTCCAGTTCATGATGCAAGCTTTGTCATCACCATGGTGATACGCAAGAGAGTGCGCAGCGTTTAACTACTTCAGAGTGTGGGGCTGGCAAGGGCACAGCCTCGGTAGACTGGGATAATTACCCCTTCGAAACTTTAGTTGTTTTGCATGCTGCCAGTAGACACCGGCATGCCATACACATTCACCATCGCTGGAATTTCAATTGTTCACCGAGTAAGACTGACGCCAGAACAAGACTCCACTGTCAAGGTTACCTTCCTGAACTTGTGTAAGAGTTCATATACACACTGGTCACAAAGACTGATCTTCCTTCTAGCTTCACTCGTCAATAATAAAGATACAACAGTCCTTGTAGTATCCTGATACTCACAAACTGTACAAACAAAACGCGCTGGCATTCCACTGACTATGAGCTGTGAAAATGGCACAAAAACTGATTCGAAATTCCCCCGCAACAAGAAAAGAATGGTGTTCAGTGGGGGGGATCAGGGGAGGGGTTCGTCAGTGTGTGTGTGTGTGTGTGTGTGTGTGTGTGTGTGTGTGTGTGTGTGTGTGTGTGTGTGTGTGTGTGTGTTACACAGCGTGCATAATTATAGCGTTCGTTAGTAACTTCCAGAACACAAGGTGTCCGGAGGTCGCGCGACTATAGTTATGTTTAGACAGTGACTTGGTGAGGGTATGTGATCTCCGTCACATAGAAAGTCCCCGCCGCATGTTATGAGTATGAGTAGAGGGAAGGCACTCGATGCGGCAGAGTGTGTCAGACGCCAAACTGGTATATCCTTGTATGCTTTGTATTTTATTCCAGAATGCTAATAACATATAGTAATTGTAATCTCACCGAAGGCAGGTACATTAACGGGACTGGTCTCGTCGGACACCTGCACTACTCCCACCGCAAAAGTCATGCCTTTTTGTCACTTCTCAGCGAAGACCCCTCAACCAGCAGAACGACTGATTATGGGTATGTAATCTTGAAGACCAAGAACCAGCTACCCAGCCAAGACCACGTGGTACATGAGGTGCATATCGCGTCACCACCACTACACAAGCCTGCAAGACACTGCACCGCATGCAGCCCGGGCTCTCACCGCGCGTAATCATGGCATCCCGTGTTGTGGCCATGCCATGCTCATTTCTCCACACAACATCAATAATTGATAGTTTGACGCATACAGGAGAGGGCCGGTCGTGCACAGGGACAGACGGGTTTGCATGTACTCAGTCCATGTTCAGTGTTTGTATATGGCAGTCAGTCGGACGAGGAGTTAGTTAGTTATTTAGGGCCGGCTTAACGCCGCCTCACAAGCAACAAAGACTATTTCGCGGCTAATCAAGGTCCTTCTTCGCCAGACTAAAATAAAAGGAAGACAATAAAACAAGGTGTAAATATATATACAAAAATCTATCTGGTTTAAATAATGAACACGTTTCACTTCTTTGTACATCGAACATATAGAGGGGGAGCCGGGATGGCCGAATGGTAGAGCGCTGGACTTTCAATGCTCGGGTCATGAGTTCGAACCCCGGCTGGGGCCAAATATTTGTGCTGGCCGTTTTCTCGTTGCCCCGTCTTTGATATCACCCTTACGTGGTGGAAAAGGACCCACCCACTTACCCACCCACCCGAACATATAGCGATCGAGGATAGTCCGTATTACTTGAGGTGTCTAAATTTTAGAGAACAGATTGGACTCTTTCAAGAAGCTAATAATGATGCTCGGACGAGGAAGTGGTCCCAGCGAACGTGATTCTATACGCTGATTATTTCTTATGCCCGCGAGCGAGGAGAAGCGACAGTGTCAAAGAATTGTTTGTTTGTGTTTGTCCCTTTCCCGAACACCGTGCGCGGGGTGGTGGAGGTTCCACGAAGTTGTGCGCAGTTTCAGCTAATCACAGAGAGAGAGAGAGAGAGAGAGAGAGAGAGAGAGAGAGTGGGTGGGTGTTTAGGAGTTTAACGTCCTTTTCCATCACGTGTGGATAATATCACAGACGGGGCAACAAGACGAGGGCGAGTACAAATATTTGGCCCCAGCCGGGATTCGAACTCACGTCACGAGCATGAAAAAGACAGAGGTCGAGAGAGAGAGAGAGAGAGAGAGAGAGAGAGAGAGAGAGAGAGAGAGAGAGAGAGAGAGAGATATCTGGAAAATCACCATATTTTGGCAGAATAAACTACTGTAGAGGTGATAACGCTACACAATAAACTAAGAACACAATGAACGAACGGACATACAAATCATTGTGCAATCGGCGGCATCGCCGGGTCGAGACGCCCCTCTATCCCCCCCCCCCCCGGAACTCAAACTGAACACACACACACACACACACACACACACACACACACACACACACACACACACACACACACACACACGCACGCACGCACGCACGCACGCACGCACGCACGCACACACACACACACACAGAGGGGCTGCGGGTAACAGAGGCTGCCGGCTGCGTAGTAAACCAAGATCTATACGATTACCATTATAGACAAAGATTCAATATTCAGATTACACAGACAGCCATCTCTAATATACGGTTATTTACAACATACTGTGAGGTCTTTATTAGCTCATCAAATCAGTAATGAAACACAGAATTCCTTTTCCATACTGGAATGCAGTTGTACCGTGACTCAAGAGATGATGACGGGGGAGGGGGTGGATGGGAAACGAGGAGGCGGAACGGCAGCGTGTGTGTGTGTGTGTGTGTGTGTGTGTGTGTGTGTGTGTGTGTGTGTGTGTGTGTGTGTGTGGGGGGGGGAGGGAGGGACGCATCATAAGTGCCAGACTTACTTTTGCGTAACTTGCATCGCCGGTGGCTCCGGTGTTTTTTTTTCTGCTGAAGATACGTAACAGGTGGTAATGAAGGGGTTTAGATAAGTGGCCGCCAATGTTGAGTACCGTACGAGCGCCGGAGTCCTATTGCTACAAGGCCACCTCACTCTCATGCAGCATGCAGTGTAAGGGGCCTGTGGTTATATAACAATAACAATAACAATAATAATAATGATAATAATGATAATAATGATAATAATGATAATAATGATAATAATGATAATAATGCTTTGGAAATGTTCAGCCCACCAAACCTGAAAAATGAATGCAATTCTAAATTCCGAACTTTAAATAGCTGAGCTGACCTCACCACGTGATTGTAATGTGTTCATGTCCAGTGTGTGAGAGAATGCGTGTGGTTCACGTGAGCGTGCGTGTTGGGTTCAGTTCGCGGCGCTTTGAGCCGATTCATGAAATTGGGTAAAGCGCCTATATAATACTCATTATTATTATTATTATATGGGTATTTAAGGGACACCCTCCCTCCCGCAGTAGCTCAGGGCGCCTTACAATCAACACACACTCACTCACCTAGAAACAGACACAACATGCCTACACACATACATTCAGCTACAAACACAAAATACGCAGCATCCCCTGCCCTCGGATTCCACAGTCGTAGAATTTGATTGTCAGTTCGACCGCTCGCGCAAAGTGTAAATAACATTGTATCGCATTAAGACTGAGCTGTACTAATCATCAAGATAGAGTATTTCGAGCGTACAGTGAGGTGCACTCACGAGCGAAACTGTTCCAAAACGTAAGCTGGCTTAGCGAAGATGGAATTAGCCCGTTGAAATGACGCTTGACGTGCGTTTGGTCGGTGACCAGGGCGGAACACGTCAGCACGTCCTGCATTTAAACATTTCCTTTACCGCAAAACTGATAACGTAGCTTAACACTGCCTCAAAGATACAAGAAGAGAAGAGGGAGGAAGGGGGGGGGGGGAGGGATAGGGAAGGAGGCAGGCCTAACTGAACTTGACAGTCCAGCCGCTGAACTCTATTCAATGCAGAGAGACTGACGACACAACCTAATTGACTGACGACTGAAGTGCGTGCGTCAGTGCCAGCTGTGTGGGCATTTATAGCACAGTCCCGGGGTAAACCAGGCGCGTGCAGTATTAATGAGCAAACAAAACACAAGCTGGTGTGTTTGTCGATCCATGGATTTTTTTTTCCCCTCCTCACAATGCCTTGTTGAATCAGAAACATGTATGTGTAAATTGATTGTCTATACACAGCACGGCGCTGATACTACGCTGCAGGGTCGTCCCCGGCTTGTACGCGTATTCTTCCTGGGCACAGGTGTAGTGCACACACACACACACACACACACACACACACACACACACACACACACACACACACACACACATCTGACACACACCGACTGACACGCACGCACGCACGCACGCACTGACACGCGCGCACGCGTCACACACACACACACACACACACACACACACACACACACACGCACGCACGCACGCACGCACGCACACCCTGCCCCGACGCTACCACACACGGCACACACACACCGTGCGCACGCACACACACAGACATACACACTGACACGCACGCGCACGCGCGCGCCCGCGCGCACACACACACACACACACACACACACACACACACACACACACACACACACACACACTCCATTCCATCGGGGTTTACCTGTACTTTCCTCATCACCCAAACCGCTACACAACCGCACACAAAGACTCTACAGGTACGCGAGGCAGTCGTAAACGAACGTGCCAGCAGGGAGCGTCCGCATTCCTGGGCGAGAAGCAGACAGACAGGGGGGGGGGGGGGGTGGGGGGCAAGAGACGTAGGGGCCACAGTGGAGCTCAAGCCACGCCGACAATGCAACCCTCGGCATCCAGCTGATGGTAAAATAAGCGATCATCCGTTACAAGACGATCAGTCCTGATAATAGGCTTTAGGAAACGAGCTGACGGTTTTGGGGGATGTGCTGACTGTACACGGTGTAATGTACTTGAGGTGTCATGTGCGGGAAGTTGGACTGAGAAGCAGACGAGAGGTGTCCTGAATATAAGCAGGCTACGGAACAACACAAACACAGAAACCACGTGTAATTGTCTTTTTGGGATTTTAGGGTTTTCTGCGGGAAATCGCTCTTTGTCTGTTTCCTGTTTTGTTTAGGAATGTGACCGGCTCAGCTGAAGATCCGTCGTTGGACCAGCCGTCAACTCCCACCCAGCCCCCTTTAGGCTGTTATCTTTTATTGTAACCCATGCTCACTTGTATATACAGTATGTTCTCTGACTGCGTCACACGTTCTATTCATTTGTCAGGTCATCTCCGTTACAGTTTGTTGTGAAAAACGTATTAAATAATGATAACAATAATCAGAATCAATAATATTGGATTCGATTAGTAAATGCTGAAATCCTCATTGCTAATGTCAACGAACTGCACAGGGCCCGTAAGTAAAACTCGAGGTTAATTTAACCCACGGCTACGGGCCTAACCCAGACTAGGACAAAAGAAACCCCAAAACAAAATTAAATAAACAAGGAAGCGAAGAAAGAAAGACAAAAATCCTTCTATAACAGCAGAGGCCCTTACTGGAATGCCTCTTCCTGATTAAAAAAAAAAAAGAAAGAAAAAACAACAACAACAACAAAAAAGAAAATTTAACCCTAGAGCTAGTTTATTTTGAGATTAGACTTTAACCAGGGGTTAAACTCCCTAACCCCGACTTTTACATGCCGGCCCAGATCTCTGAACGTACCGCGCACGCGTTTTTGACTCTTTTTCGGTTTTGCGAAATACAGGCAATATTTACGGTTCCTTAACGGCTCTTTTTGTAGCAAACACGAGTATTATCAAAGTGCAACACTCCCACTAAGCCAAATTTAAATGATCCATGCAGACACGAATTAATTATGATTTCTTTAGCCTGCGGTAAGGCCACGGGTGCACAACCCCAAACATACTTGGTAGGAATTGAGTTACGAGGCGTTGAATCCTTTGAGTACGTATCCTCCACAGCTTCATGTGTGTGAAATCTAAGTAGAAAGTCGCCTGAATACTGCTGTTCATAGAACGAGCCAGCAGTGGCTCAAAACTTGGAACAGTATCATAGAGCCGGCTACAAGCGTAGACACTGGCAGCATGGCAGGATCAGTTACAGCCGATCATAATTATTTTCTTATCGTCGTCAATATAAGCAGGTGTTTAGCCATTCAGCGTGGGATCAGACAGGTATTTAAGCAGTGAATCAATGTAGGACCGATATAGATCAGACGGGCAGGTTTGACGTCACGCAAAATTATAACTGGGCTGTTGATCAGCAGTTTCAGCAGCCCATCGCCGCAGGATATTGATGCTATTTGGAGAAAATCCAATAGACTCAGCATCAGCAGCCAGTGAGCATAGAACAATACCCAGGAGCAGGCGTGTGTGTTTCCATCGTCTCTGGTTATTCTATGATTTGTCAGCGGCTGGCACTGATGACGGACAAGGCATTTCAGGAGCTAGTCAGTCAGTCAGTCAATCAGTCAGTTTCGAACAGGCATGCCAGTAAAGTCAAGACCAGACATGTACTATGCAAAGTGGCGCTGACAATCAAATAGGCATTTCAGTAAGTAGTCAGTCAGTCAGTCAGTCTCGAACAGGCATGTAGAGTCAACACCAGACATGTATTACTGCCGTCAATCATTGTGCAAAGTGGCACTGCCAATCAAACAGGCATTTTCAGTAGCTAGTCAGTCAGTCAGTCTCGAACAGGCATGTAAAGTCAAGACCAGACATGTCAGTACTACTGCCGTCAATCATTGTGCAAAGTGGCACTGACAGTCGAGCAGGCATTTCAGTAACTACTCAGTTAGTCTCAACTTGAACACGCATGTAAAAAAGTCAAGACCGGACATGTACTACTGCCGTCAATCATTGTGTAAAGTGGCACTGACAACCAAACAGGCATTTCACTTACAGTAGTCACTGAGTGAGTATGCAGTAAAGTCAAGACCAGACATGCTTTACTGCCGTCAAGCCGGCGTTGTCAGTGCAAAGTGGCATGACAATCAAACAGGCATTTCAATAACAGTAGTCTCTGAGTCAGTATGCAGTAAAGTCAAGACCAGACGTGTACCACTGCCGTCAATCATTGTGCAAAGTGGCACTGACTGACAATCAAACAGGCATTTCAGTAACAGTAGTCTCTGAGTCCGTATGCAGTAAAGTCAAGACCAGACATGTACTACTGCCGTCAATCATTGTGCAAAGTGCAGTGGCATGACAATCAAACAGGCATTTCAGTAACTCGGTAGCCACTGAGTAGTATACAGTAAAAGCCAAGACAAGACAGGTACTACGCGCAGTCAATCAGTGTAAACTGTCAGCCATTCAGCCAATCCGCTAGTCAGGCATTTAGGTAGCCGGTCAGTACTACAAGCGGTAAGCCAGGGAAAAGTGGCGCTGACGATCAGACAAACATTTCAGTAGAACTGTTCAAGTGTTCCTCCCCCTCTGCTTCGGAGGGGAGCCGGGGTGGTCGAATGGTAGAGTGTTGGACTTCTAATGCTCGGGTCGTGAGTTTGATCCCCGCTGGGGCCAAATATTTGTGCTGGCTTTTTCATCGTTGCCCCGTCTTTGATATCACCCTATGTGGTGGAAAAGGACGTTAAACCCCCAAACACCCACCCTCTGCTTCGGAATTGTTCAGCCCACCAAATTTGAAAAATAAATGCAATTCTAAATTCCGAAATTTGAACAGCTGAGCTGACCCTTCGCACCACGTGATTGTAATGTGTTTATGTCCAGTGTGTGAGAGAATGCGTGTGATTCACGTAAGCGTGCGTGTTGGGTTCACTTCGCGGCGCTTTGAACCGATTCGTGAAATTGGGTAAAGCGCCTATACAATACTCATTATTATTATTATTATTCCACTGGGCAGTCAGTAGTACAGTAGTGAGTAATACCCAAGACATTCCTGTAGTGTATCAGCCGATAACCCACTACGGAGCGGATCTAAGGTTTTTCGGTCTTAATACCCAAGAGCAAACGGGGAATCTCCTGCAATAACCAATGTAAAGCGTAACAGTAATACTGATGATCAGACAGGCATTTCAGTGAGTCAGTCAGTATTTCAGGCATCTCTTCAGTAAATGCTTCAGCGAAAAGTAGGCACTGATGGCCAAGCCCATTCAATCAGTAACAGGCACCGACAAATCAAAGCAGTCAACACGGTGAGTTCTCCACTACACTGTTGCCTATGAGCAGGGAGGGGAGCCAGCAACTGGGAATGTAATAGCGAGAACACTGCTGTGATAACAGTGCTCCCTGGGGGAAACAGAGAAATGAATATTGACCGATAACTCGGCCACTCAGTGCGAGGCATCAACACGGCCGCCACTCGGAGCCCGACTGGAACACCGGGGCAACTCGTTTACTGCTTCAGGTGGCTGGTTGGAACTTTCCTCTCTTCTCTGCGGATCTCGTCAACTGAGATGGCGGGGACGTTTTCCTGCTGCTTATTCGATTCAGAGCACACTCACATTTGACTAGTAGCTGGGCTTTAACGCCGAGGCAACTCAAGTTTACTGTTTCAGGTGGCTGGTTGGACCCCCCCCCCCCATCCCCTTCTTCTCTACGGGGCTTAGTCAACTGAGATGGCGGGGACGTTTTCCTGCTGCTACTTCGATTCACTGAGAGCACACTCACATTTGATGGTAGCTAAGCTTTAACACCGGGGCAACTCAAGTTTACTGTTTCAGGTGTCTGGTTGGACTCCCCCCCCCCTCCCCCATCCCCTTCTTCTCTACGGGGCTTAGTCAACTGAGATGGCAGGGACGTTTTCAGTCCTGCTGCTACTTCGATTCACTGAGAGCACACTCACATTTGACGGTAGCTAAGCTTTAACACCGAGGCAACTCAAGTTTACTGTTTCAGGTGACTGGTTGGAACCCCCCCCCCCCCTTCTCTACAGGGATTAGTCAAGCGAGATGGCGGGGATGATGGTTTTCCTGCTACTACTTCAATTCACAGCACACTCACATTTGACTGGCCGCTGAGCTTTTAACACCATGGCAACTCCTTTACTGCTTCAGGTGACTGGTTGGAACTTTCTCCTCACCTCTACAGGGCTTAGTCAACTGAGATGGCGGGGACGTTTGCCTGTTGCTGCTCCGATTCAGAGCACACTCACGACTGACGTGTGGCAACAATCGTCTTTAAACCCCGTGAATCGAAGTAGCACCAGAGCCACGCCCGGCCATCTTGCCTACACCCCGTGCCACTTCTCGGGCTGTTAGGGGCGCTCGTAAAATCATGAGCCGATAGGAAAAGCGAGTAAACCTAGGTTCACAAGCTTGATGGCTCAGTGCTGCAAGGTCGAATCCTGCATCGGTTCCAGGGCGAGATACCGTAATCTGGTGATGGGAAAACAAATGCCACATCCTGAGACTGAAATCGGCAAAAGTGCCAGCTGTGCCGGCTTGACATAAGCGTTCAGTCTGCAGGCGTAAGGACAGGAATTGACCGTGAGCCGGGTCATGTTTGGTGTTTATTTTTTTTATTTTTATTTTTTATGGAGGGGTACCCTGTTAGGCGAGTGGGCTAGTCGGAAGTGATTTTTATCAATTAAAATTCAATTCAAATGCACTTTATTCCTCCCGAAACGGACAATTAAGATACAAGACAGGCTCAGTATAACTCAACAAATACATAATTAAGAACAATCAATATTAATCACCTTTAATGTACTTTTTACCTCCCTTTCCAACATGTCTGCTGTCAGGTTTCCTTGGCAACTCGCTGAACTAAAGTACAACACCTAAGCAACACTTCGCCTTTATATATTATTAAAATCGTTTGGTCCGCATGGTGCAGTGTTACCGCGGGATCCAGGCAGCTGCTGCTACACGTATAGTGATAGTGTCAGTGGTGTCAGCGTAGAAAGGGTTAAAATTACCGGCCCCCGTAGTGTAGTGGTTAGCACTTCGGACCATGGACCGGGAAACCCGGGTTGGTGTCCCAGCCGAGGCAAGCGCGAGTTTTCCTACCTGGGTCGGCTCCTACCCAGAGCGGGCGTGCTATGGGCCCAATGGGGAGGCGCTGTTGCCAAATAGCCGAGATTCACCCACTTCACGGGTGCGACCTGGTTGGTGCTTCCTTTGGTATGACACGTCTTATGATGTGGATGATTACTCGGCCGGCACCGCAGGTGCCATAGTTCCCGGGCCTGGTTAACGCCGGAAGCGTGGAATGCGGCCCTGTCCAGCAGTCCCAAACCACACGGACCTCCATAGCATCATCTTACCATCATCCTCATCTCCATCATCATGCATATGCATAATAAAAATTGCCCCAGCTTCCGAGCCCTCCGTGGATTCCACCCATGACTTCGGAGGACCATCACTGGAGCTGGCGGGCAAAGAGTTAGGGCAGCCAAAAAAAAAAAAAAAAAAAGGGTTGGGGGAGATACGTAGATGTTATATGTTTCAAAACTGGAACGAATTTGAATTCCCCTCCACCTGGACCCCCCCCCCCCTCTCTCTCTCTCTCTCACTCCCTCGATCTCTGTTTCTCCGTCCTCTCTGCCTAGGTGACCGAGTTCGCAGACCGATCAATACTCAAGCTTAATTGGCTCTCAGCATCCGGCATTCCCCTTCCCGCTCCACCCCCCCCCTCCCTCACCCCCACCTCCCTCCAGCTTCCCCACACTTCCCTCCCTCTTCCCCCTTTTGTAAATATGCTGCCACTGTCCACCTCCCCCCCTCCCCACACCCCCACCTCCGTCCCACACGAAGCTTAATCACACCTCTCCTTGTCTTGTGACGGGGCAAGCTTTCTGTACTTGTATGATCGAACTCGGCCGCCTGGCAAGTTGCATGCATGCGAATGCGGCGTTTTAAATGGATTTTTGATGCTTTGAGGAAGTGAATGCTGCAAACTGCGCAGCGCTGCAGGGAGGCGATTAAGAGGAGAGAGAGAGAGAGAGAGAGAGAGAGAGAGCTCTGACACTCGTCAATAGTTATAAACAGTGTCTTAAAAAGGGTACGGTGAATGAAATAAAATAAACAAGAAGAAAAGAAGCAGAGCCCAAAATAGATTTCTAAGGCATCACATGCTAAAGTGGTTAATACTGATTTACGATTTATCGTTTTGGGTAGAGCTGTTTTCTTGGTGTCTATCATCACACCACTTACGACACCTGTACCGTGACAGCATCTTAAATGCCGCCACTGATCCAGCAGTAGCGTTCGCAAAGCCAAGCAGTCGATGACACACGCCAATAGGGCAAGGTGCGTGCCAGGGGGTTGCAAGCGGAGGCAGGCTGCCAGTGAAGCTGGGACTGTTCGCGCACAAGTGAGGCAAAGGTGGCGCGAGTGGATTTGGGTGAAGTGGCCTTCAACATCATAACATAACCCCCAAAGCTTACACAAGAACCAGAAAAAAAAAAACTTTATTATCCCAAACCTGCCGTCATTTTGTAAAACAAAAAAGACCTATCAGCTCCATGGAACAGAAGAACACCTAGTAGGCTCTTCCGCCATTTGACAGTAAAAACGGCAGTCACCAAAGCAACGATCATTATGCGAAACTGAACATTCCTAAGCGCCACGGGTCTGACACGCACCTACCTCCCCCCCCCCCTTCCTCTTTTACCACGTAACGACAGAAAAAGGGCACTCGACACGATGACGTCAACAGGCGGACTACGTCATTCGCCACAGTATCGGTCATCCGATGCCTGGGGCAATTTCGACCACAAGCTCGATGGATCTGACTTCCCCAGCTTGACTAATCTTCCTTGTCGGTCGCGGCGGGGCTTTGAAAGGTCTGGCCTTTTCACATCACACCCAAGGAGTCTCGCAGAAATTAAGCCGAAAAGAAAAGGTGACGTCTGCATGCATACGTACCGTGCTAGCGGTGCTGTGAGAGAAAGGACGAGTGTGTATCGTGAGAGCAACTGTCGGAGGTACAGTTGTGCAACAGTGTATTTTTTGTTTTTAAAGAGGTGAACCCTATTCACACCACTTAAGTAGTGCATGCGGACTCTACCCCCTCCTCCTCCCCCCCCCCCCCCCCTTAACACACTGAGCGAGGGTGTTGTAGCAGCACCAATCACTCAGTCGCAGAATGTGAATGTTCGACCGCTCGCGTAAACAAGATTGTATCGCATTAAGAGCTGTACTAATCATCAAGCCAGAGAGAGAGAGAGAGAGACACACACACACACCCGCACGCGCGCATCGTCCGTTCGCAAAAGCGCTTCAACGGCCCGGAGCTCTCCTAGTCAGCTGTGTAACAAGACTGTAGCAGTAATAAGGAAAACACCATCATTCCGCACGATTTAAAAAAAAAAAAGAAACCACTCTTTCCCAAATCACTCCCGTGCCCCAGACATAAAGCAACGATATCAACTGATGAAGTCAAGACGCGAACTTACATCAGTCTTAAAAGGAAAATCCCGCAGGCCCGGCGAAGCCTCAAACCTGTGATAGACATGCACAAGTAGAACTCAGTCGTGACTCTCTCTCCCTCCCTCTCTTTCTCTCCCTCCCTCTCTCTTTGTCTTTCCGTCTCCCTTAATTCCTGGCCAAACATCAGACACTTCCCGACAATCAATACCGTCAGCACACAGCTGATCACAGACTGCAACATGGCCAATCATGTAATATGCGCGTGTCCTGTGCGCTACCTCATGCAATATGCAACAAATCTCTGATGTTGCTGGAGCCGCAGGGGGGGATAGACAGATAGAACTGTCGACACAAGTCTCCCGCACTGGGCATGGCAGGGTTCAGAAAAGTTCAGCTGTGCAAGAAAGCGTATTTATTTTCTGCAATCTCCATCCATTAAGTATTTATGGGACAAATACTGCGGCTTCAGCGCGGCTGGATGATCTGTTGTAGTTGTGGCGTGGCCTGGTGTGATGTACTGTCGTGAACATGGGAATGCCAGGCTAATTTTCTTTTGTGCATCACACGTTGATCAAAGGAAAATTAGCATTAGTTATTTTGAAAGGTTTTTTTTTATGACAATGATGATGAAGACTTGATGTACTGCACACTTCCACCTTGACTACGGTGAACGTTAAACCCCCAAAACCCCCACCCATCTACGGTGAGGTTTGAAAGGTGGGCGGTGGGAAGGGGGGGGGGAGTGCAGATGGTAAATGAATAATGAGTGATGTGCTGTGTTATGTGATGTGATGGCTGGCTAGAGTTCGTGTTCTGTTAACGGTGTTGTATTAACAATCGCACACACGCAGTCTCTGAATAAAAATTTATGCTGTAAAAGCAAAACGTCATGACAGAGAAATAAAAGTCACAGCTGTGCACGTTTGAACTTCAGATAGTAACGCCTTTGGGGGAGAGAGAGAGAGAGAGAGAGAGAGAGAGAGCTCCGTGTGTGATATAATGGGTCACCAGGACATCATTACTGTATCTGTCAGGGCAGGTTGCCAGTTGTCTAATAGCCAGCACTTCAACGTCCAGCTTGGCGCTGCCCATATATACCGCTGATCACATGTGGAATCCCCTGCCACTGTCATCTGGACAAGGGCCTATGCGCTTATCAAATCGATAACGCTTAGGCCCTTCTTTCAGTAGTATAAGGCTGCGATGCCCTGGCACTCACTTCGCCGCTTTGACCATCATTCTAACGTTGGCGGACCTAAAACTGGTATTTAGTCAATCAATTGTATGACGGAAGCTTCGTGGGTGATGGTAGTTTCACAGGCGAAGTTCCTGTGCGTATGATTTATCAGGTGTAAGCCATTTCTTTGCGGAGAGCTGTTCGACACGACCACACGACGGAGAGGACACGACACGACTTATAATAGCAGATTTGATAGGAGTGTGTGTGTGTGTGTGTGTGTGTGTGTGTGTGTGTGTGTGTGTGTGTGTGCACGCGCGTGCGCGGAATTTTCAAGCAATTGTAATGCATTTTATTACATTGTCATTATTGCGAGCAGATAATTAATTTCCCCGCGAGGTAAGAATAAAGTGTTCTTATCTTATCTTCTACGACCACCAAGGCGGTAAGGCGGACCTAAAGCCTGAGTTAGAGGGCCATGTCACACACAACTAGTCACGCTGGATTTACTGCCAGGTCAACCCATTACCGCCCGAGAGAATTAACATAAATAAATATAAATACTATAGGATGCAGTTTCCCCATACCCCAACCCCACAAAGTTTAAATTATGTTTTCTTCAATAATTTCACATGAATAAGCGAGGCACGTCACACACAGCTCGTCATGCTGGAAATAGCGCCACGTGATCCCGTTACCACCCGAGAGAATATAAATGTAAATAAAATGTAAATATACAGTTTCACCATGCCCTAAACCGAGGGATGAATAAAGTTAAAGTTATCGTTTCTCAAATAATACACACGAATAAGGAAGTTGTTTGGAAAAAAAAAAAAGAAAAAAAAAAAGAAGAAACAAGACTAAAAAGAAGAAAAAAATAATAAAAAAATAAAAAGAGAGAGAATCACCTGCCGAACCGTTACACGGCCTGTAATCAAAGCTGGCGTCAGGGCTGCTGATCCTGCTGTGCACCAAACGTTTCAAGCTGTAATGGGCGGAACACTTTGCAAAAGGTCGCGACAGCGCAGGGTGTAATTAAGACAAATGGGAGGTTCGCCCGAGTTACGCGGGTCCCTCTTGCTTTTAACTTATTTAAGGATGGGGGCTACCCGTGAATGGAAGTAATGATGACCTCTTGAAATTAGGTTTAAACAAACGTGTGTACCATGCACATGCTCAAAACAGCAAAACACGTGGAGGGTTACATGAATTTTTTAAGATAAATTACTTCATACAGATTTGAAACCACGATGAAAGTTGTTGTCGTCATTGGCCAGTGATTACCGTGGCTTGCTGCCAGGGCGATGTTATGACGTGAGAGCATGGCGAGTGGGTGGGTGGGTGGGTGTTTGGGGGTTTAACTTCCTTTTCGACCACATACGGGTGATATCAAAGACGGGGCAACAATGACCAAAAAACCCCCCCCCCCCAAAAAAAAAAAACAACCAAAAAAAAACAACAAAAAAAAAAAAAAAAAAAAACCCAGCACAAATATTTGGCCCCAGCCGGGATACGAACTCACGACCCGAGCATTAGAAGTCCAACGCTCTACCATTCCGGCACCCCGGCTCCCCTGCATGGCGAGTGAATGTGTGTGTGTGTGTGTGTGTGTGTGTGTGCGTGCGTGCGTGCGTGCGTGCGTGCGTGCGTGCGTGTGTGTCCTTGAAGTAAATCCCTGGATGGACTGAACCGTCACACTGACGTCTGTCTGGCAACCTGCACGTCATCCGCTGTGTTCGTTCCCTGCATGGTGTGAGAGCGTGAGTGTGCGTGGATGGTTCGTCTGAATGCGTGAGTTGTCTTGCACCGCCTCAACGGCCACGCACTGCATCCTAACAAACCGCATTATCTTGTAGCACGAAACGACTACAAAGCTGAAAATGCTACACTCACTGACTTATACACTAAGCTTCGATTCTGATGAGTCGGCCATCATGCATGGGACCATCGACACGAGTTTAGCTGAATTTAGCATGTGCATGGTCTACATGTTTGTTCAAACCTAATTTCAAGAGGTCCTCATTACTTCCATTCAAGAATGGCCCCCATCCTTAAGGGTACTGTACGGACTCTGAGAAGATCCCAGCACCAGATGACCTGAAGGCGCGAAGGGCGTAAACTGTGCACCCAGTCGCCTCGGCCCCGCATACCCGCGAAAAACAGGATAATGTCATTTCAGTTTATGCGGTCTGCGATGACGACCTAACGAAGTAGACGGCCACACCAAAGTGTAGGCGGCATGCGCAAGACAGCCAACGCGGGGCTGCAGTTTGGAAAGAAGACATTAAAAACCCATCGAACATAATGAAACGCAGTTTCGGGGTCGTGGGTCAGGCGCACTCCGTCATACATACATCTGTTTTAAAACATAAACTGGCTTCTGCAAAACCTAGTAATCTTGACATAACATTAGGAGCGTTTAACTGTTTGTTTTTTTAATTGCTTTTTTTCAAAGTGGCGGCTTCGTTTTGACAACAAATACGCATCTGTCGGCGTGGTGTCTCCTACGCCGTGTTCAGTATTACTTTATTCGTTTTTCTCCCCGGCTTCATCATCATCATTAGCTTGCTTTACGTCCTATGGCTTTTGGCCCTTAAGGACAAGTTGTTCCTGGCGTGTGACTTTGGCTGCTTGGCTAGGCGAGTGTCTTTGGGGTGTGTGAGGGCTGATTTGCTTAGCTTTGGTCAGCGTCAGAGGATCTTCGCTTGGCTTTCAGATGCCTGGTCTGGGTTTGTTTTTCGGTGCCTCAGTCTGTTCTGTCATCCGTACTTTTGCCTGTTAGATTATCACTGGGGTGTCCCCTCGCTTTTTGGGTTTAGAACCATTTTGTCAGATCTGATCTGACGATCGCGTCGGCCAGGGTTCTCATTGGCCTATCACCTAGGACTTGGTGTGGCTTGAGGAAGTCTACCGTCTTCAGTGAGTATCTGTCTCTCAGGTCCCAGACCGGCTGGAGGCTGGCGGGCAGGCCATCACAACCGTTTACAATGTGGCGGACGTCTGGGGGCTGCCCACACTGGCAGAGGTCGTTACTCCATGTGTGTGCGCAGCACAGTGTGCGTATTCTGCAGATGATTGCAGAGTGTCTGCGCGGGAAAAGTGGCACGTGGTTTTGGCCACCCGGGAGGTGGACCCAGCCATTTTCTTCGCACAATGCACGGAGTCTCCTCTCTCTGAGAGTGTGGGCCGCTCTTTGTATCTTACTTTTTACTTCACTGAGTGTCTGGAGTAGTTTTGCTTCCATGCCATCGCCGGTGGGGTCCCGGGCCGCGCGATCGGCCAGCTCATTTCCTCTGATCCCGCTGTGGGAGGGTAGCCACATGAGGGCTAAGATGGTTCCCTTCGTGATGATCTGATGGGCCAAAAAGAGGATCTCGCTTTGTACATCACTCCTATTCCTCGTGCCCCCTCTCTCTAGGGCTTGGAGTGAAGACTTGGAGTCGGACAGAATGACCACCCCCAGCGGGGGGTTTGGCATGTCGTTGACAAACGTGCAGGCCATGAGGATTGCATACATCTCTGCTGAGAAGATGCTTAACCCGGCGTTGAGTTTGTAGCGCCTTGTGATTCCAAGGTCTGGGATCACGAAGGCGCACCCAACCTCTCCTGAGTCTAGGACAGAGCCGTCCGTGTAGATTTTCAGGTGCTGGGAAAAGCGCTGTTCAATCTTCTCTCTTGCCAGGGTTGTGGCAAGAGCAGAGTCTGCTTTCTTTGACGCGCCTTCAGCATAGCGATGTTCGTACTCGGGCTTGGCCAGCTCCCAGGGAGGAAAGACCGGCTTGGGAGTTTGTGCCACCTCAGGGTTCGCTCCGCACTCTGACCAGATGTCATTTGTGTGCTCCGCCATCGGGATGGTCGTCCGATATATTCGTGGCGCTTTGACTTCCAGACCCTGCCGGATCAGGGTCTCCTTGGTGACTGTCTCTGTGAGTCCATCTCCCAAGGTGGTCTCAGTAGCGTGCATGGCAGCCTGGAAGTTGGCACACCTCCTTTTGCATTCCTCCCTGAGTCCCCGGCTTCAAACTAGCAGCTTCGTTTTGACTATCTCGTACACCACCGGTATACTTCGGCCTGGCGTTCACCTCGCCTTGTCGTACCTAGTCTACACAGAGAGGTCTTCCATTTGACTGACACCTTTTCAAATCCTTGGAGCGGCATGCTGGCCTCCAGTCTTTTTCAGTCTTTTGTGACTGCTTGCCTTCCCCCTTGACACCTCTCCCGTGCGCATGCGCCATCGTCTGGTCACTGGACGCCATGATTTCCCCAGAGGGCGCCGTAGTGCGATGAACTAGGAACCATTACTCTACGTGCTTGTACGGAATTGCAGACAGAGAAGTGGCCGTGCTATTTCCGAAACAAATTTGCATCAGCTCTGCCGGTTTTATGATTAATAAGGTTTTGGTTTGGTATATGTCGGTGTCCGAGATAATTGCAGTCCATCTACACGTAAAACCACAAAAAAACGAAAATTAAACATTAAAAAAATCGAAGAAGGGAGTGCGCACATGATAAAATGGAAAGGAAAAGGACTACGGAGCTGTCAGTCGCAAAATTTAAAGTTCGGTGCCACCAGTTCAGTCTAGTTGAAGATGGCACCCCTGCACTTGGGAAGGCCCATGCGCACTCCACCCGAGCATCGCCTTTGGTCTGTTGTCGACCACTGCCTCTCTGCATGCTGCTGTTCTGCAGGCGACCCCGTATCACGAGAGCGGAAGGGGGGGGGGGGGGGGAAGGGGAGGATATCCAAAATGGACGCACTTTTCCTGTTGTTATGCCGCTTCAAACGTGTCAACAACAACTGCTCTCATTTAAAGCAGTTATTTCAAAACAGGAATATATACACATCTTTAGATTGTAGTAACGTAGAGTAAAAGTCGGTTTCTGGGTAGTACACGGCCCCCTTTTTAAACGTTCTAACCGGCAACTGAAAATCCAAAGCGGTGCTATATCGTTTTGAATTAAGCAAAGACGTGGTGCTATGGCGTGGGAACCCTGCCGCTGATTGACGGTGCAATGATCTGGAGCGGCACAGCACCAGAAAAACGCCCGTCCATTTTGTTTCAATCCCTCTGAAAATCTGACTAGGCTACGTCATCCATAAACGCCCGCCAAACACAGCCATTGCAAGTTTGAAGCAACAACACTAGGTGAGGTATTTTCCTAAACATATTTGCCTATTCTCACTTTCATTCGTCCTCCATGTTAGCATTCAGTCACGGTATTTCCGAAATATGTTTTACCAATTCTTCCCGCTCTGTCTTGACCTAAGGTGGCTGATGAGCCGGTGAAATTCCGGCGAAACGCGTCCCGCTACGGTCAAGATTTTCCTACCTTACTAGAAACTATTTCCTTGTATGTCATGTAGAATTTCAATGCGTATGAACTACCTCTGGATTGGGTTTCTGGGTAAAGTCGATGTCTTTTTTCCTTAAACAGAGCATCGATCAGAATCCAGCTGACTAAAGTGATATGACTACAAACCTCTGACACCTTTAAAGTTTCAATAGGCATACAATAGCGTGTGGAAAACGAAGGAATCGAATTTGCTGACTGTGCACCAGAATCAGTCACTGGGGTCACGATATAGCATCTGAGAGCGTTGTGGTGACTCTGGCCGGCGTGTAAGTTGTTGTAGAAGTGTACCGAGTACTGAGCAGACGACGTTATTTGGTTGTGGACTGAGGACCAGCTAGACGGCGCTGATTGGTGGTTATTTTTAGGAGCTTTGTCGAGTCCCAGTCTGTTCAGGAATGGACCGTAGGCTCAAAGAAAGTCGTATTTCTCTATTATTACAAAGACACGAAAACGGTCGCAATGGTCAAATGAAACATCCTTCCATCTTACAGCTTCGAAAGCGGCAGTGTTTCATCCCAGCGGCGTTAGGAACATGGAGGCTTTAAGGCTATACTCATAACGTTCAGCTGGTTTAGCTAACGGTAAAAGCAACACAAAGGCCACGGTTTTTATTAACTTTCGGTTGTCATAAACAGCACAGCAACAGCTTGGTGAGTATATATCAGCACACAAAACAGCAGCTGCATACATACTCGATCAGTGAAGTTGGAGTTCAGGCAGGGACACGCCAGTAAAGAACGGTCCGCTCAACACTGACTGACTTATGGCCGTACACGTATTAGCTGACTGTCCCGTGTCCACGTTGTGATGCTTGTAACCGGAATGAATGTGCGAAGCAACAGCAGCAGCAGCAGCACAAGCCAGTAACAACAGAACGGCAAAACAAAAACCACATAGTCCATCATGTCCACTATTGCCAGCAAGGTTCCTGACACACGGGAAAACAGCTTAAAAACACGCTCCAGCAAAAAATCAGGGCCCGTATGTAAACCTCGAGGTTAATTTAACCCACGGCTACGGGCCTAACCCAGACTTGGACAAAAGAAACCCCAAAACAAAATTAAATAAAAAAGGAAGTGAAGAAAGAAAGACAGAAATCCTTCTATAACGGCATAGGCATCTCAGGGGAATGGACCCGCTTCCTGATTTAAAACAACAACAACAACAAAAATAACAGAAAATTTAACCCTAGAGCTAGTTTAGTTCGAAGTTAGACTCAGTTTAACCCTGGGCTAAACTCCCTAACCCCGACTTTTACATGCGGGCCCAGGGAAAGGCATGTTGTAGCTGCATGTTACACGAGAAACACGGAAAAACGCCATGTTCGCTGTTTGTTCTCCCGTGTTTGACCGGCCTAAGCGTAGTTAGCCTTATGACGTTCTTTCGAATAGGGGTGGTATACAGATAGAACAGCAGCTTAGATTTGGGCGAGTCCTTACAGCACAGCGGGTGACCGGAGAGAGATCTGCCCTATATTTTGGCAGTCCTCGGACAGAGGGTGGCGACGTATCCCTCTTTCTGTCGGTGTTACAGGCATCTGTTCACATCTTCACTTTTGAAAGACCCATCCCGACCACCCCCTGCCCGCTATATGATAAGACTGGTTTAAAAGAACAAGCCACTGCACACCAGTAGAAGCCACTTCAATCCACTATTACACAAGGCGTTGACCTTCCCGCTGGGCGCAAGACCGCTGCAGATTGCGTAATAGTGGCTTGAAGGGGCTTCAAGTGATCTGAACAATAAAAGAAAATGCGATTCTTGGGCTTTTAAGAGTTGATTTGGCCACTATCAAAGCAAGCGGCGATTGAAAAAAAAGACCATCGAAGCAACGATAACAACAAATTTCGGCATCTGTAAAGTCTAAGTGCAGTGTAGGCTAGCGAGGTCAACATCGCCAACTCATAACGCTGATGCGCAGTTTGACCCTCGCTCGTCAACACGCTGTTCAATTACATGCTTCCATGCAAATCAGGTGGGCCCTAAGTCACGCTTGTTAGCAGCTGTTACCCGGTACCACAGTCTGTCAGGTGAATGTGAACTGAAACCATCTGTGACTGACCTGTCTGATGATCTTCTCTCTCACTCACGCTCAGAAATCCAGGCGGTGCGGCGGGGATGCAACTAGCATTGCGACGTTTATGGGCCGAGGTTCAGGGTTTTGGCGGTCAGAGTTTTTTTCGGTCTTACTAAGCGTCTGGCAAAAGATTACTGTGTCAAGTAAAGCTTACACGACTGTAATAACTTTGAGTATGCAAACGTCTTGACGTTACTAACACGCGTCTCGACGTTAGTAACACACGTATTGGCGTTACTAACAAAATTTAATGTCTCGACGTTACTGACACGCGTCTTGGCGTTACTGACACGCGTCTTGGCGTTACCGACACGCGTCTTGGCGTTACCGACACGCGTCTTGGCGTTACTAACACGCGTCTTGGCGTTACGAACACGCGTTTTGACGTAACTAACACGCGTCCTGACGTAACACGCACCTTGATGTTACTAACACACGTCTTGGCGTTACTAATACGTACGTTACTGTAATGTAAACACTTGTAATCAAAATGGACGACCTCCTGCTTCCCGTTGCTATTCCGCTTCGACGACGATTGCTCTCACTGAAAGCCGTTAATTAAAATATGAGCATAGACACATGTTTACATTGTAGTAACGTAATAGTACTGTTATAGAGATCGCGAAAAGCCACTGCATGTCGATGGAAATTTCTAGACCATCCCAGACCATTCTGGTGCTTTAGCGTCAGTAGATTACGTCACCTTGGAAAGATTTGGTTTAAACAGATTTCTTTTGTTGCACTGGTGAAAGTACAGAAAAACAGTCTGAGGTTAAACAAGACGTACTTATAACATGCTCAATACAAATTCAATTAAAGCAACCTTTGAAAGATTTCGAACTTGCCAGTACTGAAGTTGAGGAATGTTCTAGATCTGACCTGTTTAGTGTATATATAAGCATTCCTGCACAGCGTTCTGGGTTCTTCTTCTTTCATGAATCTGTTCTCCGCGCATATTCTGCTAATGAAGGGGGAGCCGGGGTGGTCGAACGGTAGAGCGTTGGACTTCTAATGTTCGGGTCGTGAGTTCGATCCCGGTTGGGGCCAAATATTTGTGCTGGCTTTTTCATCGTTGCCCCGTCTTTGATATCACCCTATGTGGTGGAAAAGGACGTTAAACCCCCAAACACCCACCCACCCACTCTGCTAATGAAGTATTGGAGTTGTAGTATCGCGTGTCTTCTCTGCGAGTGCACGAAGAGAGCAACATAGCAGGAGTAAAATACAAGTACCAAGCGGGTCGGTTGGTAAACGGCCCTTTTCAATCGTTCTAACCGCACGATATCTAATCAATATCAAGTGTGCACGTTAAAGCGGCGGAACTGACAACAATCACACACACGTATGCAGGAGGAAAACACAATGGGTGGGGCGCTGTGCTATGGAAATATCCTCATCCCTGGGGAAGCAACCCGAATTTCCCAGCAATGAGATAATAAAGTGTACAAATACATACATAAATAAAACTTCTACGACGAGAGAGCAGCAGGAAAACATCTGCCATCTTGATTACTCCTCCTCCTCCTCCCCCCCCCCCCCCCCCCGGTGACAAAGGAAGATGCATGTATACAATGATTGATGATTCTGTTACCAGCTCACATATAACGAAGAAGGAATCTGGGCCCGTATGTAATAGTCGAGGTTAGCGCTTTTAGCCCTGGGTTAGAGTCTAACCTCGAACTAAACTAGCTCTAGGGTTACATTTTCTGTTTGTTCGTTTGGTTTGTTTTTTTTAATCAAGAAGCGGGCCCATTCCAGCAAGGTGCCTAAGCCGTTATAGAAGGATTTTTCTTCTTCCTATCTTCGCTTCCTTTTTTAAATTTAAGTTTGCTTTTGGGTTTCTTTTGTCCTAGTCTGGGTTAGGCCCGTAGCCGTGGGTTAAATTAACCTCGACTTTTACGCACGGGCCCAGATGACGTGTCACAGTTAGAATTTGCATTTTCCCCCCCCTCTGAAATCAGCACACTCGTGCCATTTGGTTTACGTAATCGGACACATCACGCACTGGGTGGAAAATCTACATATGACTACGTCGCAGTTACAAATGGTAACATATGGTTTCTCTGATAAATGCATTCAATTCGAGGCCTGGGGGGCCATTAATGATCGTCACCTGAGCTGAAAATCGATGACAGCAGATGAAATTCTACTGCGGTCCCAACTCACGACCTTTACGTACGTACTAGAAATCATGAGGCAGGAAACAAAACACTTAATGTGCGAGCGACAGTGCATAATCATACTGATTATATTTATTTGTATGATTAATTATTAAATTATTAATATGATTATAGTATATTTACATATTGAAAGCGATTTTGCGTGGCAAGTACTTTGCTCATACTGATTAGGTCGGTAAAGTGGACATTTATCAACAATTGAAGAGGAACTTACCACTTTTGTGCGGACATTATTCTGTAGGTACTAGGGCTCACTTCGCCCGTTAGGAGCTGCAAATGTATACCAGTCATGCGTAGGAGAGGGCAAATAAACTCCAGTCGTCCACTAACGGGGGCGTACTCCGGGGTCTGGCGAGGTGAAGTCACGTGGCCGCTGACTTCGTTCTGCGACTTAACTTTATGCGAAATATCGACGGAATTGACTGGTATACATCTGGGCGAACTATACCAACTGAGCGGCACTAGGACTTGTTCGCTTGTTGAAAGAACAATATTGCAGTGGAAGTATGCCGCGTTAACCTTCAACTAATCGATGTTTCAAAATCACCCGCGTTAAAATTAAACTTCCAATCTGACTCGAACATGCCTGCACCTTCAGAACTGTCCCGTCCCACACCTTGCAAGGTCAGCAGACCTGTGCCCACCCTCCATCCACCCCTTCCCTCCCACCCCCACGTTCTCCCTCCCGTCCGTGTGTCAGTGAAGGGCTCGGAAATCATGTCCTTCCCTCGGGGAGAGGGTGGGGGGGGGGGTCTCTCTTGTGGCGACCCCCCCCCCCCCTGTCCCCCCCCCCCGACACAGTCACAGTCAGAGCACGCGGACTGAGACTGAGAGAGGGAGGATCAATAACTACAGACAGACGCCGAGCTCTCCCAACTCGTGGCCAGAGGCCCTGGGCAGGATATTGACGGATACACCCAGGCTTTCTTTCGATAGTGGCAAAGCTTTGCTTTGCTTTGCTTTGGACATTTTGTCAGAAACTGTACAGAACTCGCACGCAGGGGGGAACTGTATAGTACCACTTTTGCACTGACAGTGCCGCTTGCGTGTATATATGCAGCGTATTCATGCACACACAAAAGATTGCGAGTGCATACATACGTCCAACTGAAAGCCGTTTTTCGATTTTTTTCCCTTCTTGTCTATTGTGACTTATTAGATATCATTTCTTAGAACTGAACCGCTTTACATAGAGATGTTTGGTACGATTGTCACTGCTACCTGGCGTGTGTTTAGATTCTTGAGACTTTGGTGATTGGTGGTGGTAGCGGTGGTGTGTGTGTGTGTGTGTGTGTGTGTGTGTGTGTGTGTGTGTGTGTGTGTGTGTGTGAATCATTTTGGTTTGTCTTGTGTCATATTAGTTCAGTATTGATAGGTTAAAAGATGTGTGTGCGGATTACAGTGAACTGGTTCTCTGACCTAAAGAGAAAGTAGACGGGCATTACTCCAGTGAGGCCTGAGCGGAAAGGAGACATTCAATTCTTTTTTAACTCCTGTCAGGTGCGTGCCATTGAATGGTCTGTTCATGGTAGTAATTGTTTGTAGACTGAAGCATTTTTAGGGGTGACTATGATGCCCGAGGCTATTAGGGACTATATAGGCATTTTGAGGCCCTGTGTATTTGTGTCCTTCGCCCTACAGGTTGTAGGACATTGAGAAAGATGAAAACGGACTATCACCACATTAAACTTCGTACACAAACAAATTAAAGCTGAATTTTATTCATGATCGTAGCATTTTCTTACGTATATATCGGCTTTGTTTTGTTCCATTCTAAGAGACAGAACCGGCAATAGTAAAATACTTTGCACAGCTCCCCCCTTTGGAGACAGGGTGTGTGTGTGTGTGTGTGTGTGTGTGTGTGTGTGTGTGTGTGTGTGTGGTCCAGCACTTCAAACCATGCCAGGAGTACCTGTAGGAAAGGTACATGGATATGCGGGTAATTGCCGAGGAGAACACAATTTACTCACCCTATTTGACTCATGATTTATGCTACGTAACTCCTGCTTTTGCCGATTACGTAGTCGGGTCGGTTACGCTGAGTATAGCCAAACGGCTTGAGAGTTCATAGGGACGCACACACACACACACACACACACACACACACACACACACACACACACACACACACACAGAAAGAGATTTTACCAAAATGCACTCTAGACAACGCGGATTATTGAAAATCGAGACACTTACCTGGTCAACGCCTTCGAGGTGCACTTTAAGCTAAGTAGACCAAATCCTAAAAGTGCAATATTTATTTATAGGCTGCGGTTCACCCATCTGCCTGATGTAAGCTGGTTTTACATTACAACGCGAAAACGGTCTTGCAGCTATCGAGATTAGAAAAAATAAGAAGAGAAAAACACACCCACAAAACACGCCTTTTATTTTTACTCTGCCAGGTACGTTGCTGAGGTCTTAAAGATCTAAGCTCCCAACAAAAAGCTTTCGGAAGTGTGACAAAAATTACAGAGTCGACCGTGCAAGCACAGTCAACTCTGTCACAGCTGCAGAGTTTTCAGCACTTCGGGGACCCTTATAAAACCAGTGCACGGGTTTGCCGTGACATTATTTGGCTTTTGGTCAGTGAGCGAGACACATCGCTACAGTGTCCAGCGCCGGGATGTTGAGTGCTGCACGATCTTTCGCAAACTGAGCTGTGAATCAGGCTGCCCTTGGCTTTTATTGGGGTTCCAGGGACGCTGAAAACTCTGCGACTGTGACAGAGTTGACTGTGCTTGCACGGTCGACTCTGTAATTTTTTTTTCACACTTCGGAAAGCTTTTTGTTGGGCGCTTAGATCTTTAAACAAAAAGATTGTAAGCCTGGAAACCGGGACACTGGCAGAAGAGTAAGAAGCTGGCCTGTTATTTGCCTTATTTACGTTGAGCAAACGCCATGTGGAAAACACAAGCAAGGTGCTGCTATCTATCACAGAACTACCACGTACGGCTGATTGTGGCGGTAATTTGGTGCCGCCAAATCTACAGCGAAAAACGAAACAACAAAGTAAGAAATGGACCGACAATCACACACACACCCCGGCCCACCTCACCAGAGAACAACCACCACCAGCAGACACCACCACAAGCTGGAATAATAGGAAACTATCATGAGACAAAACGAGACGAGACGCGAGACGAGGCGAGGCGAGACCCGGCGAGACGCGACGAGACGCGAGACGAATAAGACGAGACGCGAGACAGGACAGGGCAAAGCAGGGCAGGGAAGGGAAGGACAGGGCAGGACAGGGCAAGACGAGACGAGACAGGACGAGACGAGATGCCGGGACGGGCAGGACAGGACAGGACATGACAGGACTGGACAAGACAAGACAAGACAAGACAAGACGCAAGGTTTCCTTTGATTTTCACCTAGTCCTCAACAAAAACCACCACAGAATGCTACATCCTTCATCATTACCACTGATCTCTATTTTATTAAGCCAACATCATCGCCAAAGCCCGACAGGCAGACTTAAACCAAAGATTTCAAGTCCAAGTCAAGTCAAAGGAATTTATTGTATGTAAATGTTTCACAGATCATTATTTGATAAGGCGATTTCGTTTTGAAATTCACAGCAAAAACAATTTCAACACGTGATGCAGAGCGGTGTGGGTTCAGTTCTTCCCCTTGACCAGCCGGCAACTCTGATAAAAATCGCCGCTTCACACAAAACCTCAACATGTGCTCTCACACTCGCCTTATCGGCCAGAGAGCCATCAGAGAAACTGACGGGAATCCTTGGGTAAGCAGGTAATTGGTCTATCTCCCGCCATACGCTATGCTGGTTCCGGGGCCCAATTTTATTACGCTGGCACCTCGCTTCCCATTATCCTGTCCTTTCGTCTCTTTACACCAATTTCGCCAGAAGAACCCACAACCTGTCAGTGTAACTGGCTGGCTGTTGCGAATAGCCCTTGCCTGGCAACTTCATTGACTTAAAAATTTAAAAAAAGGAAGCAAAGAACGATAGCTCAGTATTGTTTGTCAACTGGTCTCGCAGTTCATGCAGCCGGTTAGCGCGACGTCAGTGAATTTGACCCCGAATCACAGTAGGCGGTGTAAAAACCTGTTTGTGCAACTTGCCCACCGCAGTCAAGACAAGACAAGACAAGACAAGACAAGACAAGACAAGACACAAGGTTTCCTTCGATTTTCAGTCAGTCCTCAAAAAAACAAAACCAAAAAAAACCCACCACAGAATGCTACACCCTTCACCATTACCATTGATAATAATAATAATAATAATAATAATAATCAAGCGCTTATTCTTGCAGCAAATGTGGCCTACCTGTCAGTTTGTCTGAACCGAACAATGTTCACCCGGACTACTACAGTCTTCACAAAAAGTTAAGGACCAGTCAACATAATGGGTGACAGTTTCAATAAATCAGAAAAAATAAACGAATAAGATTTTTCCCGTAAAATTCGGTAGCAATGTTAAGCGGTAATTAGTGAACATGGCCACCACTGTGTGGATGGCACGTGCGCGTCACACAGCATGCTTGGCGCGTTTGAAAATCTGCAATTTCGGCAAAACTAGACCGAGTTTCAGTGTTCAGTGAGCGATACCTGGGGCTTTCTGCACGGCAAAAATGAGATGCAGGTCAAAAGAATACATCCCTGGTTATCAACTGTGTTCATTTGTTTGCCTACATAAGCCGCCGTTTCAGCGATGTTCAGCAATACACCAGCATGCCACCACGACAAAAGTTGAATGATATTTGCAAGTGGTCCTTAACTTTTTGTGAAGGCTGTAAGTTAGGGTAGTTCCCCTCCCCTCCCCGCCCCTCCACTTGCCATAACCTGGCTATTAGGGCCGTCACCTATCACTCTTGTCAATGTGGCGACCGGGGGGACAGGGGGCGTTAAAATCCAACTGGCTGGACATAAAGCAGTTCTATCTGTCCGTACGTTCGGGCTTTCCTAATAGCTTGTGGGGTCTGTTCTTACAGAAATTCAGACATCTCCCTAAACTAATAATAAATTCAGTAATTGGAAGTAATTAGGAGAACTTCTACCACACCTGTGTCACCTCAGTCACACAGTTTCTCCATCAACCTTATAGGCCTTGACATTTTGCAAGATACTTTCAGTGCAATTACTGACGAGTTTTGCGGGGAACAGGCCACCGCCAGAAACGAATTTGGTAAGGGGTGTACCATTCATGTTTTCTACAATGAACACGACACACTGGCAAGTATGGTTTACGGAACAAATTTCTTGGATCTGCTGCTAGTGTTGAGTTACTCTTATTTACGTATCTGGCAGCAGGTAACGCATACAGTAATTCCAAGCATTCGACAAGCGGGTCGAGTGCGTAATTACCTTATCGGTTCCAACAGGAAGTGTTAGGCAAACCGACGTTAGCCGGTTAAAAATTAATGCGAACTTGCGGAAAAATGCAGAGCAGCCAAAGAGAAAGACAAAAAGGTCTAAAAGTCTCTGTTTTGCGTCTTTGTTTCTCTAACGCAGATCGAAAGGTTGTGGCTTGCGCGGCGTTAAGCCATAAAAACTCACTCGCAGATCGAAAGGACGGACAATGGCGTCAACAGGGATTTGAACCCCAGACCTTACACCCCTCTTACCAATACAGAGATCCTGGTGGCATGTCTGTGCCCAGAAGAATCACTACCAACACAAAAGGCTAGAGATTAACTACTCTATGACAAAAGACTGTAGAAACGCTACGCTATTACGGAAGACCATAGAGCCACTACGCTGTTCTCAAAGACTATACTACGCCATTACCGAAGACAATAGATCCGCAACGCTGTAGTGGTATAGATCAGCTGCACTATTACCAAAGACCGTATATAGGGACAGTGTATACACAACAGCTAGTAATAACAAAGACTATACATCTATACGCTACGCTATTCCCAAAGACTATAGACAGGGACATTATACACACAACACTTAGTAGTAGCAAAGACTATAAATCAGTCTGCTACGCTTGTTACCAAAGACCGTAGTCGTATAGATGATGATCTGCTACGCTATTACCAAAGACCACAGCCGGACAAGGACAGTATAATTGTACACAACACTTGGCAAATAGCAAAGACTATAATAATAATAATAATAATGAGTATTGTATAGGCGCTTTACCCAATTTCATGAATCGGCTCAAAACGCACGCTCACGTGAATCACACGCATTCTCTCAAACACTGGACATACACACATTACAATCACGTGGTGCGAAGGGTCAGCTCAGCTATTTAAGTTTCGGAATTTAGAATTGCATTTATTTTTCAAATTTGGTGGGCTGAACATTTCAAAAGCAGAGGGGGAGGAAGCCGGAGTACCCGGAGAGAACCCCCGACGATCGGCCCGAATGAAGGTGCCACATACGAGAAGGAAAATTTCTTGCCCCGAGTGGGACTCTAACCCCTGACCTCTCGCATTGGTGACAAGTCTCTTAACCACTAGACTACCGACCGCCCCATATAGATACTATAGATCTGTCTGTTACGCTATAACCCAACATCCGCTACGCTATTTATATCTATAGACTTTACTACTGCAATCTGTTGTTTAAACGCTGCTTCGGTGGTTCCTCACGGATATTTACCAATATTAGGGCGGCCTCAAACTTGCAACGCTTCCAGCCATAACATGACCGTAACAGCCTCACGCACTCTCCATCGACCTGCAGGAAGCAGGCACACACGGCCAGGTGTGCTGCTTATACGATAGGTTTGTACACTCAAGGGCTGGCTGAGAAGGTAATCAGGTAAGCGCAAAGGAAGATCCATATCTCCGATGCACGGTTCCCTGCCAACGAGAAGACAATGTGAATAGCCTGTAGGTCCGATGTGTACGGAGAGGATGAGCCTCTCAAGCGACGTACCGCTGTTTTCCGAACAGGTGTTTTCTTTCGTTCTTTCTTTCTTTTGTATTTTGTCGCATAGGCTACTACTATTGTCAGGCATTTCGGAAAATGTTGTTTGAGGTTTTGTTAAAGCAAAATACGACAAACTAGTGCGGTGTCAGTGTGGTCTGCGGGATTTGCGCTACCACTGCTTGCAACCAGCGTGGCCCACACTGCGAAAGTGCAGTAAGAGCTTGTGCGTATGGAAAATACAGGTGAAGTCTATGTTCTATACTTCCGTACGCTGTGGGTTCCCGAATACAACCAGTCAGAGAGAGAGAGAGAGAGAGAGAGAGGTACGTTGCACTCGCTTTGGCAAGACTCGGATGGAATCCTGCAACAGTTTGCGCAATCTTGTTGGAGTCATGTCGGATTGAGAAAGCTTACGGAGTGTTGATGAAGGTACACAAGATTACAGTAGCGGTGCTTGCAGTGAGCAAAGTGGTAAATATACCGAGAAACAAATTGTACCTGACTTACGAGTTGTGAAGCGTGATAGGTTGGCTTAAAGGTGATTTTTGTACCACATAAGGGCGATGAAAACAACAACACAAGATTACAGTAGCGGTGCTTGCAGTGAGCAAAGTGGTAAATATACCGAGAAACAAATTGTACCTGACTTACGAGTTGTGAAGCGTGATAGGTTGGCTTAAAGGTGATTTTTGTACCACATAAGGGCGATGAAAACAACAACAACAACAACAACAAAAAACAAAAAACGGAACGTCCAGGAAAAAGCCAGCAAATGTTGTTGGGCTCCTAGGCTGGATTCGAACTCACGGCCCTATCACTAAAAACCCAAGGCTATTAATCGTAAAGTTCTGATAGTAGACTACCGACATCACCACAAACCAACCTATACAACAACAAAAAGGAAAACCAACAACAACGACAAAAACAACATAACACCAAAACAAACAAACCAAAAACAAATAAACAACAACAAAAAAACCTAAACAACCAAAACCAAAACAAACCCCAAACCAACAAACTAATGAAACAACAAACTATTCGTCGGAGTTCAAAATATTCACTGTTGTGTACGTGCTCGTGGTAAATTATTTCTGTGCGCTGTATTGATTCAATGCCATGTACAGTAGATTCAGCAATAATTTATTGTCATTAGTCACTGACATGTTAACAGATGCTCGTGATATTTGAGGCTTGTTTACACATGTATGCTACATTCATTTTATCAACATGAGCAACACCTGGGCTGTATAACAAAACGGGACTGTTCACAGTTTGTGACACAATTATGAGCTACAACTAGAGAGAGAGAGAGAGAGAGAGAGAGAGAGACACACACACACACACACACACACACACACACACACACACACACACACACACACACACACACACACACTACATCATTGCTCACATACAGCACCCTTGTCATAAGCTTTGTGCGAGCAGACTAAATCCACTTAATCTTTCTTCACATGTTGTAACCTTGACGCAAGCTTTGCATCAGGACACTAAACTCACCACATCGTTGCTCACATGCAGTATCCTTGACGCAAGCTTTGTGCGAGCAGACTAAACCCACTAAATCATTCTTCACATGCAAAATCCTTGATTCGGGTGTTTTTTTTTTAATTTTTTTTTTATATATTTTTAGTTTGCACCTGTTGCCAGGGACCTAGTCATGGTGCCCCTCTCCCGCAATCCAGGATGTGACTTCCCCGATCACTCATGGGTTAGCCATAACAACCTGGGGACCCCGACCCACAAAGGCTTGCACGTGCGCCCCGGGGCATTTTCCCAGCCAATTAAATCTCATGTCTGGCCGAGACAATGTTGTTGTTCTCCTCATTGTTTAAAGGGAAAGACGCTCGTTTCAAGCTGGCGTGGTTTCCATCTCTCTCTCTCTCTCTCTCTCTCTGCATTTCCATCACTAAGATTCAGACGAAACATCCATTTACAAGAGAAGACATGTACGTTGCTTTTAGAAGATTGCTTCCTGGGAATTTGGTTTGCAGGAACCTGTGCCATTACTTTTTGGCTAATCTCTGCACCAGACGGTTGTGCTCACTGGTTGATTACCTGGTTGGTTGGTAGTAAAATCTCGTGGCAAATTACTGTTCAATAATGAAAGATAAAATGAGAAAAAAATGCAGATTAAAAAGAAAAAGCGATGAAGGAAGGAGCCGCCACAAAAAGAGAGAGAAAAAAAGGAAGAAGAAAAGAAAAGGAAAAAGACAAAAGAATTAAAATAACACCTGAAGAAATGGTTCTTAAAGGACCCTCTTTCTGATTACCTTAAAAAATACTTGGGTTGGATGGCCGGTTGATAGCATTTCTCAAAAGAAGCCAATCACGACATTTCGGAAGCATTTGTCGATACTTGCAGTAAATAATTATCATTATGTATGTGCCGAGCTCTTTTTGCGATTTGTATCTTCGGAAAATACAACATTTCCAGCAACGACCAAAAAATGTATAAAAAGGTAAAAGCAACAAATGAGTGGCTACGTGAACAACTCTAGCGTCACTGACAAGTTTGAGGAAGAATTTTGGAAGAGCACACTTAAATGAATAGGTTAAAAAAAAAAGGATGTAAAACACCCCGTCCCCGCGAGAAACAACAACAAACGACAACAAACAACAACAAAACAAACAAAAAGCAAAACAATTATTGAATGAGTCGCCACTGATGTGAACACTGAACAACTAGTGCCAAATAATTATGTGGAGGGAGCGAGTACACTCACTAAAATGTTGGAAATCCCCACTGGCGCTGTCCCGGCCGCGTTTTCTTTCAAGTGAACCCCCCCAGGGGTGTAAGTTCTATTTTACCTGGAACACTGACAACAACAGCTGGCCAGAGTCAGCACACGCTTTACGAGGCTGCACCCCGACGGCACAGAACTAGGCCTGCACGTGCACAAAGTGGCGCTTTTACAGCGGGAATGTAAAGCGTTGGCAATGAAAACATTAGGTTTATGTCTCCCTTAGTAGACTTCGCTTGTTTCGCCGCGACTCCCAAGTGCTAAAGTGGTCCATCTTTACGACTATATTATATAGCGACTCTCGAAGTGTGTGAACAGACGCTGTATCATTGCCAGTGAGTGAGTTCCCAAAAGACTTTGTTAGTGAGAGCTCTGTCCAGAGGCGTGTAATACTGCCATCGCATCCTATGTTGCTTAGTCTCAATCCTCTCTCTCTCTCTCTCTCTCGGGAGCCGGGGTGGCCGAATGGTAGAGCGTCGGACTTAGCAATGCTCGGGTCGTGAGTTCGAATCCCGGCTGGGGCCAAATATTTGTGCTGGCCTTTTTCTCGTTGCCCCGTCTTTGATATCATCCTTATGTGGTGGAAAAGGACGTTAAACTCCCAAACACCCACCCACCCTCTCTCTCTCTCTCTGTCTGTGGGGAGCCGGGGTGGCCGAATGGTACAGCGTTGGACTTCTAATGCTCGGGTCATGAGTTCGTATCCCGGCTGGGGCCAAATACTTGTGCTGGCTTTTTCATCGTTGCCCCGTCTTTGATATCACCCGTATGAGGTGGAAAAGGACGTTAAACTCCCAAACACCCGCCACCCTCTCTCTCTCTCTCTTTCTGTGTGTGTGTGTGTGTGTGTGTGTGTGTGTGTGTGTGTGTGTGTGTGTGTGTGTGTGTGTGTGTGTGTGTGTGTGTGACTGACCTGAATGGATTCACTGCCTTACAATCAAAAGAACTTCCCGATCGTCGAGATATATCAGAGATATTCAGTTTTCTGACCACCCCCCACCCATGGCGCCCCTACCCCCGTACACACGACTTGTGACAAACAAACAAACAAACAAATGCATTTTATTTTTCAAGGATGAAACAAAGGGTAAAAAAAAAATTCTTCCATCTTGTCCCTGCCAACTACAAACAAACTATAATCACCACAGCATTCACATCATGTTTTGCGCAGTACACAAAACATGCACGTGTAAACAAAATTAATAGACTTCTGCGGAGATATATACGGCCGAATAAGGACCAGATCAATTATCGTTCATCATGCACGTACGCATACTACTAATGTCGGGAAATATATATACGGAGCTGTCATCGTTTTATGGCCAAAGCGTGTTGCAATCATTGAAAACCTTATCAACACTGACACCGGCGCACGGCTGGCCTCATAAACACCACGGCCTCCACGGCACCAGGGTGGGCAGACGTCATGGCTGTGGAGAATCAGGGTGCTACCCCTCACATGAAAGGTTCGTACAAACAGGTAGGTTTCATGTTCTTCTGTGTCATCGCAAGTAAAATACCGATGAAGTAGGTCATTTGGGAATAATAATAATAATGAGTATTGTATAGGCGCTTTACCCAATTTCCTGAATCAGCTCAAAGCGCCGCGAACTGAACCCAACACGCACGCTCACGTGAATCACACGCATTCTCTCACACTCTGGACATACACATAGTACAATCACGTGGTGCGAAGGACCAGCTCAGCTATTTAAATTTCGGAATTTAGAATTGCATTTATTTTTCAAGTTTGGTGGGCTGAACATTTCCGCCCACTACTACTACTACTGCCAATGATAATTATTGAGTATTGTATAAGAGCTTTACCCAGTTTCCTTAACTGGCGCAAAGCGCAAAGAGCTGAACCCAGCACGCACGCTCACGTGAACCACGCGCATTCTCTCACACATTGACACAAGGGCCAGCTCAACAATTTAAGTTTCGGAAGTTAGAGTTGCACTTATTTTTCAATGTTGCGGGCCGAACTTTTCCAAAGCAGAGGGGGAGGAAGCCGGAGAGGACTTTCGGCGATCGGCCCGAATGTTTTCTTCAGATTACATGAAATCGTTCCTAGATATAACATACAGCTGCTCTTCGGTCACGAACCTGTGCGTACACCAGAAACCAGCGTCGACAGAAACCTCAACGGAGGGACCACTCCGATTTTCCACCCGCCATGACGTTCGCCCACCTGTCTCACCTCACGGCTGCGCTCGTCTGCCAGAGCGATGAATCTCCACACACACACACACACACACACACGCGGATACACAAACTCAGGCACATATATTCCCGCGGCTGGCGAGGAGGGCTAGACATCAGAGAAATATTATCGCGCTGGCGATAATCTGCTCACCTGGTTAAAGTGGCGGCGCGTGAACCCCTCCAGTCATGCAGACTGGCGAGGAAAGAGCATGGCAATTTAGCGGCGAATCAAAGCAAAATTGGGAAACCTTACTGCTGAGAGAGAGAGAGAGAGAGAGAGAGAGAGAGAGAGGTCAATTATCGTGTGGCTATCGGTTGTATCGTATCGTTCTCAAAGTCGTCACGGTGATGCTGTTTCACCGCGCAAGCCAGGGTTTGGCTCTTGAGATAAATTTTGCATTTGTAGTAGTGAGAGTTTTCAACGGTTTTTTTTTTTTTTTTTTTAGCGTCGTTAATTTGCAGTTTACCTGATACGGAGCCGGCTGTGATACCGACGAAGCCCAGTATCTCTTAACAGACAGACAGACAGACAGACAGACAGACAGACACAGCGGACAGACAGACAGACACACACACACACACACACACACACACACACACACACACACACACACTGTGTTCAGAGGGGCACTGATGATTAAAAGGGAGGGGAGAAGCGTTGGCGTAGGGGGATGGGGGGAGGCGGGGGGGGGGGGGGTGTTTGGAAGGGCGCTGACTTGGACCGCATTTCCTGATGTGACGTGTACGATTGCGTCAGCTTCTACCGCGTAATAGTGATCAAGGGCAATTTCCGTCGGTCTTTGACTAACTGCGGTTTTAGTTTCAGATAATTCAGACTCATCACAGTAATAGCTGTAAAACCCGTTATTACTGCACTATAGATTCTGCTTCGAGTCCACACCGTCAGAGTTCTACACACGCTGAGTCGGAATTCACGCGCATGCTCGTGTACGGTGCCTGTCTCTTATTCATACACACATACTGTATTAGCATCACAACAGCCACTAGTTGTGCACGTTAAAGATTCTTGACTATACTGTGTAGGTCGTGGAGCGGAAAACATGTACAGAACGTGCATGCCGAGAGAACAAACACGGAAACAAACAAACAAACAAACAAACAAATCCTAAAAAGTGACGACTGTAATGGCGAACCGCTGCTCTCTTGCAACGCCACCCCCCTCCCCCGCCCCTCCCTGCCCCGCGCCCTTCTTTCTCTCCATTCTGCTACGGTAACTGGACTAAAAGAATTACCTAGTACTGCACTAGTCATAAAATGAACACTGTATCCCACACGACACACCATGCACTGTGAACGTGTTCAGCTGACACTGTATCCCACACGACACACCATGCACTGTGAACGTGTTCAGCTGACACTGTATCCCACACGACACACCATGCACTGTGAACGTGTTCAGCTGACACTGTATCCCACACGACACACCATGCACTGTGAACGTGTTCAGCTGACACTGTATCCCACACGACACACCATGCACTGTGAACGTGTTCAGCTGACACTGTATCCCACACGACACACCATGCACTGTGAACGTGTTCAGCGTGTGTAGCTCAGACCCGCTTTGGCGTTGGAATCAACGCTCCCTGTCAAAACAACAACAAAACAAAACAACAACAAAACAACAACAAAACAAAACAACAACAAAACAAAACAACAACAAAACAAAACAACAACAAAACAAAACAACCACCCTCATCACAGTTATTGACCGAGGGGTGGGGGGCAGGGCGGGCTGTTGGCGGGAATGGGGGAGGGGGGGGGAGGTGGAGGAGAAGTCCTTTTACAGATGTCGCCTCGGATGTCAAGGTAAAACATACAGCAAGCGTAAGCCTGCGCGATGAATACCGTCGCACGTGTTCGCCAAATTACACAGTTTGCAGCCAGTCGTCCTGAACGATTTTGCAGCACGCGATGTTAGATCGGTGTCAAGGAAATTGGCATCGTTTGTTTGGTGCAACAAAAATACAAGTCCAGGAATAGCTACCAGGGGTAGCAGGGCATTGACGTTTTGCGCTCCACACCGGGTGATGTAACGAGAACATATTTATGTGACGGGACCCCTCTGCCCCCCCCCCCCCCCCCCGAAAAAAAAAGAGTCACCGAGCTACTTTTGAAAAAAAAATGGTGGAAATTGAATTTAAGATTTTTATTATTTTCGGGTCCTTAAACCACTACTACAACTTCTGTCAATAGTGGACAACTCCAGAACCTGCAATACTTGGATTCTGTAACCCTCTCCTGTTCTATCAGGAAACGCGTTACGGCAAGAGCCAAAAAAGAAGAAAAAAAAGTTTTGTCTCTGAGCTCTTTCTTTCCAAGTACGTGTCCTACAATACTACCTACGCCGCAAAACATCTCGGATGTTGCAAAACTGGACCTGGAAGTCCGTTTCAGACCCTGCAATGCGGCTTGTGTTCTGTAACAAAACAGTTTTATCGCAAAACGCCAAGTATGGCAACAGCAAAAAAGGATTGTGTCTGAGCACCTTCTTTCTAAGTACGTGTACTACAATACTACCTACGCCGCAAAATATCTCGGATCAGTGTTGCAAAACTTTAATAGAAAGTATGGCAATAGCAAAAAAAAAAAAAAAAAAAGAAAGAAGAAAGAACGTATCGTCTCCCAGTGTCTTTCACCGAGATCTGCAGGTACTGCAATGCCATCAACGCCGCAAGAAATGCGGATAATTCAAAATGGTATGGTATGGTATGGTATGGTATGGTAGACTTCTCCTCGGCGCACATATCCATCTCTGCTGAAATGCTCACGGCGCCGCAGGGCTGGAGGACGAAGCAGTGAAAGCCTGCTGCCGTTAAGCGCTACTTTGTGTGCAAATCTCCACCCTGCTATTCACTCTGGTGCGTGCGACAGTATTTCTGTTTACCACGCCACCGGCCACAGCCTACTCTTCTTCGAAAGATGAACGTGGGATTTTCAGCGTGCACACTTGATGTTTGTGCGTGCGTGTGTACACGAAGGCGAGACAGGCACCGCAAATGAGTCTGCACATGGATTAGACTCGATATGGGAAGGAAAAATCCCACCATATTCCTGCCCACCGGTGACTCGAACCAGGCAGCTCAGGATCCGAAGTCGGATGCCTTAACCACTAGACCAAATCCCCTGTCATAATTCAAAACTAGAAGCTAAAACCAGTTCCAGATTCTACAATGCTTGTTTTCTCTAACCCCTCTCCTGTCGTACGACAAAATGTCTCATGAACATAGCTGATAAAAGTATTGTGTCTTATTGAGTGTCCTTCTAGGTGATCTAAGTATAGCAATACCACCAACGCCGCCCAAACAAACATAAAAAATGCGGATATTGCAAAACTGGACGTTTTATATCTAGCAGTTAGTTAGTTATTTAGGGCTTAAGGCCGCGCAAGCGAGAAAGGCTAATTCGCGGCAAATTTTAGATCTAGCAGTGCTTGGTGTTCTAAATACTGCCCAGTTCCTGTTCTTCAAAAATACTTCAAGAAAATAACCGAAAAAAGTCTTTTTACTATGAATACCTTCATTCTAGGTACGTGCACTGCGATACTAACAAACTGAGTCGGAAAAACATTGCAGATATTGCAAAACTGGACGTTCCAGGGCCTGACTCGCGTGCACTAAACCCTCCCCTGTTGTATCGCACTCAGCTCAGTTATTACCGTGACCAGGTCATCCGCTTTCGCACATGTCGCAATCCAAAGGGAGGGTGAGACTTCAGACACGAAGAGGCCCTCCAGTTGTCTTGTAGTCTTCAAGTCTAGCAGACTTTCGCGTGCCACGCGATCAATACTCTCCGTAGCAAACCGACCGCGCTTCGCGTCTGCCAAACGCTAATCAATTCAACATGGCGGCGTCTTCGGCCGCGGCGCGTCGCTGTCCGCTGTCTCAGTCTCAGTCACGGAAGAAGGGGGCTGCTAAGACATTCGGATGCCATAAAAAAATGTCCAAGAAATCGGGAGGAGCTGACACAGAGCCGCCAACGGTTTAAAAAAAGAAAAGAAAAAAAGAGCAGAGCTTGAAAGTTGAGCCTTTGTAACGTCTTTGAAATTGCGCCCATGAGCATAGGGAAGTTAGGGGGAAAGGGTGTGTGTGTGGGGGGGGGGGGGGGAGCAAAAACACGGACTTAAGCACTACACTGAACACGAAAACGTGTTCAGTGTGGACAGGTGACGGAATACAAGAAAACAACAAAAAATGAGAAATGCTGCATACCCATAAACCAACGAAGTGTGAGGGGGCGGTGTGTGTGTGTGTGTGTGTGTGTGTGTGTGTGTGTGTGTGTGTGCGCGCGTGTTGTGTTTGGGAGTTTAACGTCCTTTTCCATCACTTATGGGTGATATCAAAGACCGGGAAACGAAAAAGGCCAGCATAAATATTTGGCTCCAGCCGGGATTTGAACTCACGACCCGAGCATTGAAAGTCCAGCACTCTACCATTCGGCCATCCCGGCTCCCCCATTACAAAGTAAAGGTATGTCTAGAAGTCTAGTAACACACACACACACACACACACACACACACACACACACACACACACACACACACACACACACACACACACACACACACACACACACCATTCGGCTATCCTGGCTCCCCCATTACAAAGTTAAGGCATCTCTAGAAACCTAGTCACAGACACAGACACAGACACACACACACACACACACACACACCATTCGGCTATCCTGGCTCCCCCATTACAAAGTTAAGGCATCTCTAGAAACCTAGTCACAGACACAGACACAGACACACACACACACACACACACACACACACACACACACACACACCATTCGGCTATCCTGGCTCCCCCATTACAAAGTTAAGGCATCTCTAGAAGCCTAGTCACAGACACAGACACAGACACACACACAGACACACACACACACACACACACACACACACACACACACACACACACACACACACACACACACGTGTGCGCAGATTGCGGGAATTTGAAACCAAGATGCAGCGTCCAGTCCAGGAAGTTGATAAGTTAACCTTAATCTGATCCTACGATTTAAAGGACCAGGTTGCTGGCTGTATTTTCAAAGTAATTAATCCTCGAACAGTACGCCAGTGCAATGCGGAAAAGCAGTTTGATGGTTTTCCTGGTGGATCTAATGGCGGACAAACCTTCTGTTCCCGAAGGACGTAAGGAAAATTAATCCTTTACCACACGAGAAAATCCACAGGTGGCCACGGTGCAGCCATAACTGAAGTGCGTATGTGCTTAAACACAGGTCGGATCACTGGTGATCTGGGTCAGCTGAAGCCACAGTAATCACGACCTCAAACACTGCAGGCGACTTCCTCATTCTGGCATTTCCCGTAGATATTGCTGAGATGCGTTATCAAAGACTTATTCTTCGCAGATTAGGAATGTGCAGGCTCTACGAGGGCGTCTCTTCCTCATCTAGATTAACAGTTTCACCGCCAATGATCGTAGACAAGGAGGATTGTGTATTATTTGTTATGTTGTATCACGTACCCTGAAGAAGTTTTTCCCCCTTTTTTTTTTGTCAGTCGAAAATCGGGAAGTGAATCTGTTTTGTCTGTTGTTCTTGGTAGTTTTGTTATTCTGATCAAAATTATCTACCTGATTCAATGGTTTTGGAAAGTTTCTATTTTGAATTGTATTCGTAGATTTGCAGATTTTCTATTTAATAACCTTTATATATATATATTGTTTACACTATTTAATAACCTTTATTATATATTTTGTTTACATATATATGTAAACAAAATATCAAAGGCCGGTGCCTCAGTACCTATTTTTCATCTTCCGAGACACGCGTAGGTCAAATCCATCTGAAAACTGATACTGTATGTTGAAACAGTGCGATACGCGAGAGGCCGAATCACTACAACAGAATATAAAAGGAAATGAAAATATGTGGGGGTATGTTTACAATTGTCATTATCGCCGTATAGTGTGGGTGACATAGCGATCACAACAAGGTTGTGGGCGTTGCAGATCCAAACAAGGTCGTAGGTGTCGCAGGTTAATTTCCGGGCAAAGTATCAGATCCTTACAGATCATACATGGCGAAGATCTCTAAAACTGAGTCATACGCACAATGTTGTTCCAGCTCTGTCGGGCAGCCTACATGTCAAGATCTGATTGTAGGCTTTATTGCACTGCGCCATTGACACGTGTACTTGTGTGGGAAAACTACAATCAGATGGACAAAAGTGGCCACTTCATTGTCAACCATTCCTACGTACGTAAACGCCTCAGTTTACGACGACAAGAGTACTTTTAAAAAGAACGCGTGGGAGATCTTATGAACACAGTTTTACGGAAGCGATTCTGACAGCCAATAAGTGAGCAATTTCACGTATTGCTTGTGTCACAGAAATACGACACTTGTGGGTGACCTCAGCAATACATTTTACGCTGACCCCATGAACGTATTTTAGGCTGACACTCAAAGCATTTTAAGCCGACCTTACTAACGCATTTTACGGCAACATCAAAGAATTTTGCATTGACAACCAACGCATTTCAACCTGAACTCATCGACACATCATTAACGCATTTTACGCTGACCCCGTCATCGTATGAAACGTTGACCTTATCAACGTATTAAACGCTGGCCTTATCACCGTATTAAACGCTGACGTCATCGACGTATTAAACGCTGACCTCATTGACGTATTAAATACTGACCTCAACAACGTATTAAACGCTGACCTCATCAACGTATTAAACGCTGACCTCATCAACGTATTAAACGCTGGCCTCATCAACGTATGAAACGCTGACGTCATCTACGTATTAAACGCTGACCTCGTCAACGTATTAAACGCTGACCTCATTGACGTATTAAATACTGACCTCAACAACGTATAAACGCTGACCTCATCAACGTATTAAACATTAACCTCATCAACGTATTAAACGCTAACCTTATCAACGTGAAACGCTGACACAGTATGGTACGCCGGCATCTAGACGATGTAAGGTTTACTAATCCTGTCGCCACCAACGTGGCACGCGCGACGTATACCCTTTCACAAAAACTACATGAATTCCTTAACTTTTTTGTTGTTGTTATTGTTGTTATTTTCAAACAGTGGCCATTTCAGGGCAGCTAATGGTCTAGTCACGGTGCCCCTCTCCTGCAATCGAGGATGTGACTTCCCCGATCACTCATAGGATCGATCATGGGTTAGCCATAACCGCTAATGGTCTAACATCCGTTTCTATTGCAGCAGAAATGAGAGTGAAAGCCAGCAACGCTACTGCTATTGCCTGGTACAGAGGCAAGACATGTGTGGGTGACATCACGCAGCGTAGGAGGGCCGTGCTAATACCCGTGACTGTCACTTAGTGACAATGGTCAGATCCCTAATGACTGCAGAAAGGGACAGGACGGAGGCTCGACGGCTTCTGGAGGACAAATGGAGCGCGTCGCCTACACATCTATGATGATGGTGATGATGATAATAGTTGTTGTTGTGGTGGTGATGGTGGTGGTGTCCATTTGACACAGGGCGTGGGCGCACCCACTCATACTACATGTATCTTTGTTCCTAATCATTTACAGTGTTACTGCCATGAGTGTATGTGATGGGTGTATGAGTGAAGAGTGCGTATGGGTGTATGGTTGATGTTTTTTACATGCAGATTCTGTTCTTATGTCAAGAGTTGAACGCCATAAATTTCCCTGAGGGGATTAATAAAGTTATTCTTATTCTTATTGGTACTGACATAGTGTTTTGTTCCATTACATCCCCGCCCCTACCACCGCCACCCCCAGCCCGAATCCCCTTCAAAACAACAACAACAACAACAACAACAACAACAAACCTGCATAATTTGAAAGATACAGCGACTGAACAAACCTGACCCTAACCTTAACTCTACCCTAACCCTACCCTAACTCTAACCCCCACCCCCATCTAACCCTGTCTAACTTTTCGTTGTGACCACAAAGACATGAAACATTTTTAGGAAAGTTCCTCCAGTTGACGAACTGTGGCAGGAAATTCAAAATCTGACCCTGCGTCACTATCTACAGGCCATGGAATGTCGCGCATGTGTCAAAGCCGCATTGGTTATCACCGTAAATAAATGGGATACCTTAACGGATACACACACACACACACACACACACACACACACACACACACACACACACACACACACACACACACACACACAGACACAGACACACACACACGTGTTGGTGATGTGTGATGTGTGTGTGTGTGTGTGTGTGTGTGTGTGTGTGTGTGTGTGTGTGTGTGTGTGTGTGTGAGTATTATGTGTTGCTTGTCTAAGGGGGCACGCTCCGGCCTTTAAAGGGATTTATATTGGAGAGGAGCGACAAGGTAAATATATAAAAAAAAATTGTTCGAGCAAAGACCATTTCTGCAAGGTTACGTTTTTTCACAGACCTCGACAAATGCTTGGACCATACTCCATACTTGGGGACAAGATAGCAAGTCCACCGAAACCCTGAAGTCGGCTTGCATTCAAGGTTCAACTTGAAGTCGTGTTAACCATTTTTATTTCTTCCACAACACACACTGGGCAAGCAAAATTTAAACAAGGCTTGTAAGTGCTAGTGGGACGCATCATAATTCTACCGTCATCTTAAAAAACAAGGGCCTAGGTGCCTACCAAACTCAGTGCGCTTAGTCCCTTTTGCAAATAGCTGTAGAATGCAACCCTCCAATAAAACCCACAGAAATGAACAACAACAACAACAACAAACAAACAAAAACCTCAAAGGGCCAAGGTGCCTATCAAACTCATAGCGCTTAGTCCCTTTTGCAAATAGCTATAGAATGCAGGCCTCTATTAAAACCCACAGAGATGAACAATAATAATAATAATAATAATGAGTATTGTATAGGCGCTTTACCCAATTTCATGAATCGGCTCAAAGCGCCGCGAACTGAACCCAACACACACGCTCACGTGAATCACATGCATTCTCTCACACACTGGACATAAACACATTACAATCACGTGGTGCGAAGGGTCAGCTCAGCTATTTAAATTTCGGAATTTAGAATTGCATTTAATTTTCAAAGTTGGTGGGCTGAACATTTCCAAAGCAGAGCAGAAAAAAAACCCAAAACAAAACAAAACAAAAAACATTAAAGACCCACACAGCCTTGGCGACATCATTGCATGATTTAACGTCTTTGACTCGGGAACTCGTGGCCTACTTGTCTACCTTGTTTATGTTCCCAAAACGGGATAAGATGGCCTGCTGCGGAAGGGCAAATTTAGATCCTATTGAAAACCGAGACTGGAATCTCAGCTATACTGCAGAGCCGTCCAACGTGTTTATCCGCAGAAGTCACGAAGATCGTGACAATTGCTGAGGAAGCAGGAAGGATGAACAGATGTGAACGGTAGAAACCATGTCAACCGACACCTATAATTTGCCCCTTAAAAGTGCATGCAGTTTGTTACATTAATGGATGAAGAGGAAAAAGTGGGAGAACGGAAAGAGAAAGAGAAGACGGAAGAACAAACACCAGTTCTCTAGTAGCAGTCGTTAGAGAACAAGTAGTAGCAGGAGTAGTGGTAGTAGTAGTAGTAGTAGTAATAATAAAGGTATTTTCTTGGTATTTTGGTTCACAGCACCGCGAATTATAATATTTTCTTGGTATTTAGGTTCACAGCACCGCGAGTTGAATCCAACACGCACGATGACTTCGCTGGGTTTATATACCAGCTGCCCAATAACAGTGCAGGAATACGTTACTAATTTGCATAGTAGCTTCCTTACTGTCTGTACAAAAGCTAACGTTCACAGAAATACGCCTGTGAATTCTTTGTAACAACAGCCTGCAGTCCTAGGGAGGATTTGCTTCAACACTTCACCTGTCGCCACGAAAAGTGCATTCTGCATTTTTCACTTCTATAGAGAACGTTTTCACGGAAACGTTTTATCATTGTTGCAACTGCCTGCATGCCGCTCCCGAAAAGTATACGCGTATACAAAGTTTACCACTATCTTTCACGGGAGAACCTGGTTCATTGTCAGTGGCAACTGCCTGCAATTGCAACTACCTGCTCCTTCATAGAATACTATTATATTTCAGGAGAATATTTCACAGGAGAACCTGCATGGTTCATTGTCAGTGGCAACTGCCTGAAATTGCAGCTGCCTCCTCCTTCATTGAGTACTAGTATGTTTCAGGACAAGATTTCACAGGAGAACCTGCATGGTTCATTGTCAGTGGCAACTGTCTGCAACTGCAGCTGCCTGCTCCTTCATAGAGTACTATTATATTTCAGGAGAATATTTCACAGGAGAACCTGCATGTTTCGTTGTCATTAACAACTGTCTGCAACTGGAACTGCATACTGCTCGATACGGTAGTTAGTATCTTTCACAGCACGTAGCAACTGTCTGTCGTTGCAACTGTCTGCTTCTCCTGAGAGTATGCACGTACTAATAGTAGGACTAGTAGCTGTCACGGGAGGATCTGGTTCGTTGTCAGTAGCAACCGTGTGCTGCTGCAACTGCCTGCTCGTCCTGAGAGCATACTAGTATCTTTCACAGGAGAACTTCGCTCATTGTCAGTGCTACTGTCTACGATTGCAACTGCATAATTATTGCTTCGTATGGTAAAGTGCCTTTCGCGGGAGAACCTGGCTCATTGTCATACACGTACTCATATCATCCACAGGACAACCTGGTTCATTGTCAGTAGCGCCTGTCTGGAATTGCAACTGCATGCAGCTTGATGGAGTATAACCCTACTATCTTTCACAGGGGAACCTGGTTCATTGTCAGTAACAATTGTCTGCAATTGCATTTGCGTGCTTCTTGGTGGAGTATCACCCTACTATCTTTCACAGGGCAACCTGGTTCATTGTCAGTAGCAAGTAACTGTTTGGAATTGCAACTGCATGCTGCTTGATGGAGTATAGCCCAACTAGCTTTCACAGGGGAACCTGGTTCATTGTCAGTAGCAACAGTCTACAATCAATGGCCTCGTACGGAACGTGAGCGGAGGTCACGAATGCGTGCGTGCGTGTGTGTGTGTGTGTGTGTGTGTGTGTGTGTGTGTGTGTGTGTGTGTGTGTGTGTGTGTGCGCGCGCGGCTGATTGATTTTCACACCTGTCCAGAAATGGAGTCTTTGAGAAGCATAATCGCTGTCAATAAAGTCGTCCGCACGCTCACTCCCCAGGGCGCAAACGTTTGTCTCTGAACGAAGTCCCTGAGAAATTAAGCATCCTTGAAAATTACGTCCAAAGGCTCGAGTTATTGATCCAGACAGTGCATGAGTTTTGAGACAGAACTGTTATCAGATTGCAGCTGTACACAGCTCTCAAGTGCATTTATGAGCACAGCTTGCATCGTCATACGTACAACCCTCTACATAAAGACGTGTATGTTTTAGAACTACTTCTGTTCTTTTTTTGTCGTGTTTTCGACTGCCTTCTTTACCAGCTTGTTCATGCTGTTTATCACAAACTATTTGGTTAAGAGACGGCAAAGAAACTGTAAAAGCAGGCGTCCATTCCAGATGGACTCAACTTCGTTTGATGCCGTGTGTGTGTGTGTGTGTGTGTGTGTGTGTGTGAGAGAGAGAGAGAGAGGGAGAGAGAGAGAGAGAGGTCTTGCAAGTTTTGGAAAAGCTAAGCGGGGCTGTCAAGGACGAAGTAAACGAATGAGAGATTGTCCACAATAGCGAGCAGGCGTATTTTCAGACGCCTGACTAGACAGAACAAAACAAAGAAAAAAAAACAAAAAAACAACACACACAAAAAAACAAAGAAAAATGACACGTTCTGAAGAAAGAGGGGGCGTGCAAAACAAAACAAAACAAAACCCGTTGTTCAGAACTTTAGTCCAGTTCAGAGAGAGAGAGAGAGAGAGAGAAAGAGAGTCTTCATTCTTCGTTGCAGATGGCACATCCTCTGAGTACATGCACCCGCGAACACAAATATGCAGACGAGAGACAGGAGCGGCTTCTGTTTCTAAATTAACACCGACGCAGTAATGTAGAGTGATGCACGTGGCCTCTTAACATACCAGCGATAGACCAGTAAAGCTCAATGGTGATATCATTCTTTATCTAACCCCAAGAAAGTGTCCGCAATGAACTGAAACAAACAGCGATGCCTGTGCACAGCATTTAAATATTAGCGTATAATTCCACTGAAGACTTGAGATACGCCTAAGACCTTATCGACATCCTGTTCGTTAACTTGCAAACCTGAACTCGTTACTGGGTACATTACAGAGCAGCATGTTTTAGAGAAACATACTTGGCAAGGAAATCAGGCTTTTTTTGTTTTTGTTTTTGTTTTGGGTGATGTATCTAAATGCTGATTCGTTGGTGGCAGCTGGTGCTTCACAGCAGAGTAATGATTTTCATGGCATGTGTTTTACTTTCTAAAGACATTTAAAGCAACTGGCATGAGCTGACCTGGACTGACGGCACATGTTTCACGTGCCAAGTTTACAAATGATCAGATATGCATGCGCAATGTCCGTTGTTGAAACGCTTGACAGATCCATATATTTGTACTTGCAAATCTGTATTTATGCTCAGAGAAAAATTGATGACCTCAAAAGCAGCACTGGTGTCACGTGCAAAAGTTACTGGTGTCTACAGATACACACTGACCCAGAACAGTATACTTGTTTCACCTGTACCATGCACTGGTAAGCCAGAAAACATTTGTCTCACGTGTGTATTGTACTGGGGTGCACAGCGTCACGACGACCCAGAAAATAACATTTGTTTCACATGGGTATCATTCTGATTTGGTTTGATTTATGTTGTGGAGCATGCGGTGCTCTTAGAATTCAGGCCTCAGACGGGCCTATGGTTCTCGGCCCCAAGCTCCATATTGGTACTAAACAAACAACAAGAAAAAGTCTGCCAAAGTGTTGACAGACTCCAGGGTATCTTCGAGACTCAGGTTGTGAATTCCTGTTTGATCCGATAATACTTCCCTTGTTTCATCTGCATAATTATTTGTGCTGGCACACGCTGACGTACACTCGAGCACACACTTTACGGATATATCTACAGAAACACTCTGATCCACAGCAGCATGTAGGCTACGGCTGTTTTGTGTGCAAACATTGCATAGTGTCATCCGCTATAGTGCACGTAAGAAATAGACTTCTTTGCAGGTACACTGCAACGCACGTATTTCTGGTGCAGATTTTTGGTGTCCACAGACGCACAAACACTGGGCACACGCTGACCGACATGTGTTTCACGTGCGCAGTATACCTGTTTGGGATCTGCAGACACATACACATCTACAGTCAAAAGGTAAAAGAAGGCCATAGAATCGCTAATTGTGTCAGTGTCGCTTAGGTTCATGACACACAGGAAAAGTTTTTGTTCGAGCAAACATGGAAAACAGCTCAAAACACCATGTTCGCGGGTTGTTCGGACTACAAACACACCCGTTTGACATCAGCCTTGGGCCCTTTTACAAGTGATGCTACGGGGCCCTTTTACCAAGTGACAGTAGGGGCCCTTTTACCAAGTGACAGTAGGGGCCCTTTTACTAAGTGACAGTAGGGGCCCTTTTACCAAGTGACAATAGGGGCACTTTTACTAAGTGACAGTAGGGGCACTTTTACCAAGTGACAGTAGACACAAACAGACACACGTGCAGTACTTACTTGAAAGCCGTGACGCCCTTGCTGTCCACCTGGTAGAAGGGCACGGAGAACTGCACTATCCAAGCCCCTAGGTGACAGTCGTAGTAAGGTTGATCCCAATATCCATCCTTCTCCGTCACGTGGACGGAGTGTTCAAAGCGCGAGGCTTTTTTAATATCGTTCACGTCGCTCGTTGTGTTCGTGAAAATGGTCTCCATGCGCTTCAGGTACTTGGCCCTTCCGCGCTGCTGCAAAAACCATGAGGTGTTGAACGGATAGTAAAAGCTCGTCAAGTCTGAGACTACCGTCAGTCCTTTGCGATCACGGTAGGCATAAGGGAAGAAGACATGGCGGGAGTTGGGGTAGGAGGACGGGTACTGGCCGAGTTCGAACACGATTCCAGCGCCCATCACCCTAGGCTCGCTGTCCACGAGGCTTTGTGCCAGTGCGAAGTAGGTGACGTTCCTGTGCACGTCTGAGTACTCGCTGTAGAGGAAGAGGTTGTTGAGAACGTTGGCCACGTGGATGGCTTTCTCCGCTTCCTTCGCGAACGGCTTGCTGAAGAAGCTCTGCTTGAAGGCGTAGTGCTCGATGAAGATCTCCCGGTTCTTTTGCGTGCAGTTTTCGGGGGTTTTGGTGTGCTCGAGGGTGTCGATGAACTGCAGGACCTCGGTGACGGTCACGTCGTGGTCGTTCACAGCGAAGTCGTGGTCCAGAGCGTAGCGCCGCGAGAAGTGAGGCCCGGAAGACCTCAGGTAACGTCTTCTATCCTCAACCCGCCTGTCCCTAGTCCTAGTCCTTGCCCCGCCCCACGCTACCCCGTCCCGGGGGTCCAGGCGGGAGGGTCCCGGGGGCAGGGACAACGCGGACAATACATCCAACACGGCACACAGCCAGCATGCGCTGCTGGCCGCTCCCACCGTCCGAGGAGGCCTCATGTCGACGATGCCGATGAAAGTGATGATAGTGGAGATGACTGTGGTGACGACGACGGCGACGAGGCGGGTGACGTCGACAGGTACAGCCTAAGGGGGAGTGGTGGTCCTCCTCCGAGATGGTGACCATCCCCACTCCCTGTGTCAGTGTGGCTTGGCTCACACGACACTCACTCTCTCGCTCTCTCCCTCTCTCACTCACTCTCTCTCTTGCTCCCTCCCCCTCCCTCTGTGTCGTACTCCTGTCTCTGCTTGGCTTGCAGACAGTAGTGTCCCGGTCCCGCTCTTTTGCTCGAGAGCTGTATCTCGCCTTCGTCACGACGCCATGACCATCCTTATGACCTTACTTCCGCCACGAATCACGCCTTCCAGCCACACTGCCTATCCATGACCAGCACACTCCGGCGGGTGGGCAAGAACATATACACACAAATAAAAATCCACGACACGGCTGACCGACAGCGACACAGCCGGAGATGTCACAGGCAAGAATACTGACTGATGACCATGGGCCTAAGCTTGGCTACACGGATATAAGAATGCCAATGCCACCGGGTAAACAGCAGTATTGTCTGAAGTAAAGCAGCAAAAACGCGGAGGCGGTACGGTGCAGTACAGCGACGACCACCGAGCACAAGAAGCTAACCTCCGACTGTAGTAGTGGTACACTGGTGATGATGGTGGTAGTGGTAGTGGTGGAGGTGGTGGTGGTGGTGGTAGTAGCAGTTAGTGGTGGTGGTGGGTGATCATTGGAGGTGGTGGTGGTGATGATGGTGGCGGCAGTCGTCGTGGTAGTAGCAGCGTCAGTCAGTCGGCGTCGGCGATGTGAGGGTGAAGTGCCGTGTCTACCAGACGAGGAAGAAGAAGCGGACAGCGGAGGGAGAGGCTCTCCCGACAACAACACAACACGCAGCTATCGATGAGCGACCGGCTACCACCGCCCGCGATGGCCAAGTCCGACCCGCCGTTATCGCCATTTTGAATCAGTTGGAATCTGTGGGGGAAAACCTGTGGCCGAGCGGCTCACACGGCCCAGCAGCGGGCTTTGCAATACCTTGCCTGCCCAGCTTCACTCATCGTCAGTCTGCCTGTCGTCATCTGGCCCGGGTATGGTTCTACACCGTTGCCCGCTAGCTTGCTGCTTGCTGCTTGCTGCTGCTTGCTGCTACTGCTGGCAGCTACATCCTCGCTATAAAGCGTTCATCCTCTCGGCTTGGCTTGCTACTCCCGCTCGCTCTCTCTCTCTCTCTTTCTCTCTCTCTCTCCTTCTTCTTCTCTGTCTCTGGGTCTGGTGGCCGGTGGCTCGATCGTTCGTGGTGCGCCGCGCTCGCACAGCACCGCAAGACACGGAGCGGCGGATCTCAGCTCAGCACTGACTAGCGCAGCGACCAGCTCCACCACTCCAAGCCTCAGCAGCAGCAGGCGAACTGTCACTCCGTGGCCCTGGCACCGCCACACAGCACCACCAGCACCGGTGGCTTGCTTTCCTCAGTTCAGCGCAGGGAAAAATGCAAATACGTTGGGTACACGCTCCGAAGAATCTCTCTCTCTCTCTCTCTCTCTCTCTCCCACGACTGGTGAGACCGATTGTTGGTAGCGGAGGGGGGATGGGTAGACACAAGGATGCAGATGGCCGGTTGGCCTCTCTCTCTGTCCCTCTCTCTCTCTTTCTCTCTGTGTCCGTGTGCCCGCCGACTCAGTGAGCTTCAGCCAGTTTCCGTGTGATTGAAAGCGTGCTCTAACTCTTCGATCTGCCCGTTCCTCGCCTGTGTCGCACGGCCCCGTTCGCCCGTCTTTTTCTCCCGCCGGTCGCCCGACCAGTTCCCCCACACCCTCCCCTCCCCTCCCCTCCCTGCCTTCGGTTCCTAATCAGAGCGGGAGCAGGGATGGACGCGTCCGCGATATTGAATTATTTTCTATATGTGTGCTATTGATCGAGACGCGACCTGAGAGAGAGAGAGAGAGAGAGAGAGAGCACGGGAGGGCTGTAGTTCTCCTTCAGTGTGTCAGTCAGTCCAACTTGGATGAATTGCATTTTGTTCCTTTTTTTCCCCCGCATACTTGTAGTGAGTGACACACAGCTAAAGCGCTTGTGCTTCTGTCCAGCGTCTCAGTGCCATCGTCGCCGCTTTTCTTCAGTCAGCCGGCATTGCAAGAACAGAGACACTTGGAGGAGGTGTCCTGTAATATTATGCAAGTTGCTGCGCACGGCTAACTGGCCGTCCGAAGCACCGGTGTCAATCGCAAAATTTACTCCCCGACGAGAATGTCTCCGGGGGTATTTTCTGCGTACGCAAGGCTGAAACCGCCAAGAACATTATTGCTGATTTGCAATTGTTAGTTGGTCAAAGAGCCTGTAGTCTAAGGCAATTCTTCTCAAATCTAGCGTACGGCTTCGGTCCTGTTACCGAATAAGTAATGCAAGTCAGTGACCTCCCAAATAGCTCCGACGTATTTTCGCGTACGCAGGACCGAATGACGTATGAAACACATACTGACTTCCTCAGTCAAATCCATATATCCCCTATGTCCTGTATAAGTTACCAATTTAAATGACACTGAGTAGAGTTGCTGTGACGTGTCCAGTTGACGGACCCCCGGAATAGTTCTATCGCATATAGTAAAAGGTCCTAAGTCGCCTGAAATCCATGGCGCCGGGGTCCCATTACCAGTGAGAGTAGAGCTGCTGCGACGTGGTGCGCCAAGTGCCGGACCCCCGGTATAGTTCTACCGCATAATTATATGGTGAAAGGTCCTAGGTGGTCACCAAATACATAGCACCTAGGCCCCATTACTAATGAGAGTAGAGCTGCTGCGACGTGGTCCACGTGCCGGACCTCGGGAATAGTTTTACTGCTGATGGTAAAAGGGCGTACGTGCTCCTCAAGTCCATAGCATTTAGGTCCTATCACGAAATGACGGCAGAGCTGCTGCGTACTTGAAAGTGACCCGAGGTTCTGCGTAGTCGACATTTACCGAGGTATAGTTTTGCAGCTACGTCAGTCAGACTTGTTTTGATTCTCACGCATGCATAATTGATCCCTGGTAACTGAGAAGTCAAAATACTGCCCACGCAAAAATGTTCGGGGACGTCACTTGCGTAGGCGAATAAAGTCCCGGGGGCCGTGGTCACGACGCGTTCGTAACTTTTCCGCCACCGATTTACGCACGCGAGGGTCCGTAACTTACGATTTGTGATAAAATTGGCGTTTGCGCAGAGTTACGGCCGCTCGGAAACCCTTGCGTATTGTACACCACCTAGGAGGGTGTCGGGAAAAGTGCCGTAGCCTTTGCGTAAATCTGAAAAATGGCGGCCCGCTTGATTTACCAACTGCAAATGAGAAGAGCATTGCGACGGGAAAGGGTGTTCCGCGATCGTACTAACCCTTTTGACTCGTACGACGATGTGGACATGCTTCAAAGGTTTAGATTTAGGAGGAGAGACCTGCAGGAATTGTGCGATCTGCTGTAGGACGACTTGAGGTACCCGTGTAGAGGGGGCGCGTTCAGTTCACTACGCACCCTGCAATGCAAAGGCCTGTATGGCCGGCCGTACACACATCGTGGGTTGATTTGTTTCCTTTTTGTGGGTTAACATTTGTTGTGTGTGTTTCGGACTAGTTCAGTGCTGAACGCACTCGGTCAGTCCTCACTGATCACACTCTTCACATACATGCCACGCATTTAACCAGATAAACATGACTCGATCATACATGCATGCCACGCATTTAACCAGATAAACATGACTCGATCAAAAACTCTGTAGTGAACGCGTAGTGAACACACCCCCTCTACTCTTTCACTCTTCACGCTGGAAGGAGAATTTGTGCAGGTCACGTGATGGTGTTTTCCGTGGGAATCCCAGGGGTCCCACACCTATCTAAAAATAACCCGTACGTGACACCGTTTCCAGTAAGTGCGCGTCGTGACCGGCCAACTAGCGGAAGAGATAGTTTTCACGTAGCCACGTACGAACTTACGATCCGCAAATTATTTGCGCAAAGAAATTTGCGTTCGCGTCGTGACCACGGCCCCAGGTCATTCACACGGGTGCGGGTGGGGGCTGGGGGTGAGTTCGGGTGAGGGTGGGGTGGTGCGTAAGTTCTTGTGTATTACGTCAACCAGTGCGCTGCGCACAGCAACAAACCAGTGCAGCCGTACTGAGAACAGTGTCATCGAACATTCACTTTGCTCATGGGCAGGATAAGTCCAGCGATAGGCTGACTAAAGTATTTTCTTGTGTTTAAAGTTTGGACGGGAATCACTTGAAATCCGCCCAAAGATAAGTTGATTTTTTTTTCTTTCCATACGTCTTGAAGTTAGAGGAAAATTTTTAGTGCAAATCCTCAAATACAGATCTGTGCAAAGACACACAAATTTGATTTCAAACTTTTTTTTTAAAAACACTGATTCGAACTTATTCATCCATTCCACCAGAAACTGCCCACCACAAGACTTCAAGAGACGAATTTCTACCTGGTTGGAGTTTATCCTTTTTTTTCTTCTTTTTTTTGTTAATTGCATTAGTGTTTTTGGTCTATGACTACAACCCCCCCCCCCCCCCCCCCTTGCCCACCACCCCCAAATCCCTCAACCTTCTTTGTCTGTCTGCCGCTTTGTCTCCGTCTCTGTCTGTCTCTGTTCCTCTAACTCCATCCCTCCCCCCCCCCCCACCCTCCCTCTCCGTTTCAGCATCATCGTCTGTCTGCTTTGCTTGGCAGATCAATACAGTACAGCGTACTACTGCGCTCACTGGACATGCTGATGAATACAAGACCTCATGAGTTGTATCCCTTGGTTGGAACCCACCATCTGACGAACGAACGAACTAACCAACCAACCAACCAACTACCGTGGAGAGACCAAAGAGAAAGATGGACAACAATGAACAACAAACGTGTCGGCAGTGTTTTCTTTAAAAATTTTAATTCTTCTTCTTCTTCTTCTTTTTTTTTTTACTCTTCGCCAGCTTCAGTGGTATTCCTCCCAGGTCATGGGTGGAATCCACGACGGGCTCGGAAGTTGGGGGCAATCTATATTTCGCATGATCATGAGGAGGGGCTTGATACGATGTTGCTGTGGAGGTCCATGTGTTTTCAGACTGCGTGACAGGGCCGCATTCCACACTTCCTATCATAAATATCCCGAACGCCACCACCACCACCACCACCAACAACAACAACAATAACAATAATGATAATAGTAATAATGAAAATAATAACTTTATACGCTCTTTCTATGAGCCCACGTTGATTCAAATGCCCTTTTTCTAGCACAAGGTCTTGAGCACGAAGACAAAACAAATGACATACGCAATACCTTTAAAACTCTAAAAAAAAATTTAAAAAAAATAAATAAAAATGCTAAGAATTGTGAAAGGATGGTTTCGTCATTCACAGAATCGCGAATCTGTGAAAGCCACATGGGAGACCAGTAATTGGGATACATGTATGTCGGAATGGTTGCTTGCGTAATGGCCTCATTTTGCGTTTTATTTTGTCAGTGTTGCAACTGATTAGCACCGAAACTGGGATCGACTGGCCTTCGAGCCAGTTACATTAATGTGCCCAAGGATCGAGGGAGGTGAGTAATCACATAATTATAACTCTCTCTGTCTGTCTCTCTCTGTCTCTGTCTGTCTGTCTGTCTGTCTATCTCTCTCTCCCTCTCTCTCTCTCGGGGAGCCGGGGTGGCCGAATGGAAGAGCGTTGGACTTCTAATGCTCGGGTCGTGAGTTCGAATCCCGGCTGGGGCCAAATATTTGTGCTGGGTTTTTCATTGTTGCCCCGTCTTTGATATCACCCGTATGTGGCGGAAAAGGACGTTAAACCCCCAAACACCCACCCACCCTCTCTCTCTCTCTCTCCGGGGTGGCCGAATGGTAGAGCGTTGGACTTCTAATGCTCGGGTCGTGAGTTCGAATCCCGGCTGGGGCAAAATATTTGTGCTGGCCTTTTTGTCGTTGTCCCGTCTTTGATATCACCCGTACGTGGTGGAAAAGGACGTAAAACTCTCAGATATCCCCCCACCCCCCCTCTCTCTCTTTCAGCAATGATGTGGTGGTAAAGGACGTTAAACCCTAAACCACCCGTCCTCTGTGTGTGTGTGTGTGTGTGTGTGTGTGTGTGTGTGTGTGTGTGTGTGTGTGTGCGTGCGTGCGTGCGTGCGTGTGCCGTAGTGTGTGTGTGTGTGTGTGTGTGTGTGTGTGTGTGTGTGTGTGTGTGTGTGTGTGTGTGTGTGTGTGTGTGTGAACGGTTAGACCAGGGAGCTTTCAATCTTAAACCTGTTTATCTTTTTGTCGGAACACAGAGAGAGAGAGAGAGAGAGAGAGACAGAGGTGAAAGAAGGGCAAAAAGTGGGTGGATTTGAATGAAGAATCAGCACATGTCGTTACCCCAGTCAGAATATCCACAGAGAAAATGTAAGATAGAGGCCCGCGCGCGTGCGCGCTCGCGCCAGACTGAAGCGCGTTCCAGTGTCGATGCACAGTCTTCAGCTCCCCATTTTTTTATATATATATATAGCCTACATGTTTGGAATATTTCGCAGATACACAGATTGCAGTTTCTCTGCGCGCTGTTTTGGAAGATGGGCACGATTTGATCGATTTGCAGATGGACCGACGCCGCGCCGAGTGAGCTGTGCGGCACGTGAGCTGGCTGTCTTTGCACGCGCATAATGGACCGTTCCATCGACCCCTAGAAACTGTTGCTAGGGTCCGCACAGCGGCTGACTCTGTCCCACTGGCGTCACTGGCGTTAGCCTCTGTACTGACGCGAAACAAGCTAACGGAGACATGAGCCGAGACAATAACTAAGAAGGAAGAAAGAAACACGCTCGGTGACAAGGAAAGTGGACAGTTCTGATCAACTTTGTGGTCAACGTGCTAATTCACAGTGTGCACAGAAGCGGTGACATCTGTCGCATTTACAGGAACAATACATTTTCAGCCTATTTCAGAGATTATTGCCTGCATGAGTAGTCTCCCTTGCCGCAGCATTTTGTCAGAGTTGGCACGAAAAATGCCGATATACTTGCTGTGGTTCTGTGTATTCAAGAGAAACAACACGCAATCATGAAACAGGCTGAAAATGTACTGTGCTGGTGAATGCGACAGAATTCACCGCTTCTGTGCACACTGTGAAATAGCACGTTGACCACAAAGTTGTTCAGAACTGTACACTTTCCTTGTCACCGAGCGTGTTTGTTTTTCCCTTCTTGGTTACTAGTGGTCTCGGGTCATGTCTCGGTTAGCTTGTTTCGCGTCATTACAGAGGCTCACGTCAGAAAAGCCGATGGGACAGAGTTGGGGGTCCGCAAGCGGTGCCGTTTCCTGCCCTAAGGCCTGCTCTTTAACTGGGAACAGCGCGCAAAACACACATGTGCACATCACAGTCGTTGCGCTCGGTGTGTCTACTAGCTATAAAACTGAATACAGTTGTGCTCGGTGACAAACCGATAGAAGATGCACTGTCCGCCATGTTTGCGCACCGAGTGACGTAGTACAGCCAATCAGAATCTGTTGTGGAAACCACAGTCACAGTTGTGGCTATTTGAAATCCAGGCTGCTGTGATGACGCCACAGCGGCGGAAACCCCCCAAATCACAACTGACTGTGTCACAACTGTGGACAGCACTGTGGCGCTCCGCAGTGCCCAGTTCAGAGCCGGCTTAAGGCTTATGACACACGGGAGACGTTTTTGTTCGAACAAACAAGGAAAACAGCTCAAAACACGCTCCGAAAAAAAAAAAATTACGACAAAGACATGCTGTAGCTGCGTGTCACACGAGAAACACGGAAAAAAAACACACCCAAAACCCATGTTCGCGGATTGTTCGGACTTGAAACTCTCCAGTGTGACATCATCCTTACGCGGCAGGTTCCCTCTATAGACGAAGGGTAGAGGGTTTCATATCTATAGTAGGACAAAATTAATGTCCTGGCTGACCGGAAGTGTCCTAGAATCCACTGTGGCGCAGAAATGATGGGACGTGTGTCCTGAACAGTGTCTACTGTGGCGCGGAAATGATGGGACATGTGTCCTGAATAGTGTCCGCTGTGGCGTGGAAATGATGGGACATGTGTCCTGAATAGTGTCCACTGTGGCGCGGAAATGATGGGACATGTGTCCTGAATAGTGTCCACTGTGGCGCGGAAATGATGGGACATGTGTCCTGAATAGTCCACTGTGGCGCAGAAATGATGGGACATGTGTCCTAAATAGTGTCCACTGTGGCGCGGAAATGATGGGACATGTGACAGAATAGTGTCCACTGGGGCGCGGAAATGATGGGACATGTGTCCTGAATAGTGTCCACTGGGGCGCGGAAATGATGGGACATGAGTCCTGAATAGTGTCTACTGTGGCGCAAAATAATGGGACATTTGTCCTGAATATTATTTTGGACATTATGGACATTATTTTGTCCTGAAAAGTGTCCACTGTGGCGCGGAAATGATAGGACATTTGTCCACCTCGGTCAGAAAGTGATCGGGCGTTTCGAAAATGAACCGGTCTATGACCGAAGTACGACGCCAAAACTAAGCCCTGGTTCGCATGGTAGAGAAACCCAGTGTATCCGAAGGGTGCTGAGTATAAACAATGTTCACAACGACACAAACTATGTGATGACTTGTACAGATGAGCTACATGAGTGATCGCTTTCCATGTTTATTGTGTCAACACATTTTGTACCGCGGCGCACGATTTTCTCTCTCTCTCTCTCTCTCTCATTTTCGGTTTTGTCCCTGTACTGATGCGAAAATCAGGCTAACGGTTCCTTGAGGGCTCTTACTGCAGCGATCACGAGTAGAATCAAAGACAAAGTGCAACACTCCCAGTACACCAAATTTACGTCCATACAGACATTAATCAATTATGATTTTTTGTGTGAGACAGCTGGTGCATATCCCCAAACGTACTTGGTAGGAATTGACTTGCTGGTCCTAATGTTAAAGATCATTGGGCTCACCGGTCGTTCTGAGGGGAGCCGGGGTGACCGAATGGTAGAGCTTTTTCATCGTTGCCCCGTCTTTGATAGCACCCGTATGTGGTGGAAAAGGACGTTAAACCCCCAAACACCAACCAACCACCAAACAACCACCGGTCTTTTCTGAGCTGTTTTAGCTGTGTAGGTAAATTGGATAGCCCGTTTGCATTGCTTTGTCGGTGAACGCCGGAAGGGAAGGAATTAAACATTCTGTTGAACCATCTGTTCACACAGTGGTTTCCCCTGTCAGCCTATCGCCTCGCGTTCATCTCTTTCTCTCTCTCTCACACACACACACACACACACACACACACACACATCCACACACACACACACACACACACACACACACACACACACAGAGGCAAGCACGCACAGACCGGAATGGAAAATGATTTTTATACGTATTGTCTTTGCTTTATTCATTTATAAAGTCGTATAAGTACAAAATATACATGTGTGTAAAACTCGCAACGTTTGAAAACCGAACACTGCCAAAATGGACAGTAAGTCGAAAAGAATGCACAGCAATGATATGTACTCGAAATTCTGTTTATTGTATGAGAGAAAAACATGCATACGCGAAAATTTCCCAAACGGCAAGTAGCACAATAGACGACTCCACCCCTGACAATAAAAAGGGTGGAGCCCCTTGAATTCAGCCAATCACGTCCCGAATCACAATGAGCACAACACATGACATCGTCTGGCAAACTTTCTTGCCACGGCAGACACTACAACGAGGGAAGCACGTGCAGTGTGATACGACTGGAACATGGAAAGAAAGCAGTAAGTTCATTGACGTGATTCGAGGAAAAAAGGCCATGACGTGAATCTCTTTCATCTTGAAATCACCCCTTTCCCATACAATGACGTCATTGACGAACTGTGTTTTGCCAATATACGGCATAGTAAAGGGGGCGGGGCTTTGGCCGAGTGGAGTCGTCTATTATACACGACAAATGTTTGTCGTAATTGTGTAAACGCGTACAATAAATCGAAAGAAAACGGGTTCAAGTTGGAATGTACATAATTATATATTGTTGTAACAGCACTTTACAATAAAATTTTATTCGTATTTTGTATCCCAGTCTGTTTTGCGTAAACGATGGAACTGTGGTTGGAGATAAAATTACAAGTGGCATTGTTAGCTTACTGATGGATTTCAAAAGACTAATAGACAGACATCAAAAAAAGAAAATAAAGAAGAAGAATTCAAACTTTGAGGAAATGCCGTGTAACGAGCGTAATTTTCACTGTCAAATGAAACACTCTGAACGAGAAAGTGTAATGTAAAACTGGGCATGTATTCATTCCTTTGGAAAGAAGATACTTTGCTATTTTCTTTCGGAATCAACCAACAAAAACCTGTGCGCATAGATATCTATATTTGAATGAATTTCTGGCCAGAATCCATTAACAATAATCACAAATTGTTGGGAAAAAGCACGATAGAGGTGATGTCAGTATATACGTATGACAACGGCTGTTGTTTTCAACAGATCTACAAATTGTTTGGGTGTCTGTTTTTTTTTACGGTGGAATTACGACTTCTTCTATACTACCTTAGCTAACAATGGGCCAGTATTTGTTTTGAATCTACCGTGTGAATTTTTCTGGAAACAGGCAAGCGAGGCACTTACATAGTATTACTAGCACCTCGGACAAACAAACTCACAAAGTCCACATGGTCAACGAGAGGCGGTCACTAAATGAACACGACACATATGGTATGGTAGACGTCTCCTCGACGCACATATCCATCTCTTCTGAAATACTCATGGCGCCGCAGGGATGGAGGACGAAGCAGTGAAAGCCTGCTGCCGCTAAGCGCTACTTTATTTGCAAACCTTCACCCTGCTATTCACTCTGGCGCGTGCGACAGTATATCTATTTTCCACGCCACCGGCCACAGCCTGCTCTTCTTCAAAAGTTGGACGGGGATTATTTTTTTTTTAGCTTGCACGCTTGATATTTGTGTGTGCGTGTGTACACGAGGCCAAGACAGGCAACCTAACGAGTCTGTGATTTTGACTCTATTTGGAAAGGAAAAATCCATCCAAACTCCTGCCCACCGGGGATTCGTACCGGAAGTCGGATGTCTTAACCAGCAGACCAATATCTTGTGACTAAAGTGACTGAAAGAAAACAAAGTTAGCCATCCACAGATCAAGTCCAAAGTGAACTAATCTTTATAGATACATATACGCAAAATTTGAAGTGAAGTTACTTTCGTCACGTATACACGCCTTCAAGGCCAGTGGCGTTAGTTTTTATATCCATCGTTTCGGGCCGTCCACTGTGAAATAATTCACTGAAAGTCGATTCCTGTCTTGTGGCGAACGTATTCTCATTCGCTCTTCACATCCTGGTGTTGAGTTTCTCATTGGACGAATCGAACCCTGGATTGTCGTACTGTTTCCCGCCATTGTAGGCGGGAGGGCCGTTGTTGGCAGAAGGCTGCATTTGAATGACGGCGCCAGGTTGTGCGTAGGGATAGGAGGGTTGATTGTCATAGTCAGGCCGAAGCTGCTGGTAGCGAGGGATGGTGCGATGCTCGGGCAGATGAGGTCCCCACTCGGGCGTGGGCTGGTTCAGCTCGATCAGTTTCTGGAAACAAGACGATGGCAGGGACAATGAGCACGGCGGAGGGGCAGGGCTTAAAACAATCTTCCACCTTTTTGGCGGATTTCCACCTATGGCTTAAAAATTGTCTTCCTCGCAAACACTCTTTCCTGCTCTGAAGCACTTTAAAATCATACCAAAACGCACCAGACTGCACAGATTGTAGTCTATTTCTAAAAATGTTGCTCCAGAAAAAGGTGTTCCTCCGAAGCACTTAAAAATCATGCCAAAATGCAGCACTGAAATTGCGCAGATGTTAAAAAAAAAAAAATCCGTATTTGCAAACGCGCGCACGTGGTTTTGCCACTTCACCATGCTACATGGCTTTCCTCCTTTGGAATCGTGGCCCATTTTAAGTCCTGAGAGCAAAACCCACGGGGTGAGCGGTGGTCTAATAGGTAGCGCGTCGGATTTAGCCGCTGCGCTACTGAACGGCCGTCACCAATGTCACGGCGAGGAAGCGTGGGTTCGAGCCCAGGTCGAGCTTGTGATATGTGATACCGGTTTTTCCTGGCTGCCGGGCTGCTCATGGGGGGTTTCTCTCCGGGTTATCCGGCTTTCCTCCCCCAGCAAAATTGCAAAATTGTAAAAAGTAAAAAAAAAGAAAAGCAAAAAGGAAGGATAGGTATTGGGTGGCGCTGCACCGCGGCGACACGCTTCCCCCGGGGAAAGCAGGACGAATTTCCCGAAAGGACCAATAAAGTAGTAAAAACAACAACGACAACAACAACAACAACAACAACAACTAAAAACCCAAGACGGTCGCGTCAAACGAAATACCACTATGGATTGAAAGTTTCGACACCAGCCAACAGCCCAACACTACCTTTGCGGACACACCGCAGCAGCGCGCAGAACTGTGAATGCTCAGATTTCAGAAATATGGTTTTAATTTAGAGGAATCGTTGTCGAATCTATTGAAAGGAGATCGGGTAGCACTTTCTTTGACAGCAATGGTGATTGCTTATTTTACATAAATGCAAGTTATATGATTACAGCGAACTTGTTTTTGCGACAAGTACAAAATCAGCAAAAACCGAGTCTCTCTCTCTCTCTCTCTCTCTCTCTCAAACACACACACACACACACACACACACACACACACACACACACACACACACACACACACGCGCGCGCGTATGGCTGTATGATAACTGTTTGGAAAGCATAAGCAGAAGTTTTCAAACAACCAAAAACAAACCAATCGTCAAACAACAACAACGAAGACGTCGCCGTCGTAAACAACAACAACAACATCAACAACAACACGACGGGAAACAAAGACTTACCCTGAATCCCCCACGGTAGCAGTAGGCCCCGATATACCAGACGGGTATCCACATCATGATGAAGGCCACAACCAACCACCCGAGTGTCTCGGACCATTCCGGGTACCCAGGCCCTGTGATCGGCTCGTACCCGATGGAATCGAACACAATAATCGCCTGCAAGGAAAAACAAAGAGTTGTTTATGTGTCCAGTTTTCTCTTTACAGTTAGAAATTCAGCTAGGATTCACCGAAAATGAAACGAAAACGATGCTGCCAATATCACCAAATTTCTCCCACTACAGCATAAAACGTTTAAAAGCAGAGTACATATAATATCCGCTTGAAACGTATGGCTGGAGACCAGAAGAGCCTTTCGAAATAAGTTTGTAAGAACAGATCCGTTTGGAGCTTACCAAAATAAGTCCAGGAGCAACGATGAGCCAGGTCCAGCTGAAGTATCCGTAGTACAGGATACGAGTAATGGCGCTATCACCCATCATCAGCATAATATCTTCACTCAGTCGATGGAAACCTGCATGCAAATACAACGTATAGTATTAGTATAGCTTGGATGTCACCTCCTCGCTTCCACGAGCCGACCAATCATACACGTCCCCAATCTCCTCCCCCCCCCCCCACACACACCACCCGTATTGTTACCCCATATCTCCGCTTCCATTACATCAACACACACACAAATCATCTAGGGCTGAATTATAATGGCATAAAAACAATCTTTCATTTCCGACACAGTTTGTTCTCGATGCGACTAGCATTTAAATATTCAAAAAGATTATCGACTGTTTTCAAATTCTGTATATGTACAATGTCAGGCAGTATCTTTCACGTCATGCATATACTTGTAAATAATAAAAAAATACAGGCTCAAATAGTTGGCTCAAAGCGCCGCCGGCGAGCTAAACCCAACACGCACGCTCACAAGAATCACACGCATTCTCTCACACACTGGACATGAACACATAACAATCACGTATTGCGAAGAGCCAGCTCAGCAGTTTTAAGTTTCGGAATTTTAGAATTGCATTTTTTTTTTAAAATTTTGTGTGGGCTGAACACTTCCAAAGCAGGAAACATCTACATCTAACAAAGTCGCTCTAGATATCAAACCGGAAAAAAGAAACACGGCATAGTCCTTGAGACTGCAACAGAAACAGTACTGCGTGTCTGCATGTAGTATTGTCATCTCACCGTACACCCAGACGATGGCGATGAACTCGAAAAGTCCAACCAGCAGGAGTGGGAAACCCACAAAGATATCCAGCAAATCAAGCAGATACGTGCCGCCCTGGGGAAAGAAAAATAACTGAATGTGTATGGCTCTGAATAATTGAAAAAGTCTGAGAGCGTTTCAGAATGCCGTGCATGTATATTTCGACGCGTTACATATTGTCCTTATGATCATCATTACTTTGTAAACTTTGCAAAAGGCCCTAAAGAAAGAAAGAAAGAAAGAAAGAAACTTGATCATCAACACTAAGCACACGGACCTCTCAAAATAGAGAAGAATTTGAGTCCTTTACGTGTGAGCTACAACCGAACTCATTTTTAAGGAAAGACGTACTGTTTTACCTGCGTTGTCTGTGGGAGACCGAGCAGGAATCCCAACGAGCAGACGCTGATACGGAAGATGACGGATCGCCATTTTCCTCGGAGGAACGCATACTCGTCTTGAAGAGCTGTAAGTAGTGTCTCCACACTTGGAATCTTGAAACATTGAAAACAAAATCCACAATAATGCCGTGAAGATCTGGCTGGCAGCTCTCTTTACGATCGGTTAGCATAAGAAATGGAAAACATTATTGCAAGTATCCTTACTTCTCTTGCTCCAGTATAGCCGCGAAATATTCTTTGTCGTTTAAGCGGCTTTCACTGAGTCGTAAATACCCAGTTCTTCATTTTAGTCACTACCAATTCACAATTTAAAGCCAGACTGGCACCAAAACAGGACTGGCCATTCCTTTTGAACAGCCAGACAGTCTTGTTTTATATATTTCCGTACGCTTCGTCCCTTTGACAAGACAAGCTCTCCATCTGTCTGTCAACCTGCACACACACACACACACACACACACACACACACACACACACACACACACACACACACACACACACACACTCTCTCTCTCTCTCTCTCTTTTTTGTTGCTGCCCCAACTCTTTGCCAACTCCAGTGGTGTTCCTCCCAGGTCATGGGTGGAACCCACGGACGACTCGGAAGCTGGGACAATTTTTGTTATTATGCATGATGATGCAGATGAGGATGATAGTAAGATGATGCTATGGAGGTCCATGTGGTTTGGGACTGCGGGACAGGGCCGCATTCCACGCTTCCTGTCATAAATATCCCGGCATTAACCAGGCCCGGGAACTGCGGCACCTGCGGTGCCGGCCGTGTAATCATCCACATTATAAGACGTGTCATACTAAGGGAAGCACCCCCAAAGTCGCACCCGTGAAGTGGGTGAAACTCGGCTGTGTGGCAACAGCCTCCCCATCGGGCCCATAGCACACCCGCTCTGGGTAGGAGCCGACCTAGGTAGGAAAAATCCCGCTTGCCTCGGCTGGGATTCGAACCCGGGTCTCCCGGTCCATGATCCGAAGTGCTAACCACTACACCACGGGGGCCGGTTCTCTCTCTCTGGGCCAAAAAGCCTAAAGTAAATAAAACAAAATAAAACATTCGTCATTGTTACTCTCTCTCTCTCTCTCTCTCTTCTTAGGCGCATCAACAGACCTGTGTGCCCATGCCGAGACAGACCATCATGAAGAAGAAGAGGATGGACCACAGCTGCGGAACAGGCATCTTGGCCAAAGCTTCGGGGTACGCCACAAACACCAGACCAGTGCCTGCAAAACAGAACGAAACCTTGTCCTTTTTTGCGCAAGTGTGAAATGAGTTGGACTTGGCTGCTAAACTGCACTGTACGCGTACATCTGTTGTCGTTCATGAGGACAATACAGGCTAAAACCATAGCCAACTACTGCCGACGACAAACTGGTAAAAATAGCTGGGGTGTCCTTGAAGGGATACATTCGGAACATTACTGTTTCAGAGTGATGCTAACCTTGACTTGGAATGATCCCAAAGAACGCTACATTATTAATAAGGCATTTCGAGATGGTTGCAGGTCTGCGCTCCGTCTCAAACTAAAATTGCAAGGTTTAGGATCGACGTACCATCGTCAGTGACGTCAGACACTGGCACACCCTTCGTGTAGGCCATGTAGCCCAGGATGGAGAAAATGGCGAAGCCTGCGTAGAAGCTGGTCAGGCAGTTTATGACCGGGATCACCAGAGCGTCTCTGTACAAACCGGAAACGAACATCCATGATGAGAACAGAAACAAAAACGAGGAATTTTTTTTTAAGAAACAGAAACCCCAACAACAACTAAAATCCAACAACAGCAACAACATAATCCCAAATAACAACGACAAGGAAGAAAACCACACGCACACACACATACAGCGTGGGTGTGTTTGTGTTTGGGGGTTTAACGTCCTTTTCCATCACATACGGGTGATATCAAAGACAGGGCAACGATGAAAAAGCCAGCACAAACATTTGGCCCAAGCCGGGATACGAACTCACGACCCAAGCATTGAGAGTCCAGCGCTCTACCATTCGGCCACCACAGCCCCCCCAATGAAAACACATACTCACGCGCGCGTGCGCATTTGTACGAAATTTATTGTTTGGCACAGTTTGGTCGGAAGATTATCAATTAGATCTACTTCAAAATAGAAAATTTACGTCTCACACACACAAAGCACCGAACAAGGACGCGGCAACAAACAAACAAACAAACAAACAACAACAACAACCAACGCCTGCACAAGTTTTGGTTTCCCGTCGAGATCCGAACTCACGACTCAAGCATTGAAAGTCTGACGCTCTATAAGCTCAACACCCCCCCCCCCCTCCTTCCTCCTTCAAGATCAAAGATGGATGAAGCCCATACACAAAACTGACCGAAGTGAGTTGTTCTTGAATCTGTTGTAACTGGCCATGGCAGTCAGACTGCCTGTACTGGTACTGAGAGAGAAGAAGATCTGGGCAGCAGCGTCCAGCCAAACCTGTTCAGCAGAAAATAATTCAGCAGATCAAACAATTTATTAGAAAATCTTTGGCAGCACTTGCTGGGTATTGTGCAGTTGAAATGAACAATCACGGTCCATTTAAACTTAGGGCATTACTGTGGTCATTGTTTTCACAACTCCTAAAACGACCCACACGCCCAAGGGAGAGAACGTGCGTTGTATCCTCGATAGCGTAGGGTCGGATGCAAATATGAAAACTATAGGACTCGATAAATATCATACAGTGTAGTTTTTCATTCTTAGATCAGACCCAGGACCTGCGCTATCGACTGCTCTCCCTTGGTACTGTGCAACCACTGTTCTTGGGCGTGTAAAAACTTAAAAGTCAAGTAGCTCTAGAATGTGTTAAAAACACATACATGTATTATGCACACACACACACACACACACACACACACACACACACACACACACACACACACACACGCACGCACGCACGCACGCACGCACGCACGCACGCACGCAAGTAAAAAAAAAAAAAAAGAGTTTAAGAATGTACATAGCTTTTTAGACATGCGAAACCAGACTACGTTCCGCTTCCTAGTTTGCACGATCAACATCTTAGGATTGCAAAGATCACACGACGACGCCAATCCCACGTAAAAGAGACTTGAAGGAATATAACTGCATATTCATATAAGTAGCTTACCCCCGATTCACTGAGTTTGCTTGCGTCGGGCGTGAGATAGTAGTACACGCCGTCACTAGCGCCATCCAGTGTTACGCCACGCACCAACAGTACAGTCAGCAGAACGTAAGGGAACAGGGCAAAGAAGTAGGAGGTCTGCAAACATGACAAGCGACTTCCTGTCATCTTTGATGCAAAACATTCATTTCCAAAACTTGCCGGAGAAATACGTTCACAAGACTCCATCTGAAGTTACTGCAAATACATACTTATGTACAACTGATACGTCGGGGCGGTTGGTGGTCTAGTGGTTAAGACTTAGTCACCAGTGCGAGACTGAGGTCAGGCCCGAGTTCCATTCGGGGCGGAGAATTTTTTTTCTCGTATGTGGCACCCGTTCATTCGCTAACCTTCCTGTTCATACTGTCCTATAACTAGTTTACCATAGATCTTCCGCCCAACTGAGCCCTCCTGATGGTGGAATGGAATATTTCTCTGTGTGTGTGGAATATATTATTTGTGTGTGTGTGTGTGTGTGTGTGTGTGTGTGTGTGTGTGTGTGTGTGTGTGTGTGTGTGTGTGTGTGTGTGTGTTGAGCCAGCAGGTGTTGTGTAATTTTGATGTACTGTATTAGTTTAGATTGTCTAGTAATTGTGAAGTACCTTGAGCCCAATTTGTGGTGACACTGCGCTATACAAAAATATCTTATGATCACCATTAAAGGAAGTAAAATCTTTGATTTTAAGTTCATGCGAGGGAAGGGACTTGCATAGGGCAGACGATATACCACAGTCCGTTCACACTCTATACACAAGCTGAATGCTGACAATGCCGATGACATCGATATCGTCTCCCACTACTAGTCATCCTTGGATCCTGGGACCAGCACCCACCTTGCCCAAGCTCTTGACGCCCTTGATGAGGGACACACAGATGATGACCCAGCCCAGAAGGTTGCACAGGCTCAACTCCCACATCAGCCTGCCTGGCTCGTCAATACCACTCGTCTTGTCCAACGCCCTATTGCTGCGCGCGTGCAAACAAACGTGAGGGTGAACGAGTCGTAGTTGAATTCATGTGACCTAACCAGGGCCCGTATGTTATAGTCGAAGTTAGGGCTTTTAGTTTAGGGTTAGAGCCTAACCTCGCACTAAACTAGCTCTAGGGTTTTTGTTTTTTTTTAAATCAAGAAGCGAGCCCATTCCAGCAAGGTGCCTAAGCCGTTATAGATGGATTTTTTTCTTCCTTTCTTCACTTCCTTCCTTATTCAATTTTGCTTTTGGGGTGTTTTTTTTTTTTTTTTTTTTTGTCTCGGTTAGGCCCGTAGCCGCCGTGGGTTAAATTAACCTCGACTTTTACATACGGGACCAGACCGGTTGGTAAACAATGGAATGTTCTTTGTCGACAAGTCAAATTGAAAACTTAAAAGCGTCACTTCTACACTGCATCTTCATATCCTGCAACGGCTTCAATTTAAAGTCGAGTCTGTTTATCATTAAACGGGAACAGTTAGGATTTCCCCATTTTTTCTGATAGTTCTGATCATTGTGTGTGTGTGTGTGTGTGTGTGTGTGTGTGTGTGTGTGTGTGTGTGTGTGTGTGTGTGTGTGTGTGTGTGTGTGCGTGTGTGTGTGTGTTTTCCTTTCGTGGCCGGTGTTAACCTACCTTAGCCGTTATCACAAACCAATCTACCTGTCAGGTATTCTGATATTTTGTTTTAATCCTCAGCCCAGTTCCACTCACACGTTATCGACCTTGCATATTTGTGTACAGTGATCTCGTAGACCTTCGAATATTTCAGGTTCATGTTTCAAAATAATAAAATAACATAATTACTTGTAATATTCTTCACTTGAACTCTTGATATCGTTGGCACCAACAACAATGCCAGCTGAAAAAAAAGAAATGCGATGAGGTAATATTGTTAGGTGCATCTTTTTACACATCTGCCGAGGGATTTACACGAAGGGCATTTTTTTTAATGTGTGTGGAAAGACAATTAAATTCACGCCTTGGTGTAGACAAGGAAGTATTGAGGTAATGCAAGTTTCCAAACTACACGCAAGTGTGTGTGTGTGTGTGCGTGCGTGCGTGTGCGTGTGTGCGTGCGTGCGTGCGTGCGTGCGTGCGTGTGTGTGTGTGTGTGTGTGTGTGTGTGTGTGTGTGTGTGTGTGTGTGTGTGTGTGTGCATACCGTATAACATACCCACTCAAGAAGGTGATTTCAAAGGTGTGGACACGTGATGGCAACCACCATGAAAGACAGCGGGGGGGGGGGGGGGGGGGGGGGGGGAGTAGCCAAACGATAGGTTTTTGACCCCATCGGGATTCAAACCCGAAACCTTCTTATCGTAGGTCCATGGCGAGCCACCCGACTTCCCCCAAGTGAGAAAACCACCACCACCACCACCACCACAACCACCATCGCCACCACTACCACCACCAATATAAGCAAATACTCACTGCAGTTGAGCCCAGTTGAATTATAATACCGAAGAGGGTCCAGCGTGGTTTCATTCTCGGCCCCAGTGCGACAGTAACAAGTGTTCCAGTCGTTGTCACACTGGGTCCAAGGCAGCGTGGCTTGCATGGAGGCGAACAAGAAGTAGATGGCCTGCGCCACGACCACGTTGTAGTAAATAGACAGGATGGACACCAGCGCCATCATGGTGTAGCCGAGACCTGCAGGGAGGAGTTATTACGCAATAACAGGTCAGAATAAGGATTCCGGTTCTTGCACTGATGATAATGGTAGTGAAAATAATAATGAAATTACAATTACAGATGTGGAACGTACATTATCACCGAGTTCTATCTTTTTTCCATAATCCACCATGAAAATGATTTCAAAGACGGAAAACTGAAGAAGGAATTTGTACAAATCTGTATATTACTACTTCTACTAATGACAATAATAATGGCACTACTACTACTACTACTACTACTACTACTACTACTAATGATGTCATGATGATAATGATTATGTTGCTGATATTCTACGATGCGAAACAACAACAACTAAAAACAACATGACATGATGATGAAGACAATGGTG